>JAESUZ010004437.1:0-461262 GCA_017311185.1 Proteles cristata cristata | reverse complement strand
TTGAACACTTGCATCACTTTCAGATAATAACATAAGGAGCATTCCTAGTCCATGAGCATGTGTACATGTCTTGTAACTTATGTCTGCAGAGGCTTCTGGACCTCAACAGATTTTCTTCGTTTTAGATAGCACTTTATTTTGCATCAACTTATATTCCATTGGCTACTTGCTGCTTCAGTAGTATCATAGGGAAACTTTCATTTTGGCCATTTTTTAATTTAACACCAGGAAAAATGAACCTTTTTGGGCTCACCTTGGAGTCTTTCCTCGTTACATACATTTGCTAAGCAAAGTCTGGGAAAATCATTAAAAATTTGGATTAGTTCATATGGCTTCCTTTGCAAGGCCAAATTTGGCCTGGAGTAATGTGTATGTAACTCCCCTGGGTATCTGCAGAAAGTCTGTATCTTTGAGGGCTACAAAGTGGGTGTAGCTTCTGGAATCTAAATGCTCAGAGCTTTGCAAATTAGAAGAAAGAGTTAATAGTTTAATTAGCAGTCTGGTTGTCTCTGCCATGGCCTGAAATCAATCTGGGGGGAAAAGTTGAAAGACTTACTAAAGCCCATCAAATCTTTTTGAGGGCTTTTTTTTTTTTAATTGAAAAGAAGGAAGATCGTACAAAATTCATTAACCACATATTCCCATTTGGACCCCCAATTTAACCTGCCTCAAAATTGAATCTGTACTTTAGAGCAGTCATAGAGGAATAGAGGAAGAGACTGCCTCTCCTGAGTGTCTCGGTTTTACAAGTCACTGTTTTGTCTGTCTGAAATCTGTGCTTCAAATATACGGCTTTAACTACTGTGGTTTAGTTCTTCATGCATCTTGGATTAGTGCTGCTGTCATGTTGTCGCTCTTTTCTGGAATTTTATTTCCATAACTTACGTCTGTGACTGATCTTATTTCAATTATGCAAAACTGTTCTTTCCAAGAAAAAGATTGAACTTATTTTGCCATCGGTGTTTGCAATGCATGAAAGGAAGTGGTTGAATAGGAATTATGGTTCTTTTCTGTGTCTCTTGCATTTCTTTACTCCTGAGGAACATAGTTGTATTCCACAGAACAATAGAATCCAAAATGAGTTGTGAATCTCCCTTTTGAACCAAACCCTAACATTTCCTACATCTTGCAGAAGAGATGCTGTGTATTCTTGTGCAAGATGTCCACTTGTGAAGGTGGCCTCATTAACATTGTTACCCCAGTGAGTTACATGTTTAATATAATTTCTAGGAAATAGTAAGCCAATGGCTGATTCTGACAAAATCAGTATACTACAGCAATTTTTGAATAGTTGGAGGTAAAAGGTTTCGAAGTAGATTTCCTTTTTTCTAATTTGCCTAAAGGCATCATCTGGACTACTAGTAACCATGACCACTATGTTCTAGGAGACAGAGATCTAGTAGATCAAAGTTATGGCTATGATACAGAATATCTAACTAGTCTTTGGGGTAAAGAACCAAAATAAATTATACTGAGGCTCAACAGAGTTAACAAAATATAGAGCATACTTTCTAATAGTAGTAGATTACATCACTGCTTCTCTCCTTCCACTTTTCAAAGGTGCAAAAAATGCAGATAACTCTTTATCTATTGATGTTGGGATATGAGCATAAGCTTAGCCAATATTGTCACATTTAAACCTATTACTTACCTGTGTAGTGTATCCTAAATTACTAAAGTGCTCTGCATGCAGAAAACAGTTAATAAAATTTTGATGAGCAGAGGAAGCAAATCAACTAGGCACAATAAGTTAACCAAGCAATTACATGCAAAGAACCGAATAGCAATCAAGCAAAAGACATGCTGGGAGAATATTGTGTAGTTAAACCTCTTTTGAAAACCAGTTTCTTAAAATTATTGGAAGCAAAGCAGCACTGCAAATACTCACATGGCAAATGTAGCCAATCAAGTGGATTTCATAGAAAGATCTTATTAAAAGGTAAGTATGACATCTAGACAATATTTCAAAGGTGATGGGGAGCTACAAAGTATCTGTGTCTTGTGAAAGTTATTTTAAGGGCACCTGGGTAGCTCACTCAGCTGAGTGCCTGACTGTTGATTTCAGCTCAATTCATGATCCTAGGGCCATAGGATTGAGCCCTGTGTCAGGCACGGCTCTCAGCAGGAAACCTGCTTAAGATTCTCTCTCTCTCTGCCCCTCTCCCCTGCTTGGGCTCTCTCTGTCTCTCTGTCAATAAATAAATAAATAAACAGTAAAAGTTTAAAAAATATTTTAAGAAAAAGTACATATAGTGGTTTCCATTACAATATTCTTTAAGATTTCTAGGTCTTATCGATTACTGGCATACTGAAAAATGTCTTCCGTGTGTACTTAAGTGTGCTAAATATTATGGGACTATAATGATGGTATAATATTCTCACATGGAAGGAAATGACTAAATTCAACCATATCAAACTCACATTTACCACTCATCCTATTCCTTCTATGATGTGTTCGATCTCAGTGAAAGAATGGCACAGTATCTACCCCCTTTCCAGATCAGAAACCTAGGCATGACTTTTGATTTCTTCTCCTTCCCCTTCCTCCTTCCACAGCCAGTCAATAACCAAATACTCTCAGAATATTACCGCTTATGTTCTCACATTTGTGTACTTCTTTTCATAGGTGATTATAGTTGACTCTTTTGTGAAATAACCTTCTGCTAAGCCTTCTTGTCTTACCTTTTCCCACCTATCCTATTTTCCACATAGAAGCCTTGGTAATCTTGCTAAGATTCATAACTAATCATGTTATCCTTCAGTGAAAATCTTCCACATGGATCTCTTTTTGCTTTCATCTATACCCCATCCTTGACACAAGTCTCTTTGACATGTTTAAGATTATCTGGGAAGAGTATGGTCTAAAGATAGTAAAAATCCTTTAGAATTTTTTGTAGACTCACTTTTCTACAGTATGACCAGGCTCCTTGCTGAAGGGCTGTTGCTGTTTTGTGCTTTTCTTGCACACTTATCCCAGCATGTTATCACCACCTCATGAGCATAGGAACATTTCATCAGTTTATTGGTCAAGGCCCTATGAAGATACAGGGGAAATTACATTTCTGATTCTGAATCCATTCCATACATCCTACTCATGGGTGGAGACAGTGTGGGTTTTATGGTTTCATATTGTTAGAGGGACTGAATGGGAAATTTGCTGTGCTGTTTGGGGAATCTACATCTCGAAATGTAGAATATAGTACATGGAGGAGAAATGGTATTTGCCAAATAAGGTCATGGTAAATGAATATGGAAATAACTGTTGGTTACAAATATTAAAATGGCAGAAAAAAAATGCTTGAACATTTCTTGATATACTTGAAAAGCCATAACATCTTTTGGGGAAAAAGTGTTACTTTTTTATCCTTTAAAATGCCCTTTATAATTATTTTAGATGATTATTTGTGTGAGAACAAATGAAATTTCAGCTTGTGGATTGTTATTAGATTTAGAGCCTGATTATTTTAGTTTAAAAAGAATTGAATTTAAGTACTACAGAAAGAGAATTATTATATTATATTTTATTTTATTTTATTATTTTGAAAGAGAATTATTTCAATCCATTCCTCAAGGGAAGGGTTATTCTTTTGTTTTTTTATTTGTTCTGCTTTGTTACATGAACTTATCTGTCCCCAGTGTGATATTGGGGAGAGCTCACCTCTGATCAGTGAACATAATGTTTTCTTTTTTTTAAGTTTATTTATTTTGAGGGAGAGAGAGAGAATAAATCAATGAATGATCAGAGGAGCGGCAGAGAAAGAGGGAGAGGAGAGAGAATCTCAAGCAGGCTCCACACTCAGCCCAGAACCCAATACAGGGCTCTATCTCAAGATTGAGATTATGGCCTGAGTTGAAATCAAGAGTTAGATACTTAACTGACTGAGCCACCCAGATGCCCCTGCTATTCTTGAGATTATGTATGTAATATACATAAAGTTTCTATTTATATGAGTTCTAAGAATATACTCATTATCAGGCAGAAAAATACAGATACCATATATTTTTACTCATATGCGGAACAGGAAAAACTTAACAGAGGACCATAGGAGAGGAAAAGGGGGAAAAAATAGTTAAGGAGAGAGAGGGAGGCAAACCATAAGAGACTCTTAAATACTGAGAACAAACTGAGGGTTGATCGGGGTGGGGGAGAGGGGAAAATGGGTGATGGGCATGAAAAAGGGCACTTATTGGGATGAGCACTGGGTGGTATATGGAAACCAACTTTACAATAAACTATAATTAAATAAAAGAAGAAAAGAATATACTCATTAAAGTTGAAAGAAGAGTGTATAAAATGTACACATATGATTACATGAATACATATAAATGTATATTCCAAAGTAACATATATGTAAATCAACAGAAAATTAAGTTTTTCTTTTATTACAAAGTTAACTAGAGTAAGTAACATTAGTTGACTCTATAAAAAGGGTAATAGATTATTACTAGCCTTTTTGGAAGGTTTTGGTAAGAAAAGGTTCACATTATTTTGCAACCATGGACAAATCATTTTACCCTAGTGAACATGAATGTCTTTCAAATTTGTAAAATATAGATAATTATAGTTTCCCTATCAAATTTATTTGACTGGTACAAGCATCAAAAAAATTGATGGGAATGTTTTGTTATGTTGTTTAAAATTTATTTTTAATTTTTGTTTGTGTGAGAGAGGGAGAGGCAGAACATGAGCAGAGGAGGGCAGGAAGAGAAGCTCACACAGAATCTGAAGCAGGCTCCATGTTCTGAGCTGTCAGCGCAGAGCCTGATCTAGCGTTCAGACTCACAAACTCTCATGACCTGAGCCAAACCGACTGAGCCAGTACCCCTTGTCACGTTATTTTAAAGGCTATATAAGCACCCTCTTCTATAAAGATTAGATTCGACAATACTTAGGTATGAACAAAATCTAAGTTGTTTATTATTATTATTATTATTATTATTATTATTATTATTATTATTTTCCCTACATAGTAGTTAAACTTCAAGGGGCCCAGGCTAGGAGAGTACAGTTCTAAACCTGTACTAAACCTGTGGCTTAGGCACAGACAGCTAAGACCTGTGTGGCTCTAGGTCTTAAGGCAGCTGACAGCTTTTTGTCAACAGTCAGCAAGAAGAAAGAGGGACATGGGCAGGAAAGTACAGGTACATTTCAGAGCCCAAATGGAAAGACCTGTAGTCCTTTTTGCCCATGTGTCATTGGCCAGAATTTAGTTGCTTGGTCTTGTCAAGCTACAAGGGAGAATGGAAAATGTAAGATCTAGCTGGACAGCTATATGGCCAGCTTATATATGCTTTAGCTGTATGCCTAGCTTCTAGTTCTGTTATTAAAGAAGGTAATATGAATAGTGGTTAAACATTGGCAGTCTTCACCACCATGATAAATAGAATGATCAAGACAATAGAAATGTTTTAAAAGGGAAAACTTGGGTAGTACCAGATAGCTTAAGACCATGCAGTGGGTTAATAAAGTATCAAAATTTATACAAACTGACAAGTAGTTCATTCTCAGAAAACAAAGACTGTCTGCTTTCCCCTGAGGCCTTTTTTTTTTTAGTGCCTTCTTGTGTCTGATATGTACAATTCTACTGATACTGTCTGAACAATGGTTGCAAAACTGCCTTGCCTTAAAAGCCCATGTAGCCCACCAACTATTATTTTAATGCTAAATATGCTTAATGGGTCACTATGTTTGGTGCATGGTCTGTGAACCTAGTAGCATCATTTGTCTCAGTATATTGTTGAATTTTCAGAAAGCCCTCTATGTTATGTTTTAATTCTTGCAAATTGCTTGCCAATTTAATACAAACTGCATCTAAACAGTAAGTAATTGCTTATGATAATGAGTGCAAACTAATTTGCTAGAATATGTTAATATTCACAAAGCACTTTTATACTGCCTGCTGTTCCAAAAACACTGCTCTCTTGGTTAAATGTAGCTTTTAGATGGCATTATTGTCACACATCTGACTACAACCGTCGATTTCAGTAGTATCTACCCAAATGTCATAGGACTATCACTTCAATACACCAAAGCAGGAACAAAAAGTCGTGTCATCCTTTGATAAATGTTTTAGAATATTCAACCCAAAAGGAATCACTCTCTTAATAATTAATTCTAATTAGTGACTGATAGCAATAAGCAGACTACACTGAGTTAGAAATGGCCTCTTTTTCCCTCAAGAGTCATAAAACTTAATTTAAATGACTTCAAAGACAGATGGCATGCAAACTTCATTTGAATACAATAACCAATTTACAATGAATTAAACTTTTAAGGATGACCCTAGATCTGGGTGTTTCTAAGTTTGAAGCGTATTTCACCCCTTAATAGTGTTCTTCCTTCTTTGTCCTACATGTAGACCTCTCTCAACCATTTTCAGAGGTGCTATTTGAAGACACTAGGGCTCAAAGACTTCTGTTTTAAACTTGAGACTCTTTTGAGACTGGGGACCTGAGCATTCGAGGATCTGAGGTGCAGATTGGAACCACCTTGTAATTTTAGTCTAGGAAGATAGAGTTTTATGAACCAGATACAAAAGAAGAAACGTTTGACACTTCCTGCCCCAGGGCTGATTTGGCACTTTAATCCGCCCTCTAATGTTTCAATCATTTCAACTTCAAAACCCACTCTCACACATAGTTATATATCTCCACATGAGTGGTGAAATAGATCTCTAGAGAAACTTTTTTTTTTTTTGCCCTTCATGGTTTTCCAAATTCAATTTGTTGAATTTCATTCGCTAAATATATTCATGGGTTAAAAATCTTCCATCTTTGAATTGTAAATGATAAATACCCACAATTGTTTGTCAAAGAAAGTGACGAAGGCTCAGTTTTTTGCTTCTTGTAATTTTTATTATGAAAGTAGGTGGATTGATGCCTCTGACAACTGGCTGAAATGTTATTATTGTCTTCACATGCTATTTCAGAGTCTAAGATAAGAAATGAATAAACAAGCCAACCAAAATTACATATACTTTAATTTTGGTTGCTATTACTGTTACTTTTTCTACTAAGTATAAACTGAGACTTAAAAACAAATGAGAAATGGTTTTATTTCTGCTAAAGATGGAATGAAAAGATTTGTGATAACTAGCAAATATCACCAAGACATTTCTTATTAAAGAATGTTTCTCTCTTATGACAGTAGTATCATGGGTTTTTTTATACATTTGTGAAGTTATGTGACTTTTTTAAATGAAATTTTCATTTCTTAGAATTATAAATATACTGAAATACTGGAACTGATCTAATCTCTTTTTAATACTGATCTTGAACAGTCCTAATTTCTACTATATGATATGTACTTTGTATTTATCTAGAGACTTAATTCAGGACACAAAGAGATAGGTAATTGGGATGCTTAAAAATGCATCAGCTTTTTTAAGAGAAAATAAATTCACTTCCCATTAATATAAGTGTAACCACTGCTGATGTCTGGAACCCATTTTCTGCCTCTGTGACTTTTCTCATGAAAATCCTACCCACAGAAATATATTTTCTTTTATTTTTCCAGATCCACATTAAATTTTGTCTCCTCTAAAGAGAGAATTGGGGATATTTTGTGAGACCAAGTGAATTTTCCAGTTTGGCTCAGGTAGAGGGTTGGTTTGTATGGAAAATGTTTGAAGTTTCAAAAAGGATTATTTTACTTAATTTGGCAGATGATGGATGAATCATTGAAGGTCTTTGAATAGAGGAGTGATTACACATGCTGCTTCAAAAAACAATTTTTTAGTTTGTAAGGTAGATTTAAACTAAGGAGTGGCAGGATGGTATCAGATCAGTAAGGATGAGTATTTATTACAACATTGAAGATTAAAGGCGATGTAATATGAACAATGGCTTAAGAATGGGAATATAAAAGAGAAAGTCAAAAATTGACTTCTGATTGAATGAATAGTGATGGTTGTGGAAAAGCTGGATTCTAGGACTTTGATAGACCTCTGTATTGTCCCCAGGGTGTACCATGGTGCTTTATACATAGCAAAGGCTTAAATAATTTTTACTAAGTGTGTGAATGTCTTTATTCTTGATTAATGCTGTTGTATTACTGTTGTATTCTCTTTCTCCAGCGATATTCTACTGTTGTCTCACAATTATGTTTTGTTTGCTTTTGTCGAAAATCACAACTCCTTATTTTGAGTAAGTCTTTCCCTACCATCTCACTAAACCATCTGACTCTCAGTTTTTCAAGCAACTTTGAAACTAATATCATATAGGATTTTTTTTCTTGTTATAATAGGAGAGATGTGAAACTTTCCTCTATAATGACCACTATTCCCTGTCTTTTTCTATTCATCTCTTTCATCACAACTATAGCATATAGAGTTTACCCTTAAACAACATGAGTTTGAACTACAAAGGTCCACTTATATGCAGATGTTTTTTCAATACAGTACAGTACTGCAAATGTATTTTCTCTTATATTCTTTTAAGTTTGTTTTGAGGAGAGATACAGAGGGCATGAGCTGGGGATGGGTAGAAAGAAAGAGAGAAAACGAATCCCAAGTAGGTTCTGTGTTATGGGCTTGATCCCCTGAACTGTGAGATCTTGATACCAATCCAAAATGAAGAGTCAGATGCTTAATGAACTAATCTACCAGGGCACCCTCTTTCTTATGATAACATTTTCTTTTCTTTAGCTTATATCATTGGAATAATACAGTATATAGTACATATTAACATATAAAATATGTGCTCATTGACCATTATGTTATCGATAAGGGTTCAGTCAACAGTAGGCTATTAGTAGTTAAGTTTTGGGTAAGTCAAAGTTAAACTCTGATTTTCCACTGTGTGTGGGGTCAGTATCCCTAAACTTCATGTTGTTCAAGGATCAACTGCACTAATTTCCACACATGCAAACATCAGTAATATATTAAGAAAACATTTATTTGCATTGGTACTACTGTCTTTTGTCTCTCTATGGTACTAGTGTCTTTCTTAGATTCTGAATTTATAGAAGGAATTAGCACACTAATTTGAGCAATCTCTAATCTTAAGGTTGAACAAATAGATTTTATCTCAAGGTTGTTTACCTACATGATTTTAGAACTGGAAACTCTTTTGTAAGAGTTTCAGTGATTCCTACAATGACCCACCCTAACAAGTGATTGAATACATTAATGAATAAATTGATAAATAGTACTTGGTTTTCTGAGTGAACTGATCTTAGACTGAGCTTACCTATTTAGGTAATTTTTATTTTAATCTTAATTTTCCAGGTATCTTATTACTTGAAAACCTTAATAATAGTGTTTATACTGAAATTTTTCTTAATTAGCAAATTAAGCAATTTTTTTTCAATTTTTATTTAATTTTGAAAGAGAGAGAGAGAGTATGAGTAGGGGAGACAGAGATAGAGAAGGAGATACAGAAACAGAAGTAGGTTCTAGGCTCTGAGCTCTTAGCATAGAGCCCAATGCAGGACTCGAATTCATGAACAGTAAGATCATGACCTGAGCTGAAGTCAGACACTTAACTGACTGAGCCACCCAAGAGCCCCTAAACAGATTTCTTAGATGTAGAACAAAAATTAAGTCTTCCACCTACCTCTAAATGCTCTCCATTTCTCATAGCCTAACAAACTAAAGACTGTGTTTTGTGTTAATTACAGAGAACAAACTGTTGGTTACCAGGGGAAGGGATGTGTGTGTGTGTGGTGTGTGTGGAGGGTCATGGGGAATGGTTGAAATAGGACATAGGAATTAAAGACTAAAACCAAACTAACTAACAAAACTTCATTTTGTTAACCTTATAAATAAAACATCCAGTTATTTTACTAGCAAATGGGTTTATTTAGGAAAAGCAGAGAATTGTAGTTCAGGTTGTGCAGACTCTGGCAAAACCATAGCAGGTCTGGTGAACAAAGGAGAGGAAAGGAATGTTCTTTTGTAGAGAAAGGGAGGAATTAGGAATGCTTTGATAAATCCATGGAGTAAAGTAGGAGTTCTGAGATGTAGTGGCTTTTCATTGGCTGAGTTTCTAATTAGCTGGGCTTATGGGCCTGGAGAGTGTTTCTTTCAACTTCTTCCTGTTGGGGATCTATGCTTGACAAAGGGTGATAGGGCATGAGAGCTTCTCCTTCTGTCCTCCAGACTCTATTCTAAAAGAAATTTCTTTTATTCAGTTTTACAGTGTCAATAGCTAGGGATTATTGAAGCTACTTCTGTTACATAGATTCATGTGGCCTCCAGTCTTATTCAAGATTCTAAATTGCTTTTCATAATTAATGCATTTTTTTGTTTAAAAATTACTTTGAAATACTTTTAGACTTGGAAAAATGTTACACAAATAAAAAACATTCTCCCATCCTTTGAGCTAGCTCTCCCAAAGTTAACATCTTATATAACTAACATAATGAGTGAAACCGGGAAATTGACATTGGTACAATGTACTAACCTACATGCCTTCTTCCAATATTACCAGTTATCCAGTTAATGTCCTCTTCTGCAGTCCAGGTTCTAAACCAAGGTCTCACATTACATCTAGTTGTAATGTCACCTTAGTCCCTCCCAATTGGAACAGCTCCTTAGTATTTCTGGACCTTGACTTTTAAAGAACACTACCAGTTATTCTGTAGACCATTCCTCAATTTCAGCTGCTTGGATCTTTTCTTAAGATTGGATAGAGGCTATGCAAAAATGCAAAAATGATGCAGAAATGACATTGTGCCCTTTTCAGCCCATCATATTTCCCCTGAATTCAGTATATCTTGTTACTGGTGATGTTAATTTTGATCAGTTGGTTGTGATGCCATCTCCGGGGGTTTTCTGATGATTAGTAAATTTTTAAAGCCTAAGGGCCAGCAGACTATATCCAGCTCCTTCCTGAAAAGTATGGAGAACTTTAGGCTAGGTTATTCAAGCAAACTATGGGATCTAGAACTCTCTCATAATCACTGTTACCTCGTAAAAGTGTTTCATGATTCTTCATTGCATTTGTTTCTCACACAGATGTAATGAAATAGAGAATGGTGTTTATTATCAAGGTAATCTAGGCAATCTATCCCCTCATCTGAACTTTTTGTATTTAGTAAAAATTACTCAGATTTCTTGTATAGCTATAGACATCCCATCTTACTAATGGATATGGGCATGGAATTTGTTACACTCCTCAGTCAGGAGTTTTATGTTATTCATCAATATGTCAGTAGTCCTAACTTAGTTCAAGGTATATATTAGGTCCTTATCCATGATTGATAAATAAATAAAAGCACACAAGCCTGATGTGAATACCTGGAATTAAAGCAAGACCCTATCTTCATTAGGCATATTTTTATGATGGAAATTATAATAAAAGTCAGCTCTGATATGATATAATGATTTGTAAATTAAAAATAAGTTCTGTAGATGATAAAGTGAGCAAATCTACTTTGGCTGAAATGAAGTGGAAGCTGGACTGAAAAGAAAACCAAGTGCAGCAGAGAAGCATATATCTGCCAAAGTAAAAGTCATTGGGAGAGGAGAATGTGTATTCCACTGGTGAATGATAAAGTTAGAGCTTAGTTTGAAGTGACTTCTGACTCAGAAACTAGTATTCTACCCAGTTCTCATACAAAATAGATAGCAAGTAGATCAAACTGGGACCTTGTTGGGTGGAGAATGACAAATATAGCATGTAAGCATGAAGATGGTCAATGAGAGGAGCTAAGATTAAAAACAAACAAAAGAATATTTCTGGTTTTACCTTAAAATTACTATGAATTGTATTGTTTGTATGTGGGCTTCTATTTTAAATATGTGATGGAATAGTTCAAAATAACCACATGCACTTTTGTGTTCAGGATTCAATTCTACTGCTAAGGGCAGGAAACAGTGTCAGTGTCAAAAGTTATAAGGCCTTTCTGTATAGAATAGAAGTGATTATAGCATTAATAATAAAGATTTGTTTTCTGCAACTCTGTTTGGTAATTTGGAATCCATAGAAAGAGCCGAAGGCAGGGATAGCTTCTGAGGCAGGAGGCTTACAATAAAGCTGTGAAAAGGCCTCACACCTTTTAAAGACCCAGGCTAGACTCTGAAAATGTCAGAATGTGAGTGAGTCATTTCTAAGTGTCATTACAGAAACTTTCCAGTCTCCCAAACCAGTCTGGGAAAGCATCATTAAAAAGGCTCTAGGAATAATTGAAGCGAGGCCTTGATTTGTGAATTTTAGTTATTTTTCTAACCCAGGAGCAGTCATTGGATCTTAGCTTTTCATTTTATTGTGGAAAAAGACCTAACAATAGAGTTGGATACATACCCTAACCATCTGTGTGACATTGAGAAACCACTTAATTTCTCTGGGCCATCATTTTGTCATTTGAAAAGAAAAGGGTTGCTTAGTTATTTCTATGAACATTTCAGCATTAAATCTATGCTTCTGTCACTTTTTTTTAACATTAATTTTTGACACCATAATTCTAATAAATTCTTGACTCTGAAAACCTAATGAAAGCCATTTTTGCAATTAACTTTTGAAAAAAAAGTAAATTTAAGTACATCACTAGTCAATTGCAATTTTTACTGACTAGCTAATAATTTTAAGAATTTATTAGGGCCTTACACAGCTTATCTTATGTTCTGTAAAATAAGATTTTTCTTAAAGTACTGGAAGGTGAGATATCTTTCCTCCCCATCCCTGCTGCCTATAGCTCTAATGCAAATTGATTACTGAATTACTTGCAAGAGACTTTTTAATAAAGTTCACTTACTGCTGGAGGGGGTATGGTTTCAGAAGGGAAGACATAAGCATTTGATGTTCTTAGGGCTATTGGTTGTGGGATCACTTTGCTAGGTTTGATTTTTAACTTGAGATCACTTTGCTATCTTTCTGAACCTTTTCCTAATCTGATTGGTGGAAGGAATGCCACTTACTTTTTTTTCTCTTCAACAAGAGAACTTAGACTCTAAGAGCCTTTTAAAAATTTTCAGGACTTACAACTTGATCATGGAACAAGCTTGGGCAGCTCAAACTATTGAGCTCAAGTCTTCCTGGAGGGAATATTTTCTAAATAACATGTTTAGAGAAGGAAATAATAGGTTTTTTGTTTTTTTTTTTTAAGAAAGTAGATTGTAAAGGAGCCACTAAGTGAAGTGTTACTTATTGCATAGATTTTCAAAAATAGTATTCACTGGCTTGAGAACTATTTCTAAATATTTAACTACTTATGTGACTTTGATCTTGTAAAACATAAATATAATTATTCTTGTTTTCATTTTTCTGCTCATTTTTAAGTTTGCCAGTAATCCATGCTTTTGTTATTGTCACCCTTTGCAAGATTTTTTAAAAATCTAAAATAGATGGTGACATGACTGAATACCATTTATCTGATATTTTGCATAAGCTATCTTGACTTGATGTATTTTTTAAAATATTTATTTATTTTTGAGAGAGAGTGAGAAGGGCAGACAGAGGATCCAAAGCAGGCTCCACACTGTTGGCACAAAGTCTGATGCAGGGCTTGGACTCACAAACTGAAGTTGAATACTTAACTGACTGAGCCACTCAGGCACTGCAACCTGCCTGATATTTATCTTTAATGGGCAGGTCCTACCTGTCTGGGATAAAAGGGTTATGTGTTTTAAGTTTTATATTCATAACTCCATTCATATAATTAGCAATTATCAGATGTCTAACAGATAGGTGAGCTTAAGAATGTTTCTTGTTTCAATTAATTTTGTTATAAGACAGAAAAGAGAATGACTTATCCAAATAACTGTAGTTGGCATCAGTGATTAATTCAAGACCAGTGAACACCATTCATATCCCTTATGTGAATGCTGCCTTTTTAAAATTGTACAATGCAAAGTCTGTGCATTATATATGGTATTTCTAAATGAATGTCTAAGATATGGGCAAGGTAGGTCAGCCATGAATCCACTTATATTCTAAAGAATTACTTCAGTTTTTAAAGAGAAACACTTGTTTTCAAAAGAATGAATATTTTTTTTCATGTAGCCTACTCTTTCCATAAATGTCAAAATATGGAAATGTCACATATCAAAATGGGAAATATACATGATGCATTTTTAAATATAGTGTTCTTCCCAAGATTGCAGAACATAGATTATTTATTAAAACATAGACTATAGAAAAATATGGAATATTTATAGAAAAAGATTTTTATGTGTGTATCTACTTATTCTGCAAGAGAGTACACACACATACACACAGGGAAGGGGTAGAGAGAGAATCTCAAGCAGCGAAGAGCCTGATGTGGGGCTCAGTCCCACAAACTATGAGATCATGACCTGAGCCGAAATCAAGAGATGGAAGCGTAACCGACTGAGCCACATAGGCATCCCTATTAGAAAAAGATTTATATTAAGAGAAAAGTTATGGGCCAGTAGGTGAAGGGAAAATTTCCTTACTTTCCTTGAGAAGTGCATAATTACTGTTGAAATTGTTTTTGAGAATAATAATTCCCGACCTTATAGGAATCATGATAGCTTTTTGCTATTCCATTTTCATGATGGTTTTCTTTTGATTGAAGTTTCTTATTGAATAATATGCAAACACTACTTTTTATTTTAAAATGGAATCTTGGCCGAGTCAGAGCTCAATTTCATGTAGGCCAGTTTAGTGGAGAGAATTCCTCTGCTTGCACATCTCCTAGTCTATTGTGGAATTTGACTGATTCAGTCTCCTTTGATCCCAGGAAAAGTTTGGGAGATAGTAATTGTCAATGCCTATCAATTGTCAATGAGAGTCTCTCTGACCCTAACAGCATCTCTGACTTGTATAGCGTTCAAGAACGTGGTGAAAAAACCTTAACTGGGTTCATGATTGACGTTTAATAGGTAGCATGTGGACAGTGGCCCTGTCCAGTGTCACTTTCAGAAATCCCATTGCACAAAAACAAGGTGCTCACAATGTAGAGGTTTTTTTTTTCCTTTTTCTCCGTTTGCATTAAATTTAATAAATAGTCAACATTCTTTTAAATTCAGTAAATTTCCATAATTCCTTAGCATCTAGGAACACACAAGTCGCCATATGTAAGAAACTTCCCGTTGTTTGTTCTATCCTGAATGTCATTATGAGATACTTAGAAAAGACTCTCATTGTTTGGGAATTACCTAAACTCTTCTTGACTTTCTTTGCTTTGGTCTAATTCGAACGACAGAGCCAATAATCAAAGCCATTTTAGTGACAAGCCATGCTTCTTGGCCTGATTCTTTTATTAAGGACTTATCCTCCTCTCTTTTTCATAGACATATAAATAAATCCTATGTCATTTTTTTCTTCTTTAGCCACTTATTAATTCTACCAAGTCTGTGTCTTTCATAAGAAGGCACAAATTATGACATAGAGTTTTTGTTTTCAATTTCTTTCTGTAGTGTTTGTTCCCCTGTAGTTGAATAGCAGCATTGAGGGCTGTCTCTAACTTCTCAGAGTTGGTAATTGTTGTTACTACTTTTTTTGATGTAGAGTTGATTACATATTATAGGTAGGAACTGTTATTACTCTGATTTCATTCACCTCTCCTAATATAATGGCCACCTTTCCTGAGATGTTATTGCTCCTATATGAAATTTTAGAAATTAGGAAACAATAGTGCTCAATTTCGTGATAAAATTCCTTGTGATCTTACAAAGAACTTACAGGAACTTAAAAAGAAAATGAGCTGCAATGAGTTGTTACTTTAGTGTACCTCAGATTGTTAACATTTATTATTATTTTTTAAGTTTTACCAGTTGATACAGTTTATCATGGTCAAAAAGAATTTGTATACAAAAGCATTGTTTTTGCTTTCTATGAACTTTACTCAAAAGATTGCCTCTACATAGATAGAAATTGTTTGGAAATTTTAAATTCAAATTAGTCTCTTCATAAGTTTATTGGAGGAATAAAAGCTCTTCTTACTTTCATTTGTTTTATTTTAATTCCATCTGACTACCTAGCAATGGAAAAAATTGCTAAAAATTGCTAAAAAATTGCTAAAAATTGCTAAAATGGAAAAATTTCCATTACCTTTAATGGAAAAAAAGTGTTATATCCCTGTTAGATCTAATAGAATTATAGTGTCCTAAATGTTTCATGTTGGCTACACAGTGACATTTGAAGAATTACAGGCTTTCAGAAAGAAACTTTTATTCATACTTACATTAGAAGCTAATCTATTGAGAAATTGTTCGTATAGCAAGGATCCAGAACAATCAATAATTGAGCAGACCTATACATACCAGTTGTTTTTCTTTTTCAGAAAGGTTCAATCCATTTGGGGACATATTAACATTTACGAAACAAATGAAACAGAAGTAGGCACATTTAGGGAATGAATGGTTGGTAGTAAGACAAGCGGAGGGAGGCTTTTAGGTAAATAGATGTTAAATAAAATCTAAAAATCATTCTTGTTATATAAGAAATATATCATTTCAGTTCAGACATTAGAACTGAAGGGCAGTTCAGACTTTAGAAATAAGAGCCCATGTATGATATGTACAAACATTTATTGCCATGTAAACTATGTTGACACAGATAAATTTGCCTCTGATTGAACCAGCTCTGTTAATGAATTTGGAGTAATACAGATGTGCTATACAACTTAAATATGGAGGTTGCTGAAAGCCACTTTAAGTTTGAGTCATCCAAATATTCAGCAATGTGACAGATGTTGAGGTTGATTTGCAGTAAATCCATTAGTAGTCATGGCACTGAGGTGTTAGTGATTGTCATATAGAAACATGCATAAATAATAAAGGTGAACACATTTCTGTGTTGTTAAGACCTGGAACTGTGATTAAGACATGCAGTTCCTGCACACTAAATTCACTTAATAAAATAAACCATGTTTCTATAACAATAAAATTAATACTAATAAAGCTAGATTGCAGTTCATTTTATGTAGATTTACTCCTTTATTTAACAAAGTGATTTTTTTTGCATCATGCTATAAATCTTACCATGCTAAATATTTTATGATGATGAACTAATATTCTTTTTCTCATGAACGCTCCCATGTGATGCAATTTAATATCCTTCTCATTGTCAACTGCTAGTGAATGTAAATAATAATATAATGGGTTTATGTGAAAAAAGTGCTAATCCCAGGAATGCAGTACTGGAAAGATTAATAAAACCTGAAATGGAGGAAAGTAATTTCTTCAAAGGCATTTGGCTTTCACACAACTTTGAAATGAATCAAACTTTTCTAAAACTTTTTATATTAAAACAACAGTGTTGCAGTGTTTGTTATTTTATATATGTTTTTCATTATTTTATAGTTTTAACACACGCATAGTTCTACCATACACACCATCTGTTCTCTGTAAAAATTTACTGGGTACTTACCATATGCCAGGAACTGAACTAAGGTGTGACTGTGTGGTACTCGTCTAATTATGACAGAATCTCTATAAGATGTATAGTGTTAGTATCCTCATTTTTTTCAGGTGGAATATCCAAGACTTAGAATAAAAAGCTTGGTCAAAGTCCTTATACGTAATAAGTGATTCAGCTGGAATTTGAACCCAGGTCTGTTGAGAGCTTACACTCTTAATTTTTTAGGTACCTGCTCTAGAAAAGACATCATGTCCCTGGTTCTGAAAGATGTGTGCTAAGTGAAGTAAATTTTGACAATTGAGTCATATGACTCCTATATTTTATTGTGGGACTATTCTCACATTTTTAAGGTTACCAGGATAGAGTATGAGGTAATTTTTTTCATCTTGCTGAAATATGGATATAAGAACATAGGAGATTTCGTAGAGTTTTATATGAAATGATTTTTTAAAAAAGAAAACCAAGATGCTTATACAGGTGGCTAGAAGTGAGCTGTGGATAGGGAACTGGACATCTTATTCTCTCCCGATTATGGAATTATGCTGATGAATACCAGACACTGCACTATCAGGCATATAGAAGAGGGAAGAGAGATTGCTTTCCAGATACATTTGGAGAAAAAAAGATGCTAGAAATAATTGCATTGTTTGACACAGGATAGTACAGTTGTTTTTACTTTGTTTTGGTGAAACTAAAAGAGCCAGAAATCACTGTAAGGAGGACAGAGTGGTTAATAGCATGCTAGTTGTCAGGTCTTAGCACTCACTGAAATAAGAGATGAAATCAAATCTCGAGTAACGATATTTGCATTGTGACATTTATCTTCCTGAAAATACAAACCTTTATTATCCTTGCATTCTGTAGCTGAGCGACTGGAAACTTTCATAGTTCCATAAGTTTGGGAAGTATACTCTAAACTAAATGTTAACCTACGTATATTAAATGTTCTGTCACTTCACATTTATATGTTATTTTTCTTTTTTTGAAATCCTTGTGAGGTGAAAGGACAGTATATGATCATGAGGTGCAAATGTCACTTTATGGATATGAGACATTAGAATATGATAACAGTCGGCCTTGATAAATTCAGACTGACACATCCAATTAACTTTTTCTTGACTGTCTTGTTATGATAACGGAAACCTTTCTGTAATAAAAAAAAATACAGGAGTAGGAAACTGGGTGCTAGGTTTCCTATGACTCTGCCACTTAACCAAGCTTGTAACATGAGATAACAAATCAATCCTTATGATTAAGTTTACTCAAATGTAACATGGGGCTACTGCTTACCCTACTTTCTGGTGCCCCCCCTTTTTTTCTAAGGCTTATTTATTTTTGAGAGAGAGAGAGAAACTCAAGCAGGCTCAATGCTGTCAGTGCAGAGCCTGCTGTAGGGCTTGAACTCATGAACCATGAGATCATAACCTAAGCCAAAATCAAGAGTCAGATGCGCTACTGACTGAGCTACCCAGGTGCCCTTACCCTACTTTCCATACAGAAGTAGAGAAGATGAAAAATTGTTTTGAAAGTGACATTTTTTAAAAAATGTTTATTCATTTCTGAGATACAGAGAGAGACGGAGCATGAGCAGGGGAGGGGCAGTGAGAAAGGGAGACACAGGACCTGAAGCAGGCTCCAGGCTCTGAGCTGTTAGCACAGAGCCCAATGCACGGCTCAAACCCACAGACTGCAAGACCATGATCTGAGCCAAAGTCGGATGCTTAACCGAGTGAGCCATCCAGGCGCCCTGAAAGTGATATTTTTAATATTAAAAATCGTTACGTAATGTAAGATATTTTGCTTTCCACCACCACCTTCCTCTGGTGATTGTGGAAGACATCTGAATTCTCAGATATGATTTATGTTGTTATACAGCATCTCTGGTTTTGAATATTGTCTTAATTCATAGAAACTACATAGTCACTAAAGGACAAATTTAATGAAAAGGAGGAAAATAAAATTAATCAAGTTCCTGCTACTCAGAGGTCACCACAACATTCTCCTGTTAAAGAAATCTTCACTTTTATATGTTCTTGTCCCATTTTTATCAATGTGGACTTTCTTGAAACATTCAATAGTTAACCATCTATAAAAATAACCAAGCTGAAAAATATGTATCAAATAATTCTTGCTTATTAATATCCTGAGTAACAAGCTACTGATGATGTAGAACATACATGGTCCTGTAGGCTCCAGCATTTCTGATACACAAATCTCTCTATTCTGAGTGTTCTTTATTTGCACACTGCCTGGTGCCTGTGAAATATAACTTAACTATATTCCACATGAGAGAGATAAACTACTTTCATGCATTAGTATCCAAAAGAATTAATAGAGAATACTCAGCTTCTCTACCATTGCTAACAAGATTCTGTTTCATCACTTTTATTTTTATTTTAAAAAATTTTTAATGGTTTATTTCTGAGAGAGAGAGACAGCGTGAGCAGGGGGGGAGGGTCAGAGAGAGAGAGAGAGGGAGACACAGAATCGGAAGCAGGCTGCAGGCTCTGAGCTAGCTGTCAGCACAGAGCCCGATGGGGGCATTGAACCCACAAACTGTGAGATCATGACCTGAGCTGAAATCGGACACTTAACTGACTGAGCCACCCAGGCTCCCCATTATCACTTTTACATTCAATGTTATCGCGACATGTTTCTTGTGTCCCATCTACATACCAAGGCCTTTAAAAAAAAAAAAAAATTATTGGGGCGCCTGGGTGGCTTAGTCGGTTGGGCGTCCAACTTTCGCTCGGGTCATGATCTCGAGGTTCGTGGGTTCAAGCCCCGCGTCGGGCTCTGTGCTGACTGCCAGCTCAGAGCCTGGAGCCTGTTTCGGAGTCCCTCTCTCTCTGACCCTCCCCTGCTCACGCTGTCTCTCTCTCTCTCTCCTAGAAATAAATAAAAATATTAAAAAAATATTATTTATTTTAAGCGAGCACAAACATGAGAGAAACGAAGAAAGAGGGAGAGAGAGATAGTTCTAAGCAAACTCCACACTGTCAGCACAGTGCTTAATGTGGGACTTGAACTCAGGAGCCGTAAGATCATGATCTGAGCTGAAATCAAGAGTCAGACCCTTAACCAACTAAGCGACCCAGGTGCCCCTACATACGAAAATCTTTTTAACCAGTCAAGCAGGAGGCATATTGCAGAGGACTTTGGAAATGTTTCAGACAGAATGCATACTGCTGTAGTCACACCTTTTACATATAAGCCTCACTTTTGGTCTCTTGGTAGAAGCTTTTTTTTTTTTTTTCTCTATAAACACAAGATGCTTTGTGGCCTAAAATTTTTTTAATGTTTATTTTGATAGAGGAAGAGAGCACATGCACAAACAAGGGAGGGACAGAGAGAGAGGGAGAGAGAAAATCCCAAGCATGCTCCATGCCATCAGCACAAAACCCAACACGTGGTTCAATCCCACAAACCACAAGACCACAGCATGAGCTGAAATTAAGAGTCAGACACTAAACCGACTGAGCCACTGAGGCACCCTTGGCCTAAATTTTAATATTCACTCTTACCATTTTCCTTACCATGTTTGACACATAGTGGGGAACATCTAAATATGTATTGCTATCATTTTTTTTTGGAAGGTTCTGTTACCCTCTACATACTGTACCCTAATGGCTGTTCCTCGGATAACTGTGCAAATTATTTCTATTGTCCCTTTTAGTGTGGAAGAAGGTCTTTTCTTGTGTTCGTGTGTGTGTGTGTGTACATACATATCTATATATCTTTGTGTTTATGTATCTATATCTATATATCTTTGCATCTCTTTGCATATCTCTTCCAAATGTTCTTACTTAAAGATTTCATATTATTGCATTTGATGAGATAGGTTTCATTGTGGTGTAATGAGATAGGACTTCAGTGCATTGGATGCTTAGTATAAACTTGTTTGAAATGAAAATCTTTTTAAAGTAAGATGGATTATTTAAAGACATCAGCACCATAAATTAAAATTTGAACACTCACCAAGTGAGGCTATGATATTCCTACTACTATAAGACAAGCATTTACTTTTGAAGAAAAAAAATGAGTCTTTTTTGATGCTTGATAGTTTGACAGCTACTAGATATTGCTTGTTAAATAAGATCTCGTTTCTTATCAATGAGCTCTGTTATCTGTATTTTCCTGACATGACTACTGGGGCTGATGACTATTTATCCATTAGTTATCTGTCATATGTGAATAGACCCTTTCCCCATAAGAGTTGGTTCATAGTGTATTTGTTGTGATTTGCTTCACCGTGCTGTATGACCCTGTCACATGCACATGCAACTCTTGTTTCAAAAACAAGTTGATACATGTTTCTGTTCCTTTTGGAGCCAGGCAAAGTCATTGTTTCCTGATAAGCCATTTCTGAAACACTGGCAGGGAGGAAAAAAAAAACCAATTAGATTCCATGCTTGTCCAACTCAATGGAGAAAGTAGTAATGTCCTGTTTGTTCTGGAACACCTGCTGGTAGGTTTAATGAGTGTATTAAAAACTGAGCTGCCTTGATACTTTTAAAAGAAATCTTCTATTCTCTCCCTTGAGCCCGTTTGATTGAAATCTGTTATTTGCTTACTTTTTTTGCTGTAGTTCAATTTTTGTTTTTCATTTTTGCCATAGTATGAATTTAATCCTTTACTGATATGTCAGTGTAACAGACAAAGGAAAGTTGTGTGCCTGATATTTGGACTAATTGATTTTGGTTTTTGTTTTCCAGCTGGGACAACATATATCTTTAGCAAAGGTGGTGGACAAATCACGTATAAGTGGCCTCCTAATGACCGGCCAAGTACACGAGCAGACAGACTGGCCATAGGGTTTAGCACTGTTCAAAAAGAAGCTGTGTTGGTGCGAGTGGACAGTTCTTCTGGCCTGGGTGACTACCTAGAGCTGCATATAGTAAGTACTTTTAAAAATAAGATTCACCTTTTATTTTTTACTGTTAGTTTTTTTTTTTTTTTTTTTAATTTTTACAAATAACTTCTACTTTTCCTTTTGGAAGTTTCTCTTCCCCCAGAAACCAGTACTTTGGTACAGAAAATATAAATATAGTCTAGAAGTAATAAGACCTTATTCCTACCATTGTTGCTAAAAATGTTCTTTACAATAGAAACTATAGTTTTTGGTTGTTAAGTGTGAATTCTTCTCAGTTCTCTGTTCACAAAGATTTATTTTGGTATGTTCTTAGTGACTTTAAGCAGATTTGCCGAATTAATAAACTAAGTTCTTGCCTAGTTTATGCTGTTCCATCTGACTAGAAGCAGGAGGTTGTAATACTGGTAACATCAAAAGATCTGAACCCAGTGTGCTTAGTTCTTTCCTCACTTGAGAAAATAATTTTCTAGAATTAGAGGCAATGTATGAGAGAGCAGAAAAATTTAAGGCTATTTAGGGATATCAAAAAAGGTGAAAAGATTGTTTCTGTGCCTTCTCATACTCATTTTGATACATAAATATCAAGAAAGTCAATAAGCTTTTACCATTAATATCCTGGGACCACTGACTATTCCTTTTGCTCCAAGCTCTAAGGCTACTATGAGAATTTAGTCTGCATATCATAGATGGCAAATAATAGATCATGAATAAAAAGCTATTTTTTAAACTTTTGCCATAACTGACTATAGCCTGGGGACTCTGCCCTGTATTTCTGCATTGAAAGAGTTGCTAATTTGTACAGTTGTAATTCTTTATCTTTTTATTTTATTAAAGTTTTTGCGAAGTATGTAAGTCTCTCCATTACTCTTTTTATCTGTGAGGCATAGTTTATCTTTTCTGTCTCATGGGATTATGTAAATTCGTTTTGTTTTGCTTTTGTCCATCCCTATAAATTCACCCTTTACCAGCACCCATGCCTCAGAGGACACTTTGATTAGGTCCAACACCTTCTTTCCTCTTGGAGACTGGCCTTCAGGCACTCATCCTAAAACAATTAGGAAAACCACCAAACACCAAAATACATTATCACAGACTTTTGCAGAGTCTTACTTCTCAAAGTTTTATACATTTATTTTCTTAATCTTAGTTTTCCATTAGACTCCTATGATTTCCAATAAACTCAGTAGGGGTTTGTACTGACCACAAAAGCTAAATTCATTGCTAAACTTAGAAATAGGAAAAGGAAACACACACACACACACACACACACACACACACACACACACACACACACACACATTCATGCATGCACACATAACTCAGCACAACCATTATTGAACTGCCGTAAATTTTCAATTCAAAATGCAGTTGTCAAGTGGGAACCCTGGGAAAGTAATTTCAGCTGCCTTTCAGCAAATATCTAACAATCAAAATTGAAAGCATCTGGATTTTTATGGCATCATAAATAAATGATCAGCTGAGATAAACTTAACTACTACAGTAAGGAATCTTGCTGTTTAGAGTAATCTCAACTTTCTAAGTATATTTGCTCCACTCTGATTTAAGCCTTGCCACTTCAAAAAAATAAATAAATAAGAAAACAAGATCTTTTTCTCCTGAAAGAAATTACTTATTGATTCATTACCAATTACACATTTACCCTAAGGAAAGGTTCTACAGTTATCACTCTCAAATCATAAGGGGCAATGTTACTGAATTACTCAAACCACTGTTGTTTGTTTTATGGTCAGAAGGTTTTAGTCTACAAGAATGGGTCTTATTTTTTCCTCCAAAACTGGTCATATGTGGGTTTAAAAGTCCCTCTATAATAATGGATTGACTTTCTAGGTGTCCATAGCAACCCAGTACCTCCCACAGCTCCTTTACTTGCCGTGAATTTCTGACAGCTGTCCTGTGAGGGCCTCTTTCTTTCTGAATCTCCTTCTTCATTTTGCTTGGCTATTTACTTTAGATTCAGTATTTGTCTCTATACATTCTCTGTCTTGGATTTGCTATCTTCACACTTTCCCTTGATCTGAGAGTTAGTACTTGACTGGGAAATGCAAAATGTATATTGGTTCCCTGAGCTTACTAAACACCTTTGTTGGTTAGCCCTACTCCTCCTATATCAATTACTAGAATCTGTCTTAGTCTAAATCTCACTAACTAAAACTTACCTCCCTCCCTTTTTTTCTCATTGCATACAAATGGTGATCAGCCATAAATGAATTAGCAAGTTGCCAATCCAGAAATACTTTCTGAGCAACTAGTATGGCCTAGGTCTATGTTAGGCTCTATGAATACAAAAATAAATGATCTCAGCATTTAGTAATCATCTCAATAAATAGTTGTTGAATGGATGAATGAATGAGCCAAATGGGATCCTGGTCACCAGATAGCTTAGATTATTTACAGCAAACATGACTTCTCCCACTGTGACTCCATCTTGATTCGCCTCAGTTTTTTCCTCTTGCAGCTTTAACTTTCTTATCTGTATAATGTTTGTAAGCATATAAACAGATGATTGGTTTTTAAGATAAAGAATATAAAGACACTTCTAAGCTGTAGAGTGTTATACACATTTGAATTAGTAGTTTTAAAGACTATTTAATCAGTATTGAGTAAAATAATTCCTGGAAACAATAACAAAAAAGTTAAATTCATTAACAATTTATAAAGGCATAACTAGAAATTTTTTTTTAAATGTTTATTTATTTCTAGGAGACAGAGAGAGAGACAGCATGAGCAGGGGAGGGTCAGAGAGAGAGGGAGTCACAGACTGAAACAGGCTCCAGGCTCTGAGCTGGCAGTCAGCACAGAGCCCGACGCGGGGCTCGAACCCACGAACCGTGAGATCATGACTTAAGTGAAAGTTGGACGCTTAACCAACTAAGCCACCGAGGCACCCCAGGCATAACTAGAAATTTTACCAGTGATGTCACTCTAGAAGAACCATCTCATATATGCCAATCTGACAACATTAATTACAGATTACTTAACCCCTCTTTGACTTACAGGAGAAAGCCAGTACAAATGTGTCCCCACTCACTGCTATGAAATATTAACGTGTGCATTAGTTCTGACCAGGGGAAATGTGTGGAGGGTGGTGGAGAGGAAGAGTGAAGAATGTTCTTTGAAATTCTTTCATCTTGGGAGCATGAAAGAGCATTGCAAATTTGATTAGTGAATTGTTGTACATATTTGCTCTAAGTGTTTCTTCTTTGTACTTTGCTGGGTTAGAAGCCTTATTTTTGAAACTAAGCTTTTAATTGATTTTGATTTAGAAATACACCTTTTGATCAGCGGTTTTAGTGTAGCCTAGAAGCATAATATATTTATAGTAAATATTACTTGTCGCAAAATAACTTATCAATATCAGTGGCAAGTCAACACTTTCTCATCTCTCTCTGCATCTCTACAATTTATATTGGTTTAATAAATGTTGTTTAGTAAATAAATATTATTTAGAATGTTTTATACTTTTTAATACCACTCTATTAAAACTAAATTCAAAACCATCATTGTAAAGTCAGTGATTATACATAAGTGCAAGATAAAACCCATTACTCCTTCACAGGCTTTTCTTAGATTTAAATTATGTTCCAACTGAAAATTTCTTTGTAATCAATAGATTCACCTATTTTAAGACTTACACTTTACCATGTAATATTTAAATTTGACTGTGTTAATCATATACAGTATATATTTTATTTGGTTTTGTTTTCCTGGTTCTTATGTGAATTAGAACATGTGGCCTTTTGGGCTAGAATATTGAAAGAAAGACTAAAATGATGTCTTTCTTACTATGTGTTGTAAAATTCTTTTTCAAGCTTCTAAGGTATAAAAGATGCAAGTTATCTTGGAGGAAAATGGGGGAACTTATGGTCACACTTCTATTGGCTTAAGTGCTATCCAGATATCTTAAAACAGTCTCTATTTTGGGGACAGGTGTGATCAAGCACATTAATACAGACTATTTCCCTCATCCTTTTCCCTTGGAAGTTAATTCAGTTTCTCAGTTTCTGACTTACTGGTTGTCACTTTTGGTACATCAGTAACTCTCTGAATTTGATTGGTAGATTTCTAGAATTATTTCCTTTTTTGAAATTCCATTGCTGTGAACTTTAATAAAAGGGAACTAAAACAACTGTCTCTACATACACATATTCAGTCCATGTACTTATCAATTAGAATTATCTTCCTGTATCTATTCTGAATACTTTCCAGACCATTCCATATACTTATATCAGGTTAATTTGGTAAAATGTTTCTTTGATTCACTTGTTCCTCTTTTAAACACATTGATGTCTCCCAATTATGAAGAGGTAAAGAAAGGCACATTTTATGCCTAATGTTTAATGTCCTCAACATTCTGATCTTAATTTCCATTTTCAGATCCATTTTGTCATAATTCTATACTTACCTTTTTACTCCAGCAAAATGTATTAATCTTCTTGTTAATGAACTTCTTGTCACTACTCTGTATCTAATTCTTCCCAGACAGTTTCTTCTCATTCTGTTTCACTATCTCAATTCTGCTCAGTCATCAACTTCTCTATTCAAGTGTTGGGTGTTTTCAGGGTGGGATATTGTAGCCTCCTAAGCTAGCAGAAAGAAGTCTAGGGCTCAGGAATCTCCTTGGAAGAGCTGTTGAAACAATGCCTGGGGCATTACCTAGGCAGAGAAAGTATTGTGCATAGTTTCTGCTGCAACCAATGATCACTACGCTTCTGACCCATTCCTTTATGGTGAATGTCAAGCTATTTTATAGAATAGTTTCAAATCCATTCTCATTTAGGTCCTGATGAGTTGCCTTAGCAAATCTTTTCTTATGCCAGGCTGCCAAAACAAGAGACCTGTTGTTGAATCCTTTCTAACTATTGACTCTATTTTCATTTCTGCTGTGGCTCTTTTTCAAAAGCCTACTTTCAAGTAACATCTCTTTTGGTTCATTCAGCACATCATTATTGATCACCTATGGTGCAGTTCAGACTGTATTTGCTATCCTTTTCTATATAACAAATTTACCTACAATTAAGTAATTTAAAACAAAAATTTAGAGTCACATATGAGTGGGGGAATCCAGAAACAGCTGAACTAAGTTATTAAGAGATTTCTAGGAGAAGATATGGTTAAGAGCTCCCATGCTCAGAACATACCTGATAGGTTTATTCTTAGGATCCAGCCAGGGTCCACCTGACTGAGGAAGAAATGATGAGCAACATTGAAAGCATATGAAAACAGGTTATTAAGGATTCTGGTTTTGCAGAAATCTAAATACAATATAGTTTGATGGAAAAAGAGTAATGAAGACATTGCTTGAGGGTTAAGAACTAGGGAATGCATACTGAATTAGGAGTTATTCATACAATTATCAGAAAAATTCCTTTTATTACACACACAAAAAATACTGACAGCCGTAAGCAAAATGCATGAGAGTAACAGAATTTAAAAATGCAAACAGCATAGCTAAACATGTCTGCCACAGATCAGGAAACAAGATGAAAGTGACACTGTGGCAATGGAGTCCCTATTAAAGCTGATGCTGGGCCACTGCAGACAGAGGCAGCTCATTTCAACGAAGGAAGGGGAATGACCTAAGTGAATATACTAGGGGACACTCAAGTTAATAGTAGGCACAAATAGTCTACATTTTAAATCAGGAGGAGAGAACTGGAGATAATGTTCACTGAGCTTCAGAAAGTTATTTTGATGAAAACATTTTCAGAGCTGTGAAATCTAATTTATGTTGTATTGAGGAGCTTACTTTGGGAGGTAGTATGCTGGACCTCAGGATTCTTAGGTCAAGACAGAGGAGGCCTGCACCCTTCTGTAGACCAGGTGGATAAGCTGTTTAACTTTCTGCCAACAGATGTAGCCCTGGAAGAACATCCTGCCATGAGGCTTCTGAGATGACACTTTAAATGGTCGGCTCTTCCCATCAAGGAAAACACTTCCTCCTGAACTTTGCCATTCGAGTCTTCCTGCCCAACAAAAAGTAGAAACACAAGATTGACAGACCAGAAAAGCTCTTTGGTGACAGATCAAAACTTAATTGATTCTTAGAGCTTTTTGGTCTGTGACAATAAGTCATTAATATTGAATGTTATATAAAATTCAGAGTAGAATTTTAGCTTGGAAGTATAGACTACTCCCTCCTTAATACACATCTTTAGTACCAACTTTCCCTCTGATGACTATACTCAGCATTTCCACCTGGATGTCTCATGGGCACCTCAACTTACCACCTTAAAAATGGAACTCATGGGCATCTAGGTGGTTTAGTCAGTTAGGCATCTGACTCTTGATTTCAGCTCAAGTCATAATCCCAGGGTCTTGGGATTGAGCCCCGCATTGGACTCCATGCTGAGTGTGGAGCCTGCTTGGCATTCTCTCTGTACCCCTCCCCTGTTTTCTCCTCCATCTTTCAAAATAGATAAATAAACTTAAAAAATTTTTAAAATGAACTTATCATCTTGCAACCACATATCCATCTAACAATTACAGATTAAAACCTGACATCTCCCCAGTATTTACTCTTATGACCTAATCTGTTTCTCACCAAATTCCACAAATGTTTCTCATAATATTATGGTGGAACTTCAAACTGATAGACTGAACAGGGAATCTATGCTCATCCCTGACCAGTCTTATTAGCAGGTGAGAAGTTGAGACAGCCTGGCAGAGCAGGAAGTGTTATACTCATGGGCAGATAGAGTTCTGGGATCTGTCTTTACTCTCCCTGCTGTTTTTCACTAGGAAGTATTCTTTCTGCTTGTCAACATTGTGTACACAGGCACTTGGTTACTTTATTTCTCCTGGACAAAGTATAGTCAATTGTCTGGAAAAGAATTGGCAAAATACACTTTATTATTTTTTTTTTTGTAGTCTTTGTGCTCTCCCTGTTTTTGTTGGCCATTTTGTGACTCATGCAAAATTTTGGATTTAGAGTAAAGTGATGGAATTAAGTTCCAATGGCCAATTCTTCATTCACATTGGATAGTGAGATGGTGAGCATCAGTAAACATTAGGAAGGCAGGGACTTTGATCAATTTCGTGTACCTTTGTTTTCCCAGAGCCCCGCTTGAGCCTGGAATTTAGCAAATAAGCAAAAGAAGAAAAAAAATGTTGAAATCATCTTTTGGTTCTACAAGTTCTGCCAATTTACACTGCATGTGTGCATTCTGAAAATGTTCTGGGCCAATAGGTCAGTGCTGCTCTAGTCAAGGGCTTGGTCTCCTTCAGGATAAACCAGTTTATATTTAACTTCTTAGGGGTGAGTTAGAGATGCAAATCTGCACTAACTACTAGCATATTTCTAGTGTATACACATTGCATCTTTACAGATTGGGATCTTGAGGTGAGTGGTGTATCATACCTTATCTGGCTATGTTGGAGAACTACTGATATATGGTACAAATACCTC
The DNA here is from genome assembly GCA_017311185.1 of Proteles cristata cristata. NCBI lineage: Eukaryota > Metazoa > Chordata > Mammalia > Carnivora > Hyaenidae > Proteles > Proteles cristata. The sequence goes on along the minus strand of JAESUZ010004437.1, from coordinate 431,695 downwards.
AAAAGACAAGCTCCTTCGCTGTCCTTAGTGAACACTTATAATCTGAGTTTATTTTCCATCTCCTGGTGCTGCTACTTCTACTGCAATTCATACATATTCTTTCTTTAATTCATGCATTAGACAACCCTTTCTTTTCAAAAAATGTTCATTTATTTATTTTGAGAGAGAAAGCATGAGTTGAAAAGGGGTAGAGAGAGAAAGGGAGAGAGAGAATACTTAGCAGGCTCTGCCCTGCCAGCACAGTCACTATGGGTCTGGATCCCATGAACTCTGAGATCATGACCTGAGCTGAAATCAAGAGTCAGACACTTTTAACAAACTGTGCTACAGACAGCCCAACAGACCTTTCTATTTTATTTTTCCCCACAAGTACCTTTCAAGACACTGGGAATACAGAGTAAAATGAGGCTGGGTCTGACCTTAAATAGCCTCGAATTTAATGAATACCTTTCATTTTAGTGACATATTAGCCACAGAATACAGATATAGGCTGATATTTCAAACTTTCATGCCATAAAGGCACAATTAAAAGTTTTTAAACTCCATGAAGCAGTCTTTAATGTGGCTTTTGATAAAAAGCAATTAATAATAGTAGAACTATTGTAAGTTTACATATATATTCCATCTATATTCAGAAAAACCCTATTAGAAAAAAAATTATCCTCATTAGGTAAGCAAGGAAAGGAGGCACAAGTCACACAGCTGGTGAGTAAAGCCAAAACTTGAACTCAGACTGTCCGACTTCTGAGTCCATGTACTTAACCTCTAGGTCTTTGTGTCACAGGCAGGTAAGAGTACAGGAGGCAGTCCCTCCTCGATTTACACCCGATGACTCTGCTGAATGCCATTTTTTAAAATCAGACAACCTTAGCTCTTAGACTAACACACATCACATGAATTATGGAGTCTTTCAGATTATCAGCTACATAAACCACCTTCTGTAGTTAAATAAACACATGGAAAGTTATCTGATTTACTGACTGCCTCAACCATTTTGCAGTTAGCTAGCCAAATTTTGTAATTAGTCTGCCTTGTAAGTTTTGGGGCATACATATTTTTTAAAGGCTCAAAACACAATTTTCAAAAGTATCTATACCTATAATGAAATGGCAGACTGGAAGCATAGACTTCCAGACAGCTTTGTTCATGTTTCCTTCTTTTTCTGAAATATTCCAGTTTCCCCACTCCTACCTGCCCTCCTCTCCTTCCTAGCCTGATGAGTATGTATTCGTCTGGATCATGTATTTCATTTATTTGTGAAGCTTTCCTTGGTTCCCTAAGGCAAAACTAATCCTTCTTGTTAGTTACTACTCTAGTACTTTGTAATTCAGTGATATTACTTACCAAGCCAGAGCTCTTTGTTTATGTGTCCTTTCAGCTCATTAAACCATGAACTCTTCAAGGTCCCTGACCATATATTATATATCTTTATGTCTCTGTGTTTTCAGACACTGGCATGGTGCTTATTAATACATGTTAATACTGCTTATTGATGAAGAAATGTATGTGTGAGTGAATGGAACCTTTCTTTTTGGCTTGTGGCCTCCCCTTCCCTCCTGCTGGTAGTTTTCCATTGTAGGTGTAGGAGCTCACAAGATGAATGCTCTCCTTGGAGCACAGTATGAAGTAGACTCCCAAAGGATAATGGTGAAAGCATGTGACAGTGCCCTGGGACTCCCCATTTACAACCTATGGAGGCTTACACACTCAAGGCAGAGGCAAGTGCTGGGACTTGTCATGAGATGGTCTCATTATCCACATGATATTCTCTGAGGGAAAGAAGACGTCTTTCAGGTTAGACCATTGACCATCACCACTTTCAGGTTCAAATATTCCAAACAGGTACTCACTTCCCTGAGATTTAGTCAAAGCATGCCTTTTATCTGCTGTCTGTATTATTTTGGATACTCATATAAAAACATCTGTGATATACTTCCCGGTATTCTGACTTGATGAGAAGAGATGAATCCAACTGGAGAAAGAGACCAGAGAGAGAGAGAGAGAGAGAGAGAGAGCTCTCTGTGTAATCAACCTCAAGTTGATTAGGGTGTAAAGGGTAATCATCCACCACTAATTGACCATCCTCTTTTTTTTCTCCTGCCTCGCTAACATCTGACATGTATTTAAATGATGGAGGTGAAAGCTCTAAAGAGCTTTTAAAAAATGATTTTAATTAATATATATTAAATGCTTGAAGGTATTGTCAATTATCTTAAGTAAGGTTAAAATTTCCCACTGAAATCAGACTTACCCTACTCATTTGCTTAGTAAGAACAACAACCAAACAATACTATTTAGCATGTATTGAGTGCTTACAATGGGCCAAACACAAAACACTTTGCATAGAAATAGTATTTCATTTGATATTCACAATCACCTATTGAAGTATGAATTATTATCTCAATTTTACAGATGAGCAAACTGCATTTATAAATAATTGACCCAAATCACATAGCCAGTTCTGACTTCAAAGCTGCATTTTTCTTTCCTGCAAAGAAAAATTTCAGGCTAGCCCAGGCACTTTTTCAAATGATCATGCAAACCGATTTCCTGACCCTAAGGCAGTGAGTCTTTACTGTGCATTGCATTGTAAGATTCCTTAAGCTTGGGCACAAGGTGAGATCTCTGTGTCCTTCAACAAGAATTCACTAAATGACAGTAGAGTGCCATGATACAATACATGATATTTTGTATTAAAATTCTTTGAATGGGTGGCATTGTAGGCGTCATTGCTGGTTTTTGAGTTTTGCCTAAATCTAGGGCTAAACTAATACTGTCACAAGACTATTGGTCTTCTGTGGAGATGAATATAAAAATAACCTGCAATACGCTGGAAACTGGCTGGAGAGGCAACTTTCAGCCTTGCCTCACTTTCTGAAGCTAATGCATAAAGCCTAGACAGCTTGTCCTACTTTTTTTTTTTATTTTTTCGTCTTCCTCCCTCCCTCCCTCCTTCCCTCTCTTTCTTTTTTTTTTCTTCCTTCCTCCCTCCCTTCCTTCCTTCCTTCCTTCCTTCCTTCCTTCCTTCCTTCTTTCCTTCTTTCCTTCTTTCTTTCTTTCTGTTGAGTTGAGTATCTATATCTCAGCATGTGAATGAGGGGAGAGATAGGGAATTCATCTATTGCTTGTATTTCTTGCTGATTGGACATCTTCTGGACAGAAGCCTTCAAAGGAAAAGTATGTCACCCCATTCATTACTGTTAGTTAGCAGTAAAAGCCAGGCTTTGGAGGCTGTGTTTTCCACACAGCATCTGGAGAGAAATGGGGCTGAAATTTTAGCAGTTGTATGTGACGTGGCGTCAGGCAGCCTGCCATGTAGGTTTCAGAACTGAGCTCACTTGATCTTTAAAGGACAGACCTTGCAGAGAAATTTCACTTGTAGAAATAGGTTGTAAATTCTAGCCCCCCGCCCCCAATGCCTGATTCAAGACCTGTGGTTGGTCAGTCATTTGTAACTGGCTATTGAAAAAGTGTTGGATAAATGAAGCAGCTGGGAATGCTTTTTAGTATTTCAAATTGAAACATAGATGTTTGTTATTATGGGAGGACCATAGTATAAGTATGATCTTCATAATTAGCTTTCAGTGAACTTTCTCCTTAGTAGACTGTATTTCTATTATATAATTGTATTTTTAATTTAATGGCTGTTTTGTTTTGTTTTTTGAGGTTTTTGGGTTGATTTTTCCATCTAGACATAAACTGGATTCAATAGATTAGTGATACACAGAATTGGGTCCACAAGGCCAATAATATTTTATAAAAGACTGTTCAGAGGGAGTTGAATTTTATGCATAAACATATATATTTCTTTTATATATGTGTAAATAGTTGTATATTTACTTACACACCTGGAAATTCCTTAAAAAGATAAAATGTTTCCGTATGATACATACTATTCTGCAGCTTGATTATTCTTATTTAATATATTTTGGACATCTTTCCATTTTAGAGCATATAATGTCATACTTACCTCATAATATCCTATTGCATGCATATACTACAATTTATCGACTGCTTTCCTAGTGATGTATATTTTGTTTCAGAATCTTTCATATTACAAAGTTAAAAATCTTCTTAATTTTGTACAAAGATTATTTCATAAGTATGACTTTTTAGGAAGATCATGTCTACAAGCAGAACCACTATACTTAGTGCAGAATTGTCCTTTAGGAACACGGTACTGTCAAACACTCCCACAAGCAAGTATGTAATTATGTCACAAGTGGGACATTTTAATAAAAAATGCCCTCATCATTTCTTAATAATTGAACTATGGAGGTGCCTGGGTGGCTTAGTCAGTTGAGCATCTGACTCTTGGTTTCAGCTCAGGTCATGATCTCACTTTTGGTGGATTCAAGCCCCATATAGTGAACCCCTTTGGGCTGATGGTGTAGGGCCTGCTTGGGATTCTCTCTCTTTACCTCTTTCTCTTTCCTTCCCTTGCTCTTCCTCTCTCTTTCTCTCTCTCTCAAAATAAATAAATAAACTTGAAAAGAAATTATGTTGGCTTAGAGATGATACAAAAGCCCCTTTAGCTTTGGACACAATTTTTTCTCATATTCTGACAACATTCTCAGAAGAGCAGTGAGCAAAGGAGGCTGAATAACAGGTTTATGAATCATGTAGCTCTTTTCAGGAAAGCACTGCTACATAGTTTTCTGGGAAGAGACAGACAGGCAAGAGGTTAATGTCCCAGTGGGAGGCAGTACTCATTTCAGAGTCTGCCTCTGTGTTCTTCACCTTCCAACACATTCCATAATTCTTCATTTTGCCCCTAGTCACTTCTTATTTTGATCATTCAGTCCCCAGGACTTGTGCAACAGCAGTAGTACGTGACAGGCTTTTAAATACATTAATATTGTCAACATTATTGTGGTTAATCTTAATATAACGAACAGAGTAACAACAGATAGGTTCTGCTATTAAGCATTCACTGACGCAAAGATGTCTTACTCTCTCAGCCCTTTTAAATGAGAAAGTTCTCCAGCTCACAAAGTAGATTACATCAAGGGATCAGCTCATATGTTGCATACCATTTGGTAATGGCTAAGATTAAAATGAAAGAAGTAAAATGTTCAGAAGGGGAAAAAAAGATGCAGCTATTTAAGTTTCTCAAATTCTACATGTGATTATTTACTTGAGTCTTATTGTATCCATTATGAGCTAAATCGCAGCTGATAGAACCACATTTAAAATTAGAGAATATTTTAGTTAGCTTGCCATTTTTCATTAGTAATGCATGAATATAATTTAGGCATGTGAAGTAAAACCCAAATTAAAAGATAGTTTTTCTCTGAACTTTTTAAATTGGTTTCAAGGTGCTACCACCTTGAGTTTTACTAATGAAAGGTAAAATTAAAACATGTAACTGTGGAGTTTAATAGGCACTGAGAATATTTGATAATGCCACGGCTGTCTATATTATATTCACCAACATATTTAATAGCTGAACAGATGCATCTTGCTATGACAACACATGGTACTAAGCAGCAGGGAGTCCCGTTTGACAAGTCAGTTTTTATTTTATTTCTTTATCCCAAGCTTACTCTAATAATCCCAGATTTCAGTGTGTTTTGATTTGTTAGGCAGCAAGCAGATAAGAGAGATTCTGTTCTCTGTTTCTTGTTTCCAACAGGTTGTTTGGTTTCAAGATACAAAGCCTGTGAGATTCTATAATAAAATAACTGGGCAAGACTGGGTAGGATGTAAAACACGCAGAATGACATATTACTAAAATACATGCAGTTGGTACAAAATGGACAGACTACTGTCTTCAAGGAAGCTCTGTACTGTATCAAGTGGAAGCATCAGATTAGGAAGAAAATTCTAGCAATCAGCCTGTCAGTAAATATTAGTTATGTGGTAAGCAGGTTATTTAATTGTGGCAGTTTGTGTATATATCTTCTAGTTTTTTTACTCAACTAGCAGTAGCTCTTGTCAGCAGAGATGCCCAAGGGAAATTGGAGTTGTTTGGTGTTGCAAGATTTGCTCTCTGAGGATCAATTCTTTGGAGCTTTCCATGAGCTATTTTCCAATCCTTTAATTGCCTGTATCTGGGAAAAAAAAAACTGATATACATTCTAAAGCTAAAATAAGATGACTGTCTAGCTAATGTATTTTGAGATTCACAGAAAGATGAGGAATTGATAATGGACCATTTGAAATAGAATCTACCAAAGATCCTATGCAGCTACATGGAAAATTGTAAAATTGTTGAAATTTGATACATTTTATTGAACTTCAAGGATTTCTGGTGTGCTTTGTGTGGTGATGGAATTATACTACCATGAAATCTAAAATGTGAAAAAGCTTGGTTTAACTCTGATGGACTGTCCTAATGCAATTATCAGTTGTCTGAAAGAGACAAAGCATTTGCAGTTCTGCATCTTTATCGACCATCTACTTTAGCAGGGTCTGCATAATCATCACCCAGAATCTGTTTAAGCACTCACAGTGTTCATGTTTTCCTGGCCCCATGGTTATTATGCACAATCTATCATCGTCTCACTAATTCAGGGACTTTAGGTAGCCTTCTAGGTCTCTACAACTGGGAGAATTGATTCCTTTCTGATGCAAGAGTGGTGAAGTGTTTTCCCCTACTGAGACCTCTCTCTCTTATAATGGTGAATCTGAGGGAGCTATAGTTAGGGCATTGGACTGACTGTCTGTCAGTGTGACACATAATTCACATAAGCCTGCTGCAAGAAAATATTCCTAATAAGTGATTCCTTCAACATCTGTTTTCTGACCAATAGGACTGAAGAGCTGGAATATCTTTAAAGCGAGACAATAGGATGAGAGGTTTGCATACCCTGGATATAACCTTGTTTTTCCATTTTCATACTAAGGATATAGGCATTTCTATAACCAGTTAATTTAAACCTGTTTGGGTTGTTAAAAATAAGGAGTTAATGTAAGCCTAAGCTCACAGGGCCTTTTCATCACCTAGGTTTGATGACAGATTTTTGTTAAAATTCTCATATTGTGACTAAGAGTTCTTATTTCCAAACCCAGAGTCTTATATACCAACCAGAATGTTATTCTCCCTCCCAAAATGGTACATAGGAGGATGATATTTAAAATAGTGAAAACTGTGTGGATAACATACAGATGTAGTTAGTCACAAAACAAATGATCATCTTTGAGGAATTCTAAAGTTAGTTAGATAGAAAGACAGCTAGAGGTAGCTATTTGTCTTCTGCTGTGCCTGATGGAGAGATGGCTCTAAGCCCCTTGGAATATAAGGAAAGCATATCACCCCAATTAAAAATGCAAATGAATCTTAGAGACATGGAAACTATTCACTCAGAGTAATAAAACCTGTAACCACTGGAGTATTGTATATTTGATGAACATCACTGTGAAGCCAACAATTCATAGGATTTATTCAACGGAGAATAAAAAAAGAAATGTAAAGGCTGTTGGTATGTCTCTCTCTAACTATTTTCAAGTGTGGAATAAAATTAAATGTTTTTGTAAAGGGCACTCTTGACTACTTTGTTTTGCATATATAAAATAGGAATCTCATTGCTTTTAAGTTAAGATGAACTAAAATGCCAGTAAGTCCAAAAAGTTGAGATAAATTTTAGTATCTGGAAAGGTCATTCACTTAGATGTTCATTTGTTTTCTTACTCGTTAAAGACTAGAGATGCCTGATTTTTTAAAATAGGTATTCATTTATTTTGTGAGAGAGAGAGACATAAAGTGACCATGGGAGAGGGGTAAAGAGAGAGGGAAGGTGAGAGAGAGAGAACCCCAAACAGCTTCCATGCTGTCAGTGCAGAGCCCTATGCAGGGCTTGATTCCACAAACCATGAGATCATGACCTGAGCCAAAAGCAGGAGTTGGATGCTTAACCAACTGAACCACCCAGGCACCCCAAGATGCTTGAATTTTTAAAAAGTAAATGGATCATACTGCTACAGTTGGCTGAAGGTTTAGATTTTTTTTTAAACTACAGACACAAATGTCTTTCTGTCCAAAATCTTGGGTGTGGAGGAGGCTATAATTGTAGTTGAATATGAAGCATCCTGAAGGACTTGGTGATCTGAAGGAAATAAAGAAGGTATGAACCTTAAGGAGAGCACAATCAAGTCTTTAGAGAACTGAGGTGAGATATTGTTTCATCCTGAGAGAATCATCTACATTTGACAGAGAGAACGGGGTCCATACTAGAATCAGGGGGATCTCTTCAGAAGGATATTTAGAGTTAAGAGATATTCAGTTCCCATTGGAGGTATGGAGTGTTTCATTCATTCATGAATTATCTCTTGAGGGTCTCCAAGTGCACAAAACCTTGTTAGTTTCTTATGATATACATTTGTATAATAAATTGCACATGGTTCAATAAAATTGAAAAATAGTGAAGATAAGACATTAATTTTGTTTATCTATTTGTTTTGAAAGAGGCAAAGACAGAGTGAGTGGGGGAGGGGTAGAGAGAGAGGGAGACAGAGAATCCCAAGCAGACTCTGCACTGTCACCACTCTTGAAACCAAGAGTCAGACGCTTAACCGACTAAGCCACTGAGGTGCCCCTAAAGAAAGGATTTTTAAGTGATAGTAAAGACAACAATAGAAGCACAGGAACTTACATTAGTGGCATGAAGGAAAGAATCATAAAGTTTGCTTTGGTGCCTTGGGAGCACTTTTGCAGAGAAGGTGTGTGTCAGGCATGTGTGGGTGAAGAGTTTGCTGAATACACAAAAGTAAGCAAAGGGGGGCATTAGGAATAATATAAGCTAAGGGTAGATACAGCACAGAGTGTTTTATTAATTGTGTGCACTTGAATACATCCCAGAGGAGACACTGGAAAATGTTTTCTGAATGAATTGTTAAATGGGAAGCATCTTATCTGTTTTTTCAGTAATAATAACACGACAGAAAGAAAAGTGATACGAGTTTAACAAGTGTGCAGGTGGCATCATACTATAGGGAGGTTTAAAGTAACATCCTGAAGATTTACTGTAAGTTGCATTCGGTATAGCACTCTGGGTTGTAAAGGTTGTAAGAATGACCTTCAACCAGGCATTCTGGTGACAGACATGCTGCACAGACCCACAGAATGCTCCATCCCATGCTGTCCTAGGAATTGTTCTTTGGGTCCCCTGTTATAATTAGCTCTGTCCTTCTCTAGACATTTCTAAAAGATGATCCAAATTGAGAGTTGAGCCCCTTATTTATGGGAGACTTTTGTATAATTACATGCATCAACAAAGAGTTTTAAGGTGAGTAATTATAGATCCAGTCAGACAAATAATGGCCCTTTAATTTGAGGGTTTTTTCCAGGCTTTGTTTTTTTCTGGTCACTTGGCTGCTCAACTAATCAGTGGGCACAGATACACCAATAGCTGTGATGTTGAATCATGCTTAATACTTTACTGTAGTTCTGATATGCACACTGAAAATACTGCTTAAAGATGATTTCTAAAGATGTGGATGAGAATAGATTTACTACTTTTTAAACATTCTTTGCTATTGTTAACATTAACCAAAAGTATTCTGTAAAATATATTTATTGTGATGTTCATAATCAAGGAGTGGGAGAAAAAATGTAGAGAATATTAACAATATTAGGAGGCATTGCTTATGCAGTATCTGTTTTGCTATAATAACACTTCCAATCCCTTTCTAATTACCATATTAATCTTCACTAGTATCTGACCTAGGTGTTATATACCAGGATTGTCAGGAACATGGCAAGGTCATTCCTTTTGACCCTTCAAGACATTATGAAGATGCTATTTTTAGCCACATCTTTTGGAGGCTGCCAACACATAAAATAGATTTTCTCATAGATATTTCTTTACTTTCTAAAGATAATAATAATATTTCACTATATACTCTGGGTAATTTAGAACTTATGATTACTCTGGACTAGAATTCTCTACTTGAGGATAGCAGGTGCATATTCGGACTTACCGACAAATATGAAATCCTTTCTTTGAAATTATGTTAATAGGGTCCCATTGATCATTAAAACCCGAGTTGAACTTTCTATTCTAAAACATATGCAGAAAATTAGTGTGGTAGTTCTGTTCTCCCCAGAGGCTTGTCTTCCTGAGCTCAATAAAGCACTCTGATTTTTTTGTTTGTTTGTTTGTTTTTAATGGCTTGAAAACAAAAAGCTAAAAATGAGAAAATGTCTTTTGGCATGTCCCAATCTCTGCTCATTTACATTAAAAAAATTTTAGATCTTGCAGAATCTCTTGATTTGTTATCATGAAGATAAAAAATGATTCAAAGAGAGTAATTCTGCTTCCTAATTCTAGTTTGTAAATAGTTTGGGTATGTGGGTTGAAGCCTGTAAATACAGTCTCCACATGCAACTTCTAAATCAAAATGTTTCAATTGGACCAATTTTCCCATAACATGTTGCTACTTCATAATACAGCATCCAATTTGAATAAAATGCAACCAGTATTAAATGTTCATAAGCATCAAAACAGTAAAACTATAGGCACAATTTATTAATACATTAAGCTTTAAAGTATAAAAGAATAACCTGTGACATCTTGCTGCATCCATTCCCCCCACATTTTTGTACTTAGAAGCATATTTAGTTCTTTTAAATAAATATTTAACCAATTTAAGCTGAGGTTTAGCCACACACATTTGTGAAATTAACTTTTATTTCTGATAATTTGTTGATAGATATTTTATTCTCTAAAGTATGTAATATGATTTAAATATTCAGATTACAAATTTGGACTGATTTCCACTCTAATATACCTAATATAGTAACTTTTAACTGTCCTATTTTTTAAACTATTGTTCCCCAAAAAAGATATTTGTTGCACTTACTCTTAGCACCTAAACCATCTGAATATTAACAGGGAAATCAGAAGAACTATGCCAATTACATACTTGGTAAAATTTTCTTTGGATAATTCACTTTGCATAAGACCTTGTGGTTGGCCAAACTATAGAGTACATGCTTTTGCACTAAAGAGTAGGCAGAAATAATTGCTTGCTAAAAAAAAAAAAAAGTTTGGCTATGTGATAGTAATTCCTTAAATCAGATTATCTTGATTTTCTTCTACTATTATTGATATGATCTCATATTTTATATATTTTGTGTTCAGAGCATCTTACACATAATCTTTAAACAGCTCTCAAGGCTACAGAAAGGAGTTTTTATCGTGCATATTTCATGAATAAGGAAACTAAAGCCTAGAGAAGTTAAATGACTTGGTTATTAAGAGGAAGAGCAATGATCAGTATTTAGAACCAGAATTCTTCTGATTTCAGCCCAATTATTTTTCTACCATGCTTTAATTTGTAAATGAAATGTTTCCCTCAAAGACTCTGGTTGAGACCACTTTAGGTATAGAGAACTGTAATATTCATACATGATAGAGATTATGTTAATATGAATTAGACTCATTTGTTGATTCTGAAGAAGCACATTGACCCATAACACATGATTTTTATTATAACTAGTCTTTGTTTTAAAATGTAGTCCAAGGATATAATAAGGGCTTAAGATCCTTTGCTTTAAGAAACACTTTTATAACCTTTTTCGTTTAATGCAACACGAGAGAGACAAAAGAAACACTTTTATAACCTTTTTCATTTAATGCAACATGAGAGAGACACCAGCATATTTCAACAGATAGGGAAGAGGGAGTAGGATTGGGTGGAGGTGAAATGTAAAGGGACAATACTGTTCTTAGAAAACAAGGAAGTACTCATCAGAAGAAAATAATTCCAACAATTGGGAGAACATAGAAAATAATTACATAAATGAAGTATTGTCTGAAATAAATTTTGCAAGTGTTATAGACACCTATCTCATTTCTGTGATATGTAGAATTGAGGTAAAGCTCTGGCTGCACATCAGTGACCTGGCTGTATGAAAAGTGAGCTGAGTCCTTGCTATGTTACATAATTCGTTTCCCCTTGCATCAGTTTATAAAATCAGGTTAATAATACTTCTCTACCTGCCTCACAGAATTATTCTGAAGATCCAAAGAAATAGAGGATGTGAATGTACTTTTGGAACATTGATAGCATTATATAAAGCTACATGGTACAACAAGCAATATGGTTTCCAAATATCATGTAAGGAAGAGGTCTCGTTGTATGTTCAGACTATGTGAAAATAAAATATAGGTTATATTATAACTTTTACATGAAATCTAGAGAGATACTCTTAAGAAATTATTAAAAATCAGAAGATTTAGGCTTCTATCTTTAAAATCTGGAAGTATCTGGAATAAAGACTGGAAACACATTTTCTTATAAGATCATTTTATAACTAGGTAACAGATTATTTTTCTGTACCTGCAGTAATTCCTGTTAATATTGTGGCTGAAGCTCATATTCGTCATGCTAATGATGACATCAGTCTTTTCTAGGAAAAAATTATCCAAATTATATGATAATCTACCCATTAAATACTAAAGTATTCAATATTAGGTTGCAGGTTAGCTTGGAAAGATCTGAAAAGATTTAGTCTCAGAGATGTGCTGATGGATCTCTTATGTAAGTCTTTCAGAAAAGATAAAGACATACGTGCTCAAGATTGTCTCATTTTTAGGTACAATAACTGTTCAAGAACTATTGCATTTATAGAGAAAATGTCCTAGTTCCTCCTAAAGGGCCTTGTCCTTGTCATGGACTGATGAAAATTATCCAGTTACCTTGAATGAAAATTCAGAAGATACTGTTATTCAGTTTATAGGTGAGATAAGGACTGGAGTCATGATCACTACTTTGAAACTATTATTCTTGCTGATTCTCTACTTTCCTTGTAAGAGTTTCTGTGATGCCTATAATGAGGTTAGTAGTATGAGTTAAAACTTTAAAAAGTATAGATTACTCACAAACTTTTTTTTTTTAATTACAGTTTTCAGGCTGGGAAAATGTGTTCATTGCTTAGTAAATCCCAAGCTTGTAAATTAGATCCTGAGGGACATCTTAAGGGACAGAAATCTTTAATAGTGAATATAGAGTGTATTTGGTTTGCTAATAAGCATATTTTTTAGTGTATTTTTAAGATGTATCAGTCCTTTGTATTGATTTGTTTCCATGAATGAACAAAAGGAAATGTAGATTGACAAGCAATGATACTGCAGCATATTCCTGAAATTGCCAAACATTGTATCTATTAAATGAGTGACAAACAAAAACTACCTAGTTATTTTTTCTTTTTATTTTTCTTGATAAGATAAAACGATCACACACCAAAATAAGGCTGATGGACTAATAGATATTTGTTATTTAGGACTGAGAGTGATGAATATTATGTGTATAATTGATACTTCAGGAATTTGCCTACAAGAAAATATACTGTACTGATGTTTTGAGTTATTTCTAAACTTTAATCTTTATTATGCTGTCATTTCCTTGTGTATTTATTGAATAATAGTAGGCTTAATTAGATGTTACAAAGAAAAAAGGCTTTGTAGGTTTCAATTCATAGGAAAAGTGATATTTGTGATTATACAGTTGTCATATTTCTTATGTTATTACACTAGAAATCTTAAGCACATTGTATTTTTTATTATTTTCTAATATGGAAATTGCAAATTTTATAATTCAAATTACTAGTCTCTTGATACAGAGCCTTAATCATCTTTTCAGTGCAATGAATATTATCATTTTAAATGCAAGTAGTTGATCATTAAATGTTATTTTGCATTCTGATTTCCACATGTACTATCAAATTTAGGAGAAAAATACTCAGAATAAGAAAGCAAAGTCTTACATAAATATGTGTGTTTATTCACTGAACTCATCTACACCTTTGGAGAAAATCTTTTAAGTTGTTTCTACGTTGAGATACATAAAGTTTTCTTACATAAGGTCTAAGGATCTTCCTCAAATCAGTTTTCTTCCAAAGTAAAGTTATGCTGGAATCTCATGGCCACTTTTAATTATTTTCAAATCATTTTGATAGGTGTAAATTTTATTATCAGAGCCATTTTGAGACATGGGTAATGATAACAATTCAAACAAAATTTAATAGCACTTATTTATCATTGCATTAATTTTGTTGTTTGCTACTTTCTGACAGTAACTCTCCTTCACTTGAACTTGATTAAACCACTTGAATAGTGCATGTTTATGTGAAAGACCTATTTTATGAGGTGCATAGCCACAAGTTCCCCAGATCTGAAAGTAATGACTTAAACTTTTATTTTTGAAAAGCTAAATATTTCTATTTGAGAGGCATCTTAAAATAGGCACATAGTAATAATATATGATTGGAAATAAAATTGTGTTTTAGACTGTGCTCTTTATAATTTCATAGCTAGTAAATAATCTGTTTCTTGCCACTGCTTTAAATTTACAATTAGTAAAGAAGGACTTTATTCATAGTTTGAAACCTGTGAAATACGTGTTCTTACTTGGCTGCTAAAGGAATAAGTTATTTTTTAATGTCTCAAAAGCATCATTATAATGAACATATGCAGCCTACATATAAATTAGTACATGGATCAATAAGTTTATTACTTTTACAAGGTCCACTCAGTAATCGCTATCACTGATTATTCAAAATTACAGTGCATTTTATGCTAATTGCAAAATTATTCCTGCTTTCCCAGTAATATCTGGAAAACACTTCTAATTAATACCTGTGAATATAGATGCAATTGAATATTAATCAGATTTAAATTTTACAGTAACGTGTTACCAATCTTCTCATCTCCAAAAATGCCAGTAGATTGTAACTGGATTTTTTAGTTAGGAAGTTGAAGTTCATGACTTAAAGTATTTTTTAATAAACCAAACACAGTATGATGGAGAGATGTGTCATTTCTATAGTAAATTCACAATATTCAAGTCTTAATTAAAACATTGTTAAAAATGAATGAAATAAGAAAACAACAGAAATCTGTTTCTTTAGGCAGAAGTCCATGCATGTACCTGTGTTGGATCTCATTGCCCAGGATGGACTGGCCAATTTTCATTTGATTTTCTTCAAATTTGTATTATTTGCCTGCAAGTGATATTATTTACAGAAGCAATTATAATTTTCTGTTTCGATTGAAGAGGGAATATTTGAGAGTTGAAAGATAAACAACATTAATAACATCATTAATGCAGCATTATAATTATTAATATAGAGAGCATTAATAAGCTATAATTCAGTATTATAATTATTTATTATACATCACTAATAAATGCATACAGTGGTTGCAAAATGAATTTTTGTAGAGGCTTAAAGGACAGCTAACATTTAAATATATGATATCTTACTAATTTTTTATTGGAGCAAACAACATGATGACACAAAACCACATCTATTATATGGTTAATGAGAATAAATCAAATACCTGTCAAATGCTTTCCTTGGTTTTATTGAGTAATATACATACTTTAGTAATTAAGAATGTAGGCATTGGATTCTAAGCAAACTAAATAGAAATTTCAAAAGACAGTGATTATGTTCATTTTATTTTAGTACCCCAGCCTTGGTCCTGACATACATATGATGGGTCCTATATATGACCTAGCCTTGGTTGCTCATCTATTCCCTATCTCCTGATGGCTGCTGGTTGCCTGGAGCAGCAGTTTCACAAGGGCCTTGGCCCCTCCCTCTATGTTCTTAGAATTCAACTGACAGAGAAGACTGGGGCTTCCTCAGAAAACCTCAGCAGAGAGGCCCTGCTCACAGACCAGAAAAGAAATTGTCATTTCCCTGTTCTGTCCTACCCCTGGGGAAGTGGAGTCCCCGAAAGTCAGGACACCTGAGTCTTCACATGTTAGGTGCTGCTGACTTCCAGGTGCACTTTGACACAGAGCCTTAATTTTTCAACTCACAGAATGAGTCACAGAGTTCTTAGGGAGTAGAATGTGTCTGCTTTGGATTTATAAACAGGACCTATGGGAGAGCTTCTGTATATAAGACTCTTTCCTCCTCTTCTCTTCTTTCCTTTTTGTTCTTTTTTAATTTATTTTTTTTTAAGTTGAATTGGGAATAAACAAGCACCAGGCACAAAAATATGTCCTTTCTGACCTGATTTCTTGCTTACATATCATGGGATAATCTTGTGCCAGACTGGCTCTGGTAGCTGGTTATGGCACCCATCAGCACTGGGTAGTGCTTGCATATCCCAGAATGAGAGATTGTCAAAACTAATAATGAATTAATTATATTACATTAATGAATAAATCTGGATCATGGGTCTAATAGTTTCTATCTTTATAATCGTCTAAACCTCCATCTTCTCATTTGTGAAATGAGGGCTCACTGGGTTAGACTGAATAAATAAAAATAAAATGAAATAAGACCTGTGAAGGGCCTAGCATAATGCTTGATGCACTGCAAGTACTGGATAAATGGTAATTATTATCATTTTACATCAATGACTCTTCAATTAGACTCCTAGGCATCTGTTAGTATATCAAATCTTCTGTATTCAGAAGGGCAACTAAGGTCCAGCTTAACTTCCACTCTTAACCTAGGATAAGTGAAACACTACTTTTGGTATGTTTTTAACTAAAATCATAGCTTTTTCAGAGAGCTAGAGCACTCCAGTGGTGAAGATTACAGAGATACTTAGATCGTTTGCTCTTTTAGTGTTTAGAGTACTTCACAATCTTTTTAATCTTGGTCCCCTTTGGAGCGTAAGCATGAATTCTCATTCTTTTTTCACTTCAGACCTGAATCAGAACTATTAGGAATGAAGAAATTAAATGGTATGCAATAAAATAAAATGTCACATTTGCTGCAGATTTGAAACAGAAATTACATATAGTCTTTGTATTGAACGGGATTGGTATGAGAAATCTAATCACCTTTTATAGCTTATTAAAATACACAGTAAAAAAACTCAAATGTTTGAACATCAGATGTGTCAGCATAAGAACATTAGCACATTTTAAAAGATATTATAGCTTGATTTTTTCAAAAGTTGGTTAAATTGTAGTCAGGTGTAATTGAATGTGTGATGAGCTATTTCTTAATGTTCTTCAGCGTATGTCAGGCCTAAAGCTGAGAACAATGGATATTTGGGACCTCCGCATGCAAAGTTAGAGAACTGAAGGGAGGTGAGGTGGACCACAGCTTCTCCAGGCTTATGGAGAGAAGCGAGGACATTTCTCCATCATCTCTATGCTGAACTGAAATAAGGAGAAAACTGGAATGGATGGCTTTCTAGTGAATGTAATGTGCTTGAAGAAAAGCTTTTATCCAGAAAGGGATTTGTAAAGATTGGAGATGTCTGTCAGACAAAGGGACTTGAATAGTATTTCCTTTTTTAACATCTGCTTCATCAGTAAATGGGTCGACAGAGGGGTGATGGCGTTGGAGACACCTGCGCACTCACTGTTCAGTGTGACGAGGATGTGTGTGTCTCTCATCTACTCGTCAGACACCTCAGAAAGTCGCTGGTAGTAAGACCACTGCGCTGACACCCAAGAGGTCTGCACACTCAGTGAGGGTGAACCCAGTGGCATGAGTTACTGGCTGAAAAGGTGTGAGTAGTTGAGTGGGAATCACGTTATCCACTGGAGGGCACTGTGTGGTGCTTTTCAGGAGAACCTTATTTGGTTACTAGACTGTAGGTTCTTCTGCCAGCCATTACAGGCCAGTGAGCCACATGTAACTGAAGGAGCTGTGCTGTCCAGGTCCAGGAGGGAAAACTGAACCTTTTCCTCTCCACCCTCTCCCCACCACCCACTCCTTCTCACCCAAAGCCTAAGAAGAAGCTGGCCCTAAAAGAAAGGGAGAAAGAGTTCTGTAAGTCAGATCCCAACCGATGCTGCATAGCTACTCCCGAGGTTCTAACTTACTCTGGTGTGAGTAGCAGAGAAGAGTCTGGAGTAACTGCAAAGCTTTGAACTTGGGCCAAGCTACTAGTAAGAGAGATTTACTAAATAAGAAAGCTGATTCAGTGTAGTGTAGATTGGAATAGTTACTGGAAGAATTTAAAACGTTCCTATTTGTTTCTTGAGTTTAGATACTTTAACAGTCAGATGCTTTTGTGGAGAAAACGGGTATGCTTGAAGGAACATGCATACATGGCCTTTGAAACCAATCAAGTTCTATCATCTACCAGCTATGGCACCTTAAGCGAGTTATCTAACATCTGCAACCCTCCGTTTCCTTATTGGTAGTATTATAATGTGATGTCAAAGTCCTATAAGAAAACTAAAGGAAATAATTTAAATTAAGCTATTATGACAGAGCATAACATATATTAGAAAATATCAGATTTTTTCTCAGTGTACACAAGGGATTATTCAAAAGATGAGAGAATATTTTTAAAAGTTCATCTTGTGACAAGGTAGGGAAATATGAAAAGTATTTCAATTTCAAATTTCAGCAATTTAATGGTGCTTTCCTACTTATACTCTTAATGGATTCATATCTTTTCTAGCCTGAGAAGATTATTGTTATTTTTTATGTCAGGCAGATCAGTTTTGGTGAACACAATCTTACTGCTCCTGAAATTTAGCTCACTACCTTGATGAATCTTGTTTACTTTGTATCATTAAATTCATGGTGAATTTCAGCATCTAAAATATTTTTGAATTTATTCTAACTATGTATTTTCTCTGGGAAAAGAGTGCTAGGAGAGTGGCTATTTTTAACTTAATGTATACTTGGTGTATAGATTTCAATATTGCCAAATGGTCCTAAAATGGGCAGCACCCAGGTTCACTGCGTGTATATATATATATATATATATACACACACACACACCAGGTTCCTAGGATTCATAATATATAAAACATTATATGTTAAGTATATATATGTATAAATTACTATATACTGTATATGTGATAGATAATATACATATATTGATATTGTAAACATTTTAAATAGGGACAAGATTTTCGCCATTACTTGAAAAACAAATCAAGGCTAAATAAATAAAACTTTACAGATATTATTTCAGATTTTTAGCCTCGAGCCCATAATGTCTAGGCTTATTGGCAAACCTGGCTAATTTTACACTTGCCATGTTGAGGATATACTGGGGCTCAGGTTTAGGCAGAGGTTATGGCCACTAAGAAGGGAGAGGAATTAGGCTGTCTAAAGAAATATAATAAGGAGAAGTAGATTGAAATTAAGTCAGGACAATTTCAGCCGACTAGGAAGAAAAAAATGTCTTCTGATCTTACTATCTTCTGACATCGTCTTGCATGGGAAATAGTGAAAATGCCATGAAGTGTATAATTTAAAGTGTATAGTTTAAAATTAGTGAACACTTCTAATATAAGGATCTCTTCTAAAACTGGTTTCCAAGGCCTGCTTTATTTATTTATTTTTTAAATATTTTTATTTATTTCTAGGAGAGAGAGAGAGAGACAGCGTGAGCAGGGGAGGGTCAGAGAGAGAGGGAGTCACAGACTGAAACAGGCTCCAGGCTCTGAGCTGGCAGTCAGCACAGAGCCCGACGCGGGGCTCGAACCCACGAACCGCGAGATCATGACCTAAGCGAAAGTCGGACGCTTAACCGACTAAGCCACCCAGGTGCCCCTCCAAGGCCTGCTTTAAAGAATATATATGTGTATGTGTTTCTCCTTCTATCTATACAATTTGTTATATCATATATATGTGTATATCCATCCATACATGTAATTTTTGCTGTGGAAAATTCTGCAACTAAGGAAGTTTTCTAGAAATTCCTTTTAATGCTGGTGGTTAACTTTTCTTAAGTTATAATTTAGTTATAATTCAGATATAATTCACATATCATGGAGTTCACCCATTCAAACTGTATAATTCAGCATATTTTGGTCTATTCAAATACTTGTGTAACCATCAACATAATTGGATTTAGAATATTTTCTACACCCCCAAAAAATCCCTTTCTCTCTCTCCTACTTCCAATTCCTAAGCAATCACTGCTTTCTTTCCCTCTCCCTTTGTTCTGCAAATTTGATATAAGTAGAATCCAATATGTGGTCTTTTGTGACTGGCTGCTTTCATTTCATGTAGTGTTTACAAGGTTTATCCATGTTGTAGTAGGTCTCAGTGCTTCATTCCTTTTCAACACTGAATAATATTCCATTGTATGGGTAAATCACATTTTGCTTATCCATTCATGAATTGATGGACTTTTGGGTTGTTTCCATGTCATGAATAATCCTGCTCTGTACATCTTTGTACAGGTTTTTATATAGGCAGTAGTTTACCTTTTATACACACACATACATAATTTTACAGCATAGCGTCTATATTTTGGAGGTCTTTTTTGGGGAAAGAATTGAAATAACTGAAATGAATTACAGTGTATATTCAAACTTAATAGGGCCAGTGTTTTTGTTTAGTATTCTACTCATCATTAATATTTATCTTTAAGGTTAACATAAGAGTAAATTATCTGTTGGCTTTATAGGAAGGGAGAAGATACTTTAATATTAATCATTTATACATTAGATCACATTCCATATTTTACATAGCAGTTTTGCTCGTATTCTAGAGCATATGTGATCATTTCTATTTTACAGATAATAAAACTAATATGCAAAGCTGCTCATGACTGCTCAAGGTCACATAATGTATTAACAGCAGGATTTCCATGCAATTCACTTGTCTGATATTTTTAGTTTAATATGTCTGGGTTCTCATCTCAACTCTGTCACTTACATGTGTGTGACTTGGCTGTGATACTTCACAGTTCCAAGTGCATATTCCTCATCTTTCTATGGTATTGATAATAATAATTACCTACACATAAGATTATTGTTAGGTGCAAATGGGACAATTCATGTAAAACTTTGTGAACCTGGCATGCATAATAAATGTACAACAGATATTAGTGGTTGTAGTAGCAATACAATTGTATTAGTAGTAGTAATAGTTGTAATAATAACTAAGATTAAAATTCTGGCTTTATGATAACTAAGCCAAAATTTTTTTTGGTACCCCAGACTACATTTATGTAATTGACTTGCCATTTGGCTATTTTTGGTGACCACGTGTGTATAATTTCACACCTACTCTTTGGCCAAAAAATAATCCAAATGCCAAGATTTATTCACATACATGAAATTCCACACATTTATATACACATTGAGTGGCCCAAAATAAGTACCCAACTAAATGGCAAGCCATATCCAGAAAGGTTTATACACATGCACTCAACTAAAATATCAATTCATGTAACACTTCTCATTTTAAGGCACCTTTTAAAGGTTGATGTTCTCACTGGGCCCAGGGAGCAGCACATTGCTCAAGGAAATAAGCAACTTGGAAAGCTTGAAGGACTAACAGAGCCAATATCTACACTTGAATTAGAAGGCAGTCTTTTATATCTTTAAGCTCTTTCCGAATATGTCTTACGTATACACAAAGATATGCACGCGCGCGCGCACACACACACACACACACACACACACTTCTTATATTTTTATTTTAACAATGCATGTTTTATTAAAGGAAATTTGAAAAAAAATGTAAAGGAGAAAGAAAGTTATGGACAGAACCATCACTCAATATCGATGTATTTATTTCCTTTCATATTTTTAATTATAGATGATTGGATTATACCATCTGTACAATTTTGAATGCTGCTTTTAAAAATTAACTTTATCATCTCAGCATTTTATGTTACTGTAGTCTTTATTAACATAAAGTTAAAGACTGGCTGTTGGGAATTACTCTCCCATGGTGGGTTTTCTGTATATAGTTTTAAGTTCACTTTAGTACTCTTTGGGTTGGAGGCTACATAGCCCATAACTAGAAACTTGAAAATTTGTGAAAAGCATATTTTGAGAAATGTTTCACTTAGTATTATCTTTACCTTTTTCTTCTCAAATTCAGTTTGTATTATTTCCTAAGCACTGTGAAATTCAGAATTATTTTTCTCTAGGAAAACTGACCCAATTACTGCTATGGTAAGATAAAGGAAGCCTAATTTCAACATGAAGCTGTTGAGCAGTCCTTACTTAGTTCTAAGAAAAAGAAAAAAAGGAGGAGAAGGAGTAAGAGGAGGTGGGAAGGGGGAGGGAACTTGATTTTGAGCTATTTATTTAAAATGCCATTTTGGAAATATAACACGCATTATATGACACAAATAACATATATCCACCCCTGTCTTTCATCCACAAAGCTGTCACATAGAGAGTTAATCTTTTAGTCCTAAGATCATGGACTTTTACAATATTTTGATATCACTTATGAATAAGAAATAGAATCTCCATGATGTCTAGGGTAGACTTATATGCATGATTATACTTGTGTGCCAATAGACAGTATCCAAAGAGTAAGGCAAGAATCAACCTACTGTCCAGAGTAAACCAGAATATAGAAGTATCACGTACAATATCAAGAAGAAATATTGGCTGGTCTAAAAATGCCTGAACCCTTCACACACAGACCTTAGCACAAAAATAAAGTTCAGAAATAAGAGAAGACACGTTAAAGAATGTGAAGACCCGTGTCAGAAACTGTAGAGCTGGTTTGATTATTGGTTTTTCAGATTTTGTGTTTCCTACACTAAGTTGTGAAGGAAAAGTTAGGCCAATTTAACTTGCTGTTGTTACCTTTGTAAAACTTGAGGAAAATAGCTTTTTCTCTTTTACTTCCATCAAAGCATGCTGACTTTGACCCTAAGAACTCAATTATTACTTTAAGTCAGTTATCAGAAGGCCTGACAATAGATTTGTTAGCTCTTTACCTGCACAGCAACCTTGGTTCTTCAGGCTCTTCCTAGTTTTGCTGTCCATTGTATGCTTTCAGGCTTCAGAAAATCTTCCTTTGTATTGTCTGGGCTGCCCTTTCTGGACCTTAAATTCCTTCTTCCATTGACACCCAGCCATTTTTAATCTCCATAAATTTATTCTCTTCACTCTTTCTAGTCCTCTCCCAGATTACTGAGTTTTGCCATAAATTTAAACAAACAAACAAACAAACAAAACATGGTAATTGTTTCCATGTGAAATTCATACTTTTTCATATTCTGTGCATTTCAATACGTTCCTTATTTTGCTCTCTTGCTACCAAAGACATTGCATTTGGTTTTACAATCAAGGTTGAAGGTATCTGACCTGCCTTCTCTAATCTTTTCTCATATCCACCTATCATTGCATGCACTTGGACTACTTAAAATAATCTTTTTTCATCTGTCAGCTTCTACTTAAAACCTCTTCTTTATCTTATAAACATATTAATTAGGCAAATGTGTGAAATAGGATAATAAAGACACCATTGGTCCCAGAAAAGAAAGCTTTTACTTTCCCTTCTTGCCCCTCAAAACTCATATTTCTCATCAGTGCACAAGTTCATTGCTAACTCATTTTTTTTTAACTCTTCTTATAGTCATTTGTTTGTAATTGATCTCCCTTTTCTTTCATTTACTGTAACCCTTTGATTACTTGGTTTGTAGTGTCTATTATAATACCCCAGCTATAGTAGCTACATATAACACATCTCTTTTCTACTTTGATTTGTAATGTCTTCAAGACTGAAAAGTAGGAGACACAGTGCCTTGCACACAGGAAATACTTTATATTTACAGAGTAAAAGGAGACTTGTTGAGTAAAAGGAGCTTAGAAATCAGGGGTAGGGAGAAACACAATTTACGACAAAGAAATTAGTATAAATATAGTAAAAGGGAGAGCTGCAAATGCATTGGATTAAGAACACCATGATGCCAGTCCTATGACAAGGACTCTCTGTCACCGTGAAGTGGATCTTTCCTTCTGTTCAAAACTTTTAGCAAATTACAACCACAGTAAAACTCTTCAGTGCAGTCTCATGAGACTGATCTAGAACTGCTCGGTTAGCTGTTCCTGAATTACAGGCCCACAGAAACAGTGTGGATAATACATGTTCATCATAGTTTCAAGCTACTTAGTTTTGTGGTAATTTATTATACATCAATAGGTAATACATCCTCCTTTCTTAATGAATCTAGTTCAGAGTGACATGGAGCATCTTCTGTAAACTCAGAAAATGTCATATGTGAGAAAAAAGCAATCTGTGAATAATTTTAGAATAGTGCGATTGTATTATTGTCTTTAGAGTTATATAGATTTTTGAAGCTTCCCTGGACTGTTAACACTTTAAAGGTACTTGATGTGATACTTACATGTAAGAACTTATTTAAAACATCTTCCACCAAGTCCTAACAGCATCATTTATTTGGTAGACATCTTTAACTATGTTAGATTCTAGCTTAATGGATCCAAGTAGCATTAACAATTTTTAGTACCCCATAGTTGATTCTGTTGTGTAGCCCAGGCTGAGATTGTGAACAACCTTGTGATGATTGTATTTCTATGCTCTCCATTAGGGCCTAACCGGGACAGAAGTGAGCATATAGCATAGCATATAGCACAGTACCTTGGATGGAGTACCAAGCAAATAACTGTTTACTGATTTTATGTAGCATAATACATCTTGAAAATAGTATGTGGAAAGTCATTATGATATTGGTCTTGGAAACTAGTCAGTAAGCATTAGCAATAGGGATGAAACCAGAGAGCTAGTGAAAAGAGAAGACCAAGGCAAAAGAGAAGGAGGGCTATTTAAGGCTAAATACTGGACCTTCGCTCTTTAGGTGACATATTCTTGTTTAGTGTGGACTGATCAAAAAGAAAAAAATTAAAAAGACAAGGATGAAAAGAGGAGGGGGCAAGACATTGCTAACCTAATGCAAGTTTCATGGTCTCCAGAAAGTTCTCAGCTTAGTTTAGTTTTCTAAAGTTGTTCTTACTTTTGAAAACCATAGTTCAGTACACCAAGATTCTATTTCATTCATTGTATCTAGGTTGTATTTACTTCCTGTAGAAATGGTCTAGTGGAGACCAAATGATAGTGTTGCAGATTGCTACAAAACCTTTGATATATTGGATGCTTTTGACATTAATGTTGGCAAGTGGGAGAAAAAAGTTATGAGATTTTTAGAGGGGTTATACCGATGAGAGCCTGCTCAGCTTTCTCCATTTACACTCCGTAAATTGTGTTGCTATCCGCAAGCCTGTCACAATTCTTGCCAAAACATTGGTAACTTCTTGTTAGAAAATTTCAGATTCACAAGTACAGTTTTCCCTTCCTTGTTTTAGGTCAAGATTCGTCTCTCTGAAAGAATATGAATAGCTTAGAAGACTATATTTCATAATAGAAAAATTAATGAGGCAGATTCATTATGATTTCAGACAGTAGATAAAACAGTTAAAGGAGCAGAAATGATGCAGTGTTTACAAGCAGTTATTATATATAAGATTAAGAGTTCATCTAGATTCCCAAGAAATACGTCTAGTAGGCAGCAAATGATATGATATACACTCATGGGCTGTTAAGTATTATAGAAAGCTTCCAGTAGGTATTGTTCATTGATGCATATTCCCACTGCTAAATCAAAATATTTATAACAATAGGCAATGAGTAGATTGTCATTCATAAACTATAGAGTAATAAAAATGAAAAAATAAAGGGATTATTAGCTGAGTCCAGCAGTACAGTAACTGCTTCTTAATGGGTACTTTCCTCATCTACTTTCTCATTGCAGACATTGTGATTCGTAATAGAAGGTTGTAGGGATGTTAGAAAAATTTGTCCAGAAACAGTAATAAAATTATAGTATTTTAATGACCGATTTCTGGGATGCATTCTCCACTATTATTTTATGAGATTGTCCAGACAAAGAGAATAAATTGCACTTAGTGCAGTCTCTTAGGGAGAAATGTGTCTCTTTTTTAGGAAAAGAGAAGTGGACCATCTTGTATCATTCAGTTAGTTAATGTACTTGATCCTATAACTCAAAGTGATAATCATAAATTATAAAAAAAAAAAAAGTGAATGCATGCTCTCCTGCCACTCTTAGAAGGAATTCATGAACAAATCCTTCATTAAAATAGCATCAAGTTTGGCTTGTACCATAAAATTTAAATAAAGATACTAATATACTTATTATTCACTTGTTAATGCCAGAGGGAGAGTATTTGTGAGAGCGAAGAGATATCTTACTTACTTAGGCACACATGCACTTCCTTCTTATATTTGTTTTATTTCTTTGTATAAACTATAAGCCTTTAACATTCTTAAATGTAAGTTAGATTTCTTTTTGGTTTTCAAAAATATATATTTTGTTGGGAGGAGGTAACTAATTTGAAGCAAGCTGTTTTCAAAATACAGTTTCTAGGGTTGCCTGGGTGGCTCAGTCAGTTAAGCATCTGATTTTAGTTCAGGTCATGATCTCATGGTTTTTGAGCCTGAGCCCCCTATTGTGCTCTAGAGCCTGGAGCCTGCTTTGGATTCAGTGTCTCCCTCTCTCTCTGAGCCTCCCCCGCTCACACTCTGTCTCTCAAAATTAAACTTTATTTATTAATTAAATAACAAAATACAGTTTCTAAAATACTAGTTTTAAAAAGTCTTTGCAGAAATTCTTAGACTAAAGTGATTAAAGAAATCAGGAGCCAGTGATGGATTTGTGAAATGAACTTTGGCTTCCGTCTCTCCAAACACATTTCTGAATTTTGTTTTATTTCTTCCAACTCATATGAAATCAGGTTGTCTTCTCAGTATATTTCTGTGAGAAATGTAGATCTTTATGACAAGAGCTAATTGGAATTTCTCTGAACCATTTCCAGAGCAGCACAGAAAGGAGTAATTGTTCCATCCAATCAGGTCCTCACCCCTGGGCACTCTTGGGTCTTTGTTCTAATCAAAGAGAAGCCATTCTATATCTCTGGGCAGCCACCTCGGAGCGTTGGCCACGCTGTAGTCATCTGTGGCTCTGGGGACAAAGGCAGCCTTTTTTGTCTTTGGAGATCTAGGCTCTAAAATTCATTGAATATATATACTGACGAGAAATCTCATACCCAACAGTGCTCTTCAGAAGAAAAGAAGTGATCCAGCGTAAGTAGGTAGAATTTTCAGAGCAGATGAGACCAAGTAAAGTTTGAACCTTGGGACCTCATGAAGCAAATATTTTAACATGATCTATACTAAAAGATAATCTAGAATGTTTTTTTTTTTTAAATCATTGTACCTTAATGATGTCCTGGATAATAAAGAGCTGCTTCTTTGGTGCCTTCAAGTGTCTAGACTGATAGTTTTGCTCGCAGATGGGCAGCAAAACAAACAGGTTAAAAATTAGGTGTATATGAATTTTAAAAATCATTGAGTTACCTTTGGAAAACGTAGTTGCTTCCAAAGAACTGTATTTTTTTAAGTTTATTTGTTTATTTTTTTAAATTTTTTTAAATATTTTTATTTATTTCTAGGAGAGAGAGAGAGAGACAGCCTGAGCAGGGGAGGGTCAGAGAGAGGAGTCACAGACTGAAACAGGCTCCAGGCTCCGAGCTGGCAGTCAGCACAGAGCCCGATGCGGGGCTGGAACCCACGAACTGCGAGATCATGACCTAAGCGAAAGTCGGACGCTTAACCAACTAAGCCACCCAGGCGCCCCTTTATTTGTTTATTTTTGAGAGAGAAAGAGAGAGAGAGCGAGCACAGGTTGGGCAGGGACAGAGAGAGAAAAAGGGAGACAGAATTCGAAGCAGGCTTCATCTAGGCTCTGAGCTGTCAGTGCAGGGCCTGACACAGGGCTCAAACCCACAAACCATGAGATCGTGACGTGAACCGAAGTTGAAAACTTAACCAACTGAGTCACCCAGGTCCCCCCAAAGAACTGTATTTCTTCAACTAGGCTATGATCTTCTAAGAGGCTGGGAAGAATCAAAAGGGATAATTGATGATGGGAAATACAGGAGGCTTTGGGAGGTTCTGTGATGCCATAGGGATGGTGCTAGAGTGAAACTTTAGAGTGTTGTTCCTCTCCTTCATGTGCTGCCAGCCAGCTGCATGATCTTGGACAAGTCAGTTTACATCAGAGGCCTCACCCCCCTGGAATGTGAGGACTATATTAAATGATCTTTTAAAATTTTTTTTTAAATTTTTATTTACTTTTGAGAGAGAAAGAGCATTAGCTGGCAAGGGACAGAGAGAGAGGGAGACACATAATCTGAAGCAGGCTCCAGGCTCTGAGCTGTCAGCACAGAGCCCAATGAGGGGCTCAAGCTCACAAGCCATGAGATCATGACCTGAGTCAAAGTCAGACTCTTAATCCACGGAGCCACCCAGGTGCCCCTTAAAAGATATTGATGGTCCATTCTTTTTCTAACAATATCAGATTTCATATGAGTGTATATGCCAGCTGCTAGATTCTTTGTTCTTTTGGGACTTTATAAAAACCATAGGAAACCTGAAACTACAGAATTTTAAATTTATATTTGGTGATGGCAGTGTTCCATGGATGATCTGAGGGCTTGGTGTTCATTCATACAATATTCACATAGAGGAAGGTGAATAGTGGCATAGGAAGGATTGGAATTGTTTTGAAACGTTTAATGAAGCTGGGTAAAAGCCATGAGAAGTCAAGAAATTAATATTTCTTTTCCTATAGAAAAGTTGGCAGATACGTACAGAATGATGAACTTTGCATATTTTTAAATTATTTACCACAAAATAGATAAGGATCTGGGCGCCAGGGTGTCTCAGTTGGTTAAACAACCGACTGATTTCTGCTCAGGTCATGGTCTCACAGTTCATGGGATCAAGCCCCACTTGATGCTCTGTGCTGACAGTGGGAAGCCTGCTTGGGATCTTGGGATTGTCTCTCTTCTTTTCTCTCTCTCTCTCTGCCCCCCGCCCCCTGTGAGCATGCACATGCACACTTTCTCAGAATAAACATTTACAAATAGATAGATAAATAACAATAGATAGATAAATAAGTAAAAAGATAGATAACAAAGGATCTGTGAATCTGAGAAATTTCCTTTGGTACAGGTTTTTTAAATTAAGTGTGTGTTATATCCTTTAACTTGGAATGCTGAAATGCAAAGTGCAGTTTTGTGACTAGACTTTGAAGAAGGCATTTAAAATATCTTCATTCTCTTATGTTATAGTCCACAAGCTAATGAGGGGTTTGGTAGGTGTTGAGCAGCTGTGATAGCAGCATGTCTCTTTATTTATTGATGAAAATCCCAGGAGAAGATTGTGTCTGGAATAGAAAAATAGCTCCAATCATCTGTGCTGGATGAAAGAAAGCATCCAAGGGAGGGAGGGGGAAAGCTTACAGGAGAGAATTAGGTAATTCTGCTTATCACTGGTAGCATTTTTAGAAGGAAGTAATCAAAGATGAAAATGTGAGATTTTGAGATGAATGAAAGTAACACTTAAAAAAAAACAAAGTATCATAAAAATAATAATAGAGTGAGAGGGGAAAGGTTGCATTACTTTGGTGTCTTTAACATCGACCTCAAAGACATCACCACATTTTAAGTGAATTAAAACATGACTCTTTTATGAAAGTTTTTGAGTTGGAAGTCTTCCTGAAGACTGTCACTCATTTTTTTTCTTTTTTGATGAGGTAACTGTATCCCAGAGAAACTACCTGATCATGTGTTCATGATCATTTGATGAGCTAATAAGCAGGTAAGAATGAGTTCCCAGAACAGAACCTCGGGTTCCCAGACAAGTGTCCACTATGCTTTCACCAGCCCTTTCCTAGATGACAAAATAGGTGACCATTATTCTACCATTATGCTCCTCAGAAAACCAACATTGGTTATTTGACCTTACAGATTTTTTTTTTCCATTTGAAGTTATATTCATCAAATGCAGTTTAATTTTCAGTGAGAAATTATACTAGGAAAGTTCTGTGCATGCTATGCTTAAATTTGATCAAGTGTTTTAACTAGAAAAATAGGGTAATAAAGAACAATATTAAACAAAATGTCATTAGTCGAGGTGATATAGAATCACGTTCTGGAGATCTGAAATGTTCATGTTCAATATGTAGTACTAAATTCTTATATATATTGTCTCACTTCTGTGCTGATTGCACAATATAAAATATATTTGTGTTTCTTGATTGTGAGGATGGTATATGGTAGAAAGAAATCATGGGAAATTATTTAATCTAGAGAGTCACAAAATGTGACTAGCACACTAGATGGTTTTCTAAACTATAACTTGACAAGGAATAAACATTGGTTCTTTGTCAGACCAATTTTGATGATGTAAGGGAACTTCTCTGGAATTATAAGTACGAATGTTTAGCGTTAGAAAACAAAGACATTTCTCAGACAGAAATTAGAACATGTCATGACTACAAATCACAACCACACTGAGAAACCACCTCATGCCAGTCAGAGTGGCTAAAATGAGCAAATCAGAGAACTCTAGATGCTGGCGAGGATGTGGAGAAACGGGCACCCTCCTACACTGTTGATGGTAATGTAAACTGGTACAGCCCCTCTGGAAAACAGTGTGGAGGTTCCTAAGGAAACTAACAATAGAACTCCCCTATGACCCAGCAATAGCACTGCTAGGAATTTACCCAAGGGATACAGGAATGCTGACTGATGCATAGGAGCACATGTACCTCAATGTTCATAGCAGCACTCTCCACAATAGCTAAAACATGGAAAGAGCCTAAGTGTCCATGCACAGATGAATGGATCAAGAAGATGTGGTTTATCTATACCATGGAATACTACATGGCAATGAGAAACAATGAAATCTGGCCATGTGTAGCAACATGGATGGACCTTGAGGGTGTTATGCTGAGCGAAATAAGTCAGGCAGAGAAGGACAAATATCATATGTTTGCACGTGTAGGAGGATTAGAAGGAACTTGACGGAAGAACAAGGGGGAGAAGAAGGGCGGAAATGGTGGGGGAAAGGGAGAGAGGCAAACCATGAGAGACTCTTGAATGCTGACAAAAACTGAGGACTGATGGATGTGGGAGGGAAGGGGGATGGGCATGGAGGAGGGCACTGTGGGGATGGGCACTGAATGTTATGTGGAAACTAATTTGACAATAAACTATTTGTAAAAAAAAAAAGAACATGTCATGACTTTGGGGAGTTATTCTACCATAAATGCAGATTAGTTAGAAATGGTATTTAAGAAACTGACTACAGACAGTGTCACTAATGTTATATCCTACCTTTATATTCCTTTCTCCTGACTCTAGAATCAAAATAGAAACTATGTTATTATGTGTTTTAAATCATTAATATTAGTTGTCCTTAAAGTAAGAAAAAGTTGGATCAGTGTACAATTCCATTATCAGGAAATATTTCTGTCTCTCCTCTGAAATATTTATTTGGGTGTCTTTACTGCCAGTTGCTCAGTCTATACAAGATAAGAAGCAATTATGAAATTCCTGGCTGGGAAGGAAGAGGGAGGAAGAATCAAAAGTAATGCCAGTGCAAAAGGCTGTCTTTGTAACATTACCTTTTTCCCATGATGTACAAACTTGTAAATATTTTAAAGAGCCTATTTCTCCTCACTCTCTAAACAGAAAGCTAGTAGTGATGGGAAATTTAAGAAGTGATATTACAAATATACAGACTAATAGACCATTGGCCTGTAAAATGCGCATGATCATGGAAGCTTAGCACAAAATGCAAAACTGCTATTGAAACACTGCAGTTTGTTAAATTATGAGCAGTCAAAGATCATGCATAATGCAGCAGGGAAAACAGGGAGTGGCCGGATCACTCACAATCATTTAAACTTGATTCTATGCACACAAAGAATCGATCTTTGAAGTGATCTCTAATGAGGTTTGGCTGGTCTCAAGGAGCTTCTCCAGGGGGAATGTGTTGGGTCTCATCCTGCATCCCCTGCATATTTATAGGCTACAGAATAAGAATGACTTTAATTATGCATGGACTGAACTGAAGTCCAGGATATATTTGAGTTTTTAACTGTTCAGGTAAAAAAAAAACTACAAATTATCCAGTTGCTCTCTCAGTGGGCACAAAAAGTGGCTCTATGTAAACCCTTCATTTGTAGAGCCAATATTAATTTGATGACACTTTGTTCTCCCCAAAGATGACCTCAAATTAATCACAGAGTGAAGTTTTAGAGCTTTCACTCTGTCATTTTAAAGTTGTTTTCAGGAAGTTTAAAAACATTTAAAGTTAACTATTGCCCATTATTGACCAGAATGAAAAAAAGGAAAGAAATCACTCAAACAAATCCTCTAAATTGGGCTAGTCTGTGGGTGTTTCCTCAGATAGCTATCTTTAAGTGAACTGCAAATTTATCTTGAATTCCTGTATAAATATCTTAGAAAAACTCATTGTCATGAAAATCCAATAAATTTTCCAAATCGAGTAAATTCAAATTCAGGCTCAGTACCTTATCCAGTGTCGTAGAGTAGAGATGAAACTCAAACTCAAGTATTTTGACTTCTAAACATTCTTTTTCAAAGAAAAATATCACATCTTTTGAATTGGAGGATTGGAGACTAAAGAAGCTGAAGTAAGTTCTTGAACTCTTAACACATCTTAAGAAAAAATCTTAGACCACCTTTGCCATACAGATAGCTAGAAATATGGATTTGTATTATTTAGTTTGTATATGATATTTAGCCTCTAAGGTCAGCTCACAGTATGGTAAAGTGATGCTTAAATCTTCAAGAGGATACTCACACAAGATAGCAGAAGTCTTCTACTTGCTGTTGGAAAATTTGTGAGTTACTATGGTTCTCAAGATAATCTGTGGTTGATTAGCATAGGCACGTTTCAAAAAGGAACGCCTTGGGAATATAAAATTCGAATGAAGTTTAGTCCCAAATCAACTTACATTTTGATAAATTTCTTAAATATCCATTCTACTACTACTTAATTGGAGCTAAACTATATGGGTCTAACTATAGTGCCCCCATAATGTGCTGATTGTGTGACCTGCAAAGCCACTTAAATTGGCAAGCAAGTCATTTAATTCACAGGGTTATTTATTGTTAAGATATAAGAAGTTAAAGTGCATAACAGATATTCATCACTACCTAAGTATTAGCTGTTGCTAATACTAGTAGCTATAGTGATATTATGATTATCAACAGCATAGGATCCACATTATTTTTTCTCAGAGTGGTTCATACACCCACTTTCAAGTTGCCCAACTGTTTCTTTCTAAATTAAAAGAGAATATGTCCTTGAGATATATTTATGGTCACAGAATGAGAATGGATATAAAATATTAAAAGACAATTATACCAATCATCGATCCCATTATTCTTTGAGCATCTTATTATTAATTGAGAAAATTTATAATGGATACCTTTGAAGTACCTATCCTGGAGCTTAATACATAAAAAATAAACTTCTAATTTAAAAGAAAATTAAATATTAGTGGTCCCACAAATTGCAAGCTTTACTCATGGCAATAACAGCAGATGCACTGATTTAAAATTTTTCATACGGTACCAGTAGGGGCAGAAGAGGGAAAGGTCTCCCCAAAGCTTTACATAACATTGATCAAAAATATGCCACAGTTTATGAATATCACTAGCGTTGTTGTAAAACAAGAAGCAGGAAAACATGGTAACTGGCTAAGCAATTTCACAGCAGTTTTTTTTTTTAATGTTTTATTTATTTCTAGGAGAGAGAGAGAGAGAGACAGCGTGAGCAGGGGAGGGTCAGAGAGAGAGGGAGTCACAGACTGAAACAGGCTCCAGGCTCTGAGCTGGCAGTCAGCACAGAGCCTGACGCGGGGCTCGAACCCACGAACCGCGAGATCATGACCTAAGCGAAAGTCGGACGCTTAACCGACTAAGCCACCCAGGCGCCCCAAAAGCAGTTTTGTTTAGACAGTAAAGGAAGAAGAAATCTTAAGATGTAAGTGGGGCAATACTGGAGCATGCATAACCACAGCTGAAACTGATATATTTAGAGAAACTGAGTTGTTAAAGGCTTTTATTTTTGTAGTTTGATTTTGAAGCAATGTGTTTAATCAGGGTTATGCAACCACTACTTCTGTTGATGATGAAGATATTAAGGATCTGCAACAATTGAATTATTTTTATTAGAATGGATAAATTAAAAATGTTTAAATAATTAAAGTATGTACAATGGAACCAGAAAAGGAAAATGATATTATTGTACAAGAACACTGACCCTGTAGCAAAAGAAAAAGAATAGTTGTCTTGTAAGTCAGATGGGTTTAAGTCATTTTTAGAGCACTTTGAGCATAATATTACAAGCAGTAGCTCATAATGCCCTTCTAAAATTTGTATTTTCACTGCATAGTAAACATATAATCTTCCAGATGTATTTATGTGTATGCATTGTTTTACACAAATAAGATATTGTTACATAAACTATTTTACTACCTTCTTTGTCCTTTACTGATGACTCAAGAATATATCGTCACACCAGTATCATCAGTCCAAATGGCTATATAGTATTTTTTGAGTGTATGTTAACTAATATGTTTAATCAAATTATTTTCAGCATATATCTGAAAGACAAATATTATAATCATGACAAAGTTACATTATAGTCTATAGTCAGTCTTTCAAGAAATACATTTCATGCTTCAAAGACAATGATACTATAATAATCAACCATGAAAAAGCCAGTTATTTTCTACAGCAGATTTCTTATTACATTGAATACTCTAACCTAGCCTGATATATAAATGAATTACATTAAGTACTGAAATTAAGAGTAAAATGCTTACTCTTAAGGGATATAGACAATTTTTGTAGCTACAAATTGAGCCACTAAAGAGGTTGTATTACATTTTTAGGTCTTAGAAACCAAGTTCTATTTTAGGTAAAATCCTATTTTAGAGCGGTGTTTTCTTCAAACTTTTTTGAAGCATGTTCTCTCTTTCTAAACATATTTATTTCTATAGCATATGAAGAATTGGTTCTTTATATTTTAGATTTTACTAGCCAATGTTTTGATTCTCCCCAATACTATATATTGGGTAAAGAAACAAACATCAACTTGTCTAAAAAGTTAATAAACAGTAGTACATCCATACCATGGAATAATGTGCATCAATAAAAAGGAACAAATTATTGATACATATGACAAATTAGATGGATCTTAAGGGAACTGTGTTGAGTGGAAAAGGTCCCTCTCAAAGGTTACATACAATATGATTCTGTTTATATACCATTCTTGCAATGACAAAATTGTAGATATGAAGATGAGAATAGCAGCTTGACAGTGGCTAGGAATGATTTGGGGAGAGAAGGGCACATGTGGCTATAAAGTTGGTGCAAGAAGGATCCGTTTGGTGATGGAGTAGTCTGTATCTTGATGTGGTAGCTATGTGTATCTACACTTAAGATAACATTGCACAGAACTATACACACACACACACACACACACACACACACACACACACACACGAGTGCATGTGAAACTAATGACAGTGGCATTAGCCCTGCGGATTGCACCACTGTCAATTCCCTCATTTTGATATTGAATTGTACTTATGCAGGATATTGTCACTGGAAAAAGTGTGTATAGGGAACACGGGGCCTCCTGGTACATTTTTGCAATTTCTTGTGAATCTGTATTTTGAGAAGAAAAATTAAAGGAAATAAACGAAATGTTTTAAACCTTAAAAAGTTGGTAAGAGAGTTTAATATCAGAACTTTGAGTAGTTTGAAAGAAGCAAAGCTAAATCATTAGAAAATGAAGATATTGGGGCGCCTGAGTAGCTCAGTCTTTTAAGCATGCCACTCTTCATTTTGGCATAGGTCATGATCTCACAGTTTGACTAAGCCCTGCATGGGACTCCATGCTCAGTGGAACCTGCTTGGGTTTCTCTCCCTTTTCCTGATACCCTTCTCCCCATCTTGTGCTCTCTCTTTCTCTCTCTCAAAATAAATAAATATTCTAAAAAATATATAAGCCTGCTTTAAAAAATATGAAAGAAAATGATGATGTTGTTTAAAGCACTATGCTGCTACCAGTAGTCCTAGTTAATATTGAGCCAACTTCAAACTATTTTTATGATAATTGTCTGTACACTTGAGATTAAAAATAAGCATATATATTTCAGACAAAATTATCTTTGAAATTAAAATGTATCCATGAAACAGTTTTATGTATCCCTGAGAAAAGCATATAACTCATAAAATGTTTAATGGTGGCATTCTTAATTCATCTATGTGTTATAATTGTGTATTTGCTTCTTTAAAAAAGGCATAGTAAACAACTTTTATGACTATAAAAGCAGTCTTAATCCCTTTTAAGTAAAAATAACATTTAATTGCAAAACTTATTATAATAATTAGAAATAAAAACTTACAATATTCACTATTTTCATTATCTCTCTTTGGACTCTGTAGTCCTATGAGTTGGACAAAATTAGTATTTATTGTCCCCATTTTAAAAATTAGTACCCTGAAGTTAAAAGCTCTAATGTTAACCAATGAAATAAGATTAGAACTCACTTTGGATTTTTATGACCTTTTAAAACTAATCTATTACTGACTCATTCACAATTATTTTGCTTTCTTTTACATTAAAAAACTTAGAAAGCTTAGTTAGAATACATTATCCGGGCATCCTCCAGGTACCCTTTATAGAGTATGAAGAAACTCAGGATGGGATGCAAACAAATGCTTGTCAAAAATCTACTTACAAACTAATTCTGTAACTTTGAGTAATTTCATCCTTTATGAGTTCAGTTTCTTCATATATAAAATATATAAAATAAGTACTGTAGTTCACTTAAGCTTCTACGCTGTTCTAATACTTTGTCTAATCTATATCCCCTTTCTACTATGTGGAGTTATAATTCTCTTAAGAGTTTTCGGATGACTCCTTTTAGAATACTTTACATTTGATCATTTATTAACAAGCTGTATTTATTTTTTGAGCTGTATCTTTACACATAATATGAAATTGTGGTAGCTAAAAAAACAGCTTCATGTTGATTTTACTTACCACTATTTCTTAATAAAACTGTATTTGCATATACAGATGTCAACAAAGTAAAAAGTGCTATCAATTTTTTAGTAGTCTTGAAATCTGTTCTCCACTAACTCTAATGGTAAAAAATGAGTAATTTGTAGAGAAACTGACCAATTTATTTTAAGTAATAATTAGAATATATCTACGTTTTGACCTTGGGGTACCAAGACTTTAGCTTTTTTTTTACTTATTCAACATGAGTTTGTGGACCTATGGTCAAGGATTCCACCTCACAGCTATTTCTCAGCATATGTGATGCTATGGTCTCTGGGTGTTAGGTGTGATGTTTATTACCTTGGTTCAAACAATGATTTTATGATTTTATTACCCATGATTTCATGCTTTCACAAATGTAAGCCTTACTTATCTCTAGAAGTATCTCTTTCCTTTTTGTTCATTTTTTGCATAATTCCTTCTCAAGCTCAGGGACCACATCTGATCTGTGTTTGTACACAAAACATTCATCGCAACACCTGGGAATTAAGTAGACAAACAGTTGCAGAAGGAACACAGATTAAAGACCTATTTGAAATAACCAATTACCTAAAAAAATTTAGTTGAACCATTCTGTAATTTTCCAGAATGTGCTTCTTAAGAGACAATTAAAATTCAGGTTAAGAGATATTTCTTATGTCTTCTCAATCAAACATATAAATATTATATTGCTGCACTGGTGGTGAAATGACAGTCCTAAAGAAGTGTTCTACGGTCTTTTCAGCCTTTGAGTAAAGTATGCATGATGGACTGTAAGGGAAATTTTTCTGAGCTTCTTACTGTCAAGATTACAAGGAGTGTGTCCAAATCAATCAATAATCTTTTAGTTTTTAAACTGTGTGAGACATTTGGAGCTGAAAAGGTTATAGGAGAATCTACTCATCTGTCAGTTCTGAGTAATACACAAATTGTTCCTATCCTTTCTGGGACTAATCCAGAACCAACAGAGGACCCTGAAGACATAACTTCTAAAAGAACACAATGAATTTGTATTTGAAGTCCTGAATATATCTTCCAAGTACTTTTTAAAGGGTCCTTATCTGTTTGAATTAGATCTCTTCGGCAATTTATAAGCAGAAGGGAACTGTTCTTGAAATATTGGCATGAAGGCTCAGAACTTAGATTTATTCACTAATCTGGTGAGGGTGTAACAAAGTAAAGATTTTCTTGTTAATTGTGAGCAGGATAGTATTTATAGAAAGGGATGATATTATTATTAGATTTGATTTTAATGAGAATTATGACCACATGAGCCATATTATTTGTTTGACTCATTTCAGGTGGCCCAATCAAATAGTGAAAAAGTAGGGTTTTATGGCAGATAGTTTCAATATATTTTACATAAATTATGTGTATTTACATCAGTGTTACTGGCATTTCACAAGTATACATATCATTATTTAACTGTTGTAAATATTTGTGTCTTTACTAAGCTATTTTTTAACATTTTACATTTGAAACTATACAGAAGTGTTAAAGTGATTGGCTGACAGACCAGGGTTTTAACAATGGAAAAAGATTTATAGTTAAATAGACTTTTTCTCTTCTGAAAAGGAACACATTGAATAAAACTGTTCTAAGCCAAAGTAATTTGGAGGTTAAGAAACTTAATATTTTGGTCCCATGACAGTATACATTCATATTAGAACAATTAAAGATAACTTTTATAGGAAACAACTTAAAATTTCAGTGACTTATTATAATAAAGATCTATTTCCAGCTCCCACAATAATCACCTATAGTTTAATGTCAAGGTGGAAGGTTTATTCCATGTAGTAACTAAAGGATTCAAATTTCTTTCATTTTCTGGTTCCACCATTCCTTAAGGCTTTGGAGTCCTTCACTGCACCCAGATCTACATCTAGATATTTAACAAGGCAGAAAAAAACGCAGACAAGATACACTTGCTCTTACGAATCTTGGGTTGGAGATGTCACACCTCATTTCCACTCTTGTATTATTGGTGAGCACTAGCAACATGCCGTACTTACACAGAAGGAGATAGGGGAATGTGATCTGACACTGTTCTCAGGAAGAAGGAAACAGCATTGTCTCTGTTCGACATTCAAGAAATGCAATAGAAATATAGTAATAGCAATTCAAATTGAGGAACTGACTCACTCCCAGAAATACAGCCTCAGAGTCTCCTCTAAATACCATTCTATACTGCCTCTCCTTATAGGGAGGAAATAAATTGTGTGTGGTACAAAATGTATGCCATAAACAGATAAAAGTAGGAGACCCGGTGCTTTTAATTCAGATCTAGTTTTGGACTTGTATTTCTAAGAGATTTCTGGGCAAAACAACTCCATAGATGGACCAGCTGATAAGGTCACTGCTACTTCTCTTGGATTCCCCACAGCTTTTTCTTTAACTTGACCTGAAAATTTTCACACCTTGTTCATTTTTCTCCAAGGCCACCCTACTTAGGCAGACCTAGATAAATATGAGATATAGTAGCATGTGTTAAAGAGGAGAGGCAACCTACAAAGGGCTAAGGAACAAGGCCTCTGGGACCAACCTGCCTTGATACAAAGCCTGTCTTTGCATGTACTGGCTGTGATACCTTAGCTAATACTTCATCTCTGTAGGCCTTAGTTCCATTGTTTGTAAAAAAATGTAGGTAATATATGTACCTATAACATAGAATACTTAGAATTAAATAAATTAAAACAAAAATTTAAGACAAGCATCAGATATTTTCTAGGTGCTATTTAAGTGTTTGTTAAATTGAAAAAGAGAGGGGGGAGAGAGACAAAGACAGAAAGAGACTGAGTGTTCTAGGGATCCAAATGACGGGAGAGAATTTTTGAGATCTTGGATTTTGAAATGTTTATTGATTTAAATCAAAATAACCATGCTGATAGTAGACGTGTCTTCTTTAAATTTCTTAGTGATATTATTTTCCAAAGATCAATTTTATTTGAATAATATATGTTTGGCTACACACTACACAGAGTAGGGCTTGTTGCCAAAACATAATATTATTCCGCAATTGTACACATGCATGCACGCTCACACACAGACACACAGACACACAGACACACACACACACACACACACATTTGATTTGTCCCTGCCTTATTTTCTGTTCTTATTTTTATGTGGTAAATGGCTATTTTTGAAAGTGCTTTTACATGAGAGATGACATTTTTTAAAGTAAATGAATACTAGACATAAAGTATTTTTTCTCAGTGACTGATAGAGAAGAGACGCTCGCCATAATATGCATCCTTGGTCCTTGTTCTTGGCCTGAAAGTGGCTCTTTCTATTATGTAAAGTCCTTACAATCATTATTTGGGAGATAAGTAATCTAACTATATTAATCAGATACATATACTTTTGCAAATACCTTTAATTTGAGAAAATGATGGGATAAAGTTTGGGATAAAACTATTCTCAAGTCTTTAACATTTGTTTGATAGTGAATGAAGGTGCCTGTGTGGGATATTAGCCAATGTACATTTAGAAGATAAGTATTATCCAAAGAAACTTCTTGTCGAATCGGAGTTAAAGTGTCATTTGTATGACCAAGATATAAGATATACATGAGAACCTTTCAGTATAAGTGCTGGCACAATTTAATTATATCAATGAAAATGTACTTGCTATAATTTTACGCTAAAGCATTGTTCAAATAACACTTATTGTGTAGCCAGCAGTTCGCCACCAGAACACTCCAGATGGAAACCGTGGTTTGGGGAGTCTGTAAATGCAAACTCGCTTTTGGTCACCTTTAGTTTTTAGAAAATGCAAATCAATTTCTTTGAAACAATTCTTCAGCCTTAGCACAGGTGACATGTTTGGCCAAGTCATTCTTTGTTGTGAGGACTGCCGCATCTATTCTGAAATATTTAGCAGCATCTCTGATCTCTACCCACTGGATGACATTAGCATCCCCTAGTTATGACAAGCAAAAGTGTTTCTATATATTGTCAAACATCCCCTTCGGGGGATCAGATTACCCAAGATGGAAAAACACTGCCTAAAAATATTGAAACAACCAAATCCCACATTTTTTATAGACATATATTAATTTTTCAAAGTTCAGGGAGGAGTTTCAATGTTTTTTTTTTTTGGGTCAAATGAACTTTATATTGATAAATATACAGGTAAATTGTTTTTTAAAGTAGAGGTTGCTTTTGTTAAAAACAACAACATCCCCAAAAACCTCCAGCCTCACAAACAGTTGTCTCTTTGGCAGGAGAAGAGCTCGGCTTTTGCTGATTTTTATTATAATTGTCGTTAACAAATTGACAGCTGCTAAATATGAACCCTATAGTATAATAAACCTTTGAAATTAACTTCTAAGCTTCAGTTGCCAATTTTTATTGTTTCATTTAAGGAGCAGATGTTTCTGACAAATTTTCAGTGTTATACTAACAGAGAAGGTAGCTGATAGCTTCATCCTCTATCTTTTCCTCCCTGTTCACATCTAAAAATCACATTTCAAGAAATCCTTCCCGGGAACTATCTTCTAAAATTGGTTGAAACAGAAGTCACAGCACATGCTGGTCCTTAATGCTTATACTTAATCATAGTTTCGACTCAGTATCATTCTCTCTATGATATGTACACATTGTTAACACCATATTTTAATGTCCCTTGCCATAACAGCCTTATAATGACATCATTTAGGTGTTTCAGCATCTAAGGCTCTTACATGGACCATAATTACTATACTTCTGTTGGTGAATTTTACTCAACAGTGAATATTGTGATGGTAGTATTCCTGGGTCTATCCCAAAGCCAATCTACTCCCAGTAAGTATGAAATATAGATTATTGCCATTTTGTATTTTTTTCAATGTTTTATTTATTTCTGAGAGAGAGAGAGAGAGAGAGAGAGAGAGAGAGAGAGAGAGAGAGACAGCGTGAGCAGGTGAGGATCAGAGAGAGAGGAGACACAGAATCTGAAGCAGGCTCCAGGCTCTGAGCTAGCTGTCAGCACAGAGCCCTACGTGGGGCTCGAACCCATAAACCGTGAGATCATGACCTGAGCCAAAGTCGGACATTTAACCAACTGAGCCACCCAGGCACCTCGCCATTTTGTATTTTGAAGAGCTTTCTTTTCATATCCATTAGTTCTATGTAATAAAGATCTTCAGTGTATCACATCTCCCTGTGATAATATTCGTGGCTGTGAACAAGAATTTAACTGTGATAATAATTGCTTGAAAATAAAAATATTAAAAACAAATGATAAGATGCAGTGCTTAACTTTAGGATCACAGTTAAAAAAAAAAAGAATCATGGTGTGGAAAAGTGAAATGATAATCTGTAGGCAGCATAAGGAAGAAAAAGGAGGGGTGCCTGAGTGGTTCAGTCGATTAAATAGCTGACTCTTGATTTCAGTTCAGGTCATGATCCCAGGGTTGGTAAGTTCAGTCCCCACCACCTGTGTTGGGCTCTGCACTGACAGTGTGGTGCCTGCTTGGGATTCTCTCTCTCCCTTTCTCTCTGCCCTAAGCTGCTTGTAAGCACACACACACTCTTTCTCTCTCTCAAAAATAAATAAGTAAACAGTTAAAAAGTTTAATAAAAAAAGAAAGAAAGGAGGAGGAGCAGTGGGCCACTTGCATCTGCTTGGATGACTCCCTTGCCTTAAGCACCTCTAAGCAGCTGCTGCTATTTATTTTTCATTCTCCACCTTCTCTTTTTCCGTAAGGGTTCTTGTGAGAAACTATGAAGAGTGCTCTAATCTGTAGTGTGTAACAGGGGTAAACATTTAAACATACACTTTATTTAAATTTGAGGACTGCTATTGCTGGGGTCATAGATTGGTAGTGTGTTCTAATGAGTTACTCTATAATAAGCTTTATTGAATTCATGAAAACTGCTCTTCTCCTGATTAATACCTTTGTGCATGTTACCATAGAATCAGTATCACTTTCAGAAAATAGCAGCTAAGCTCAAAAGAGGGAAGTGAAAGCAATGATCTCCCAAATTTGGTGGGTCTGATTTGTTTGTTTGCATGTAATATCCATAAAATCATACCCATTTTTGATGAAAATCTCACCTCAGGGCATAAGAACAAAAGGAAAACAGGTAATTAAAATTAATGAAACAAGACCAGTAATTATGTACACAGTTGATCAACATATCACTTCAGGTGGTCCAGGATTTAATTATTCTGTTTCTCTGTGGCTAATATGCTGATGTGACTAGATAGGTTAGGATTGTTTACGTATTCATATCCACTGCCTTCTCCCTGGGAGGGGTGCTAAAATGTAGAACAATTCCATCTGTTTGTGAAGTAGTGTATGAGGTGTTTCCTATTGATTTCTAAAGCCAGTGTTCTCCAGTTGTCCTGAATGACTTTTCTGGCTAGACCAACAAAGAGGTTGGTTCCTTTGAACTGAGAAGACTGGGAATACAATCTTCAGTTTTTTATTTGTTTTCATTATGCATGTAAAGTGTTCTCAAATATGTTTCCTTATTTCTTCTTACAAAGAGTTCATTGTCATCCATAGGTGAATTCCTCCTTGATCTTTCATAATCTGAAGAATTTACTGCCTGATTCCCACTATTACTGTTACCTGTATCTTCTGCGGCTGTAAGCTAGTATGCTTTTTTATTGGAGACCTCTAAAAAC
Organism: Proteles cristata cristata; assembly: GCA_017311185.1. Classification (NCBI taxonomy): domain Eukaryota; kingdom Metazoa; phylum Chordata; class Mammalia; order Carnivora; family Hyaenidae; genus Proteles; species Proteles cristata. The sequence continues at coordinate 388,455 of JAESUZ010004437.1, read as the reverse complement.
ATGGCTAAAACTTGTAATAAGTGTACCTTATGAAATATTTGGTATAAGAAGAGTATGGTGAGATGTTTAACTCTCTGGAGATCTATAGATGGCTTTCTTTCCTCTTCTTCTACTTCTAGCCAGTCAACTAAAAAAGTGTTTACTGTTGTACTAAACCATTTATAATCCAAATTTCATAGTAAACTTCTAGTCCATTCCCTTCAATCCCTGTTTGTTGTTGCGGGTCCCCAAAAGAGAGAGTAGAGTGTGCTTCCTAACCTTGTAAAACTTCTGTTTTCTGGGCAGTGTGTCTCAAATTATATGCAGTATTATAGAACAAAAGTAGCATAAAATCATTGGCAAGGATTAACTGAATGAAGGTGGCATTTATCATGGACTGTCCTTACAGCTTGTGAGACACTAAGGAAAAATTCTGAGCTTACCCAAATTTAAAGTTATTCCACGCAGAACATTGGACAGGCCAAATTGAGCAGGCTATGTTAAAGAGAATTTCTCATGCAGAGCCATCCAAACAATCTGTCACTGGCATTACCAAAGATACTCAGGGTATCTGGCCAAGTTGTTCTCAGAATTATAGTTCATATAGTTGTTATTCAAATGTAACTTAGCTTATTTAATTTTTCTTAGACCATTAAACTCAAAATGTTCCTTCTACTCCATTCATTTGAAATACGTTGAAGATGAGAGATTGTTTACACTGAAGGGACTGTGTGTATCTTCTATGAAAAAGCTGAGGTTTGAGAGGTTATGAGACTTCTTTAAAACTGAAGGTAGGCCTAGAACTCAAATCAATGAAGTATCTCTCATGAGGCTTGTGTTCTCTTACTCTCTTCCATGCCACCTTATTTACCTCCTTTGGTTTTACACTTCAGTGCTGATATGTGGTGTGTGTGTGTGTGTGTGTTTGAGAGAGAGACAGAGAGAGACAGAGAGAGACAGAGAGAGACAGAGAGAGAGAGGAGGAAGTAGGGAGAGAGAGATTCTTATAGATTTGAAGGTCATTTTAGTTCCTATTAAGCATAGAGGCCAGTTATGCCTAACAACCTAAAATTCACAGGACAGCCTTTAAAACAAAGTATTATCTGGACCACAATGTCAATAGTGAGATTGAGAAACCCTGGCTTAACATACTGAGCTGTTGAAAATCTTTCTAATTTGCCTAATAGGTGTTTCTTGTAAAAAAAAAAAAAATTTAAGTTTCTAAACCAAAGAAGGACTTGGTCTAGAAGATTTAGTTCAGAGCTGAAACATATGTGATACCATAAAGCTTTTGGTCTAAGAAGAGATATCAAAGTTTGTTTTATCTGGTTTTTAACAACTTGTGTGATGGAAGAAGAAAACCTTTTTATTCTTTATTCAGTACCTAAAGAGGTCAGTGATCATCTTAGCCAGCTCAGGCTGCCATAACAAAATATCATAGACTAGGTGGCTTAACTGTTATTTTCTCATAGTTCTAGCATTTTTAAAAAATTAATTCTTGTGTGGTTCTTGAGGCTAGAAGTCCAAGATCAAAGTGTTAGCATTGCTGGTTTCTAGTGAGACCGCTCTTCCTCTTCCTGGCTTATAGACGACTGCCTTCTAATTCATTCCTCACTTGGCAGGTAGAGAGAGAGAGAAAAAGAGGGGGGTGGGGGGAAGCACATGCTCTCCACTAAGGACACTGATCCCATCATAAGGGCCCCACCCTCATGATAATTATCTCCCTAAGGCCCCATTTCCACAGACTGTTCCATTGGAGGCTAGAGCTTCAACATATGAATTTGGGGAGAGAGGCATTTCAGTCCACTGCATTTATGGCAGTGATAATACTAAGATTCATAGCTTTTCCTTCCTCCTCAGTGAGCAACAGGAGAGACTGTGTACTAAGCACCTAGCACAGTGCTTCATGAGCTAGGGATTCAATAAATGCATTCTGACCTGCCCCCCCCACCCCCCGCCTTTGCCGTGCCTGAGAGCTTTCATGAGCTCTTTCTTCCCAAAAAGACATGAGGAATAACATCCCCCTAGGAGGAAAATATGTGCAGAATTGTCTGAAGACTATAATTTGAGAAGAAAAAGTGAAGAGGTAAAGTAAAAAGAAGCCAAGAAAGGGCACCTTGTCAATGGAAAGATTTGTGTGTTTACTGACTTTCATTTTTCCCCCCTCTCCTTCATACTACGTAAATTCTGAATTGATGCTATCCAGTCTAGTTTTCAAATATATAAAACTAATTTGTTATTATAAATGAAGACATGTTCATATATATTTGACATGGGTGTGTATCCACCTATATTCTTTCATTTATAATGACAAATCTTAAAGTGGCAACGTCTTAATGCTTAGATATTTGCATAATGTGTCCTTCCTAGGGGGCAGTGAATGTTATCAAAAGTATAGAAGAAAATTGCCATGGGATGATGGTCTCCTGCTGTTAAACAGATTCTACTCATTATTTGCAAAGCCAGGAGCACTAGAGGTATACTAACTGTCCCTTACTGTAGTGTGTAATTAGGAATATCCTAAATTATTCACAGGGGAAAGCAGCAATCAAAAGCAAAATGAAAACATGTACTTTTTCATGGAAGAGGCTGAAAAATTAGAGATCAAATGGGTACTTTAAAAAGTAACCTGTTCATGAGATGCCCTATCCAGCTGCAAATAATTAGTCATTAACAGGTTTGAGAGACAAAGGGAATATGAAGTGTCAAAAGTAAAGGAAAATCAAATTCTCTTTACATGAATACAATCTCAAAAACTGGTTAGTTTTAAATGCATCTCTATGATAATGATGTTATGGTTTATACAGATTTAATGGTTTCTCCAGAATGACCAAGTCAGAAAGCGTGGTGCCCCTGATCTTTGGGACCATGTTGTCCTTGTTAATCTATATGGACGTTGAATGGCCTTGCTTTGGATTTTGTTCTTTGTCCATCAAGAAGCCCTGTAATAGAAGGAACACTAGAACAGGAGGCCTGAACCTAGGTGTGAGCCCCAAGCTCTACCATTCACTGTTAGGTGTCTTAGCAAGTCACTGATCTCTCCTCAATTTCATGAAGTATGATAAAAGGATAATAATTCGTAGCCTACTTACATCACAAGCTTGTTGAGAAGTCCATGTTGGATAGTAGCAATCAACCGTATGGCCTATCTGAACTAACTTTAGCATTATCATTTTAATGCTTATGATTTTAAATGATTATTATTTTAATGACTACTAGACTGGATCTGTTGCTTTTCTGGATTTTTAAATATTTGGCCATTTTCTGAAAGACATTGAATAAACACCTCAGTGAATATTTGTCATGTGCTTACAAGTACCAGAAGTTTTTTTTCCAACAGTTTAACATTAATGTTTAACTTATTGAATCCTCCCAACAATAGAGTAACGGAGGCAGTATTATCCCTATCCGTTTTATAGTGATGTGAAGATAATGACTGAAGTTCAACTAAGTGATAAAGTTTGGATTTAAAGCCAGATTCTTTTTCTGAAACACTGTGCTATGTGCTGACATTAATATGATACAAATATCATTATGTATGTGATTAGTATAGTGGCTGGTTGAGTCAGAATTTAAAATACAGCATGCCACCCACATCCTTACTTGGTTTTTAATGGCAAATCTGAAGTCATCTCTGTAGTAGTACTTGTAATAAATATGTTGAATAAGATGCATTATATAGATGTTTTATCTTTTATAAGTGCTTTTATTGTTATTGTCTTTATTTTGAATTTAGGAAACTAAGGCTCAAAGAAGTGAATTAACTAGACCAGACTTGCATCATAGTTAATGGTTAAACTGTCTCTGATGGAGACCCACTGGTTCTAGAACCTTTATCCCTAATCACTACATTATGTTGCCTCTTCTTGGTATTTCTTTTTCTTTTCTAACACATCCTTTCTGCTTCTATAATATCAGACAGGTTTTCTGAGGCAACGAAGTAGTGTATTTTAATCATAATGGCCAGTTTAGGGCAAGCTCTATCTTATGTATTCATTGTTGGTATTCATCAATTGTGGTTCTTGTTTATACTTGTGGAGAAGAGGATTGATATATTCTTTTAGGGAGGACTTGTGGTAGGATCCATCATCTGAAGAAAGACACTCAGTGCATATGCACGTTAATCTGACAGATGGTCAGAGTTTAGAGCCCATATCTTACTTCCACATTGCCCATAATAAATAAACCATATTGGAAGGTTTGAGTGTACAGAGGGAACACAGAGAATTGATTTAGGGCTGCTTGCTAGATGACCTTATTTTACATTAATTTAATATATCGACCAAATTTTAAAAGTCATGCCCTTCATAAAATGGCCTAAGGATGTGTATATGAAAATTAAAACATTAATGCAAACACATAAAACATAAAGCAGCAGCAGTATAAAACACACAGCAGGAAAGTCCTTTGGGGGATGCTAACATAAAAATGGACTCGTTATGCATGTAGGTATATGCTACCTCCTAATGACTTTAAAATAATTTGCATGCCAAATGATTATCACCAAAATACTCATTATGTCATTGGTTCAAGATTTTAAACTGAGTCTTTGTGGGCTGAAGGGCATTGCCTTTTTCCAAGGTCATTCTGGCTACTGTATTCAGTCTGCTAAAGACAGGTAGGACTCTTAGATATCATTAGTGTCCTCGTTACTCTACTGATTGACTGAAAGGCAAGACTTTTTTTAATTTCAGCCGTGCATTAATATGGAGAAGGCCTACAATATTTTGAAATAGAAGCAATGGTAGTCATCTGGAACAAAATCTTCCCATTATCAGATTTAGTGAAAGTTTCTGAGTGGCTTTCCCATTGTATGTAGTCATTTGTTTATACTCCATCTTGCCTGAAATGCATTTGAGATGTTTTCTTATAAGTTATGCTGCTGAATTCTGAATTCAGAATTTTTAAGGTAGTGATGATCCAGGTAGCATATGCACATTCCCAAGAATCTAACTTGATTAGTTTTTTCGTGGACTAGAAAATCAAATTCTACTGACTAAGAAATGACTGTAGAGTTATAGTTAACTGTAGATTATGTATGTGTTTGTTTATGCAGACTATGTTTGAAAAGGGGATATGTAATTCCTTTGGGATCAAGGCTGAAATGAATGAGTTACAGGGACAGAGAGTTTCCTGAAAGCTGGATGTCAATAGGCAGCCCAGTGCAGAATTGCCAACTTTAGTGGCTACATTTCTACTTTAGTTTTTTGTATTTGTTAATTTCTCTGTTATTGGAGGTGGATTGAGTCAGAGAGGAAAATAGTTCTGGAACTTGGTTCATCTCCATCTTCCACACAGTGTCTTTAGGAGGTTTGCTGAGCTGTGGATTCCAACAAGAAAATCAGGCTGACGAGTCCTTCAAGAACCGCCCTGAATCTTAGGCTCACTCATTTGTTCACATGTGACTTCCTTTGTTTTTGTTTTTAGTTTTCTAGTTAAAAAATAGTGCTAACAATATACAGACTTAGAGGAAATGAGAGTCCTAATATACTTGAATATTTTAAAATTAGGGAAATAATAGTGTGAAAAATATTAATAATTATCCTTAATCAGTTTAAAATATTTCAGAAGGCATTGTTTTGTCTGTAATAAGCTCAAGAAAACTATTTCAAGAGCCTATAGGAGCAGCTTCATCTTGTATTATGGAGAAAGAGGTATTAAGTTCTCTTCTGGTAGTTGCAGAAACATCTGCATGAGCAGATCGACAAGAGAAAGCCTTGACTGTTCATCCGTTTCTAATAAATTTCTTTTTTTTCTAATAAATTTCTCTAAGCTCTTCTTCAGAAAAACCCTTGCACGTTTAATGTTTTATTCTCAGGCAAGCAAAGTGGGTTTTCAGGTGGTTAGTGACCAGGAAGATAAATCTTGAGTTGGAAAGGCGCATCACTTATTTATTTCCTGTCCCTCAGGCAAATATGTCAGTAACCCTATCAATATTACTGGCTCTTCATAGCATTTTCAAAGGTATCCAAGAATGAAAGTACTAGGACTATTCCTTTTATCATTCTTCTAATATGTAATTGTCCCTTTAGCAGAGACTCTAAGCTACTGAATTTATTCTTTCAGATGTCTAAGTAGACTTGATTTTGCATTCTCTGTCCTCTTTTGCCTGAGCTTGGAAAAATTTCTTTTTGTTCCCAGGCTTTTCTTCCAAATCATCCTCAAACAGCCAATGAATGCTGTCACAGTGACCCAGTTGAGCGACAATTAGATTATAATCTCTCCCATGATCAAGATCTTTTGCTGATCACCATATGTCTCCATATATTTACAGTTCCTATAACACTTGTTTTCAAACTGTGGGTTATAACCCATTAGTATGATCTAAAAATGTATTCAGAGGGTCCTACTAGTTGTAGCTTATTCTATCTATATCATATATACATATAAATATACTAGTTTACCATGTAAAGTGTCTATCTTTCTATGGGTCACGGTTCAAAACATGTTAAACTTTCTTTATTGTAGGATAAAGTCCAAGTATTTGCTCTGATACTAAGACTCCCGTGACCTATTCCCTCATTTCCACTCTAACACCATCTCCCTGGTTTAGATCTTATCTCTTAGCCATACATAACTGCCCAGCAAACAATATGAAGGGCTTTATTTTTACCTCTTTGATTTTACATGAGCTGTCTCCTCTGCCGCAAAATCCATTCTGTTTTTTCCATCCAGTTCACCGATTTAATTCCTATTTAACTTTTTCTTTTTTTTTTTTTCTTTTTTTGCTTAGCTCAACTAACAAGCTCTCCCAAGAAATGTCCCTAAAATTCCCTTTCCCAGCAAAACAGTGTGTCAGTGTCTTGACCTCATGGGCCCTTTCCCAAATAACTGCAGTATAGTGCACTGATTAAGAGAGTGGGCTCCTTGGAGCCAAATTCCCTAAGTTCTTGAATCCTGAGTCTTCTACTGCTATCTGCATGTCTTTCAGCATGTTTGTTTCCTTTTTTTAAAATTTTTAATGTTTTATTTATTTACTTATTTCTGAGAGAGAGAGAGAGAGAGAGAGAGACAGCATGATCAGGGGAGGGTCAGAAAGTGGGAGATACAGAATCTGAAACAGGCTCCAGGCTCTGAGCTAGCTGTCAGCACAGAGCCCAACATGGGACTCGAACTCACGAACCGTGAGATCATGACCTGAGTGAAGTCAGACATTTAATCGCCTGAACCACATGCCCCAACAGCATGTTTCCTAAGTTCAGTATGCCTCAGTTTCCTAATTTGTAAAATAAAAATAATAAGAGCATCAACCCCGCAGAATGGCTAATTAAATGACTTCATACATTCCAGGTACCCAGCCTAAAATACTTGGTCAACAAATAGAAACTAGTATTATAGTGATATGTTTGCTTCTGCTTCCTTTTTTTTTTTTTAATGTTTTATTTATTTTTAGGAGAGAGAGAGAGAGACAGCGTGAGCAGGGGAGGGTCAGAGAGAGAGGGAGTCACAGACTGAAACAGGCTCCAGGCTCTGAGCTGGCAGTCAGCACAGAGCCCGATGCGGGGCTCGAACCCACGAACTGCAAGATCATGACCTAAGCGAAAGTCGGACGCTTAACCAACTAAGCCACCCAGGTGCCCCTGTTTGCTTCTGCTTCTAATGAACATTCTCCATATGAAAATGGATATTCCATTTGGAGATGCCTCTGGCAAATAATATGTTTGTTTACATTTATTTGGATTCCTTACAGTCATGAACTGTTTATGTTGGAGTGGAAAGAAAGGAGCAAAACTTTTAAAAAATTTTGTTTAACCACCAGCCACCAATGGAATAAAGAAGTGAAAAGAGGGGCATTTGGCTGGCTAAGCAGTAAAGCATGTGACTCTTGATCTCAGGCTTGTAAGATGGAGCCCCATGTTGGCTGTAGAGATTACTTAAAAATAAAATCTGAAAAAAAATGGTGAAAATAATAAACCATCATCAGCTGCCTTAAAATTCACCGCAAGAGTCTTGGATAGATCTAGCAGTTGAAGAAAAGCACCTGTAGGTTTTCTTCTAATGCTTAATTTACATAAGTCTTGTCAACCTGGGCTTCTCAACCACCCAATCCAGAACCACTTTGTAAAATAGAGTTTTGGCTTCTGGCCTTGCAACTTCTGTTATATGTCAGTAAACCTGCCATCAAACAATCTTACTTAGGCCTCAGGGTCAAAGATTCTGGCAGCCATAAAAATGTTCCAACTGATTCATTATCAATATGTATATTAAGATGAAAACAAAAGAAAATGTAAGATGGAAACAAAAAAGCTCCATCAATTCTATTCCCTCCCCAGTAAGTTTCCTTTCTAATAGCTTCCTTTACTCAAGTTTCCACTCTTTTCTATAAACATCAGCACAACCTTGAATGAACCTGATTTTTTTTAAGGCCAAATTCTGTTGCTATCCAAATTTTAGCCAAGATAAGTGTAAAGCTACTTTCAGTTGGGTATGTTTCTGACTTGAGGCTTTAATTCCACACAAGTAGTATAGAAAGTAGATAAATGATTGCTAAATTTGCCACTGTGCCAATTGAGGTTGGTTTTAAAGCTATAACTATTAATTTTCCCATTTCCAGGATTTGTGATGTATGGTTTTAATGTTTGCCTTGTCCCTTTCAACTCATCATAAACATCTTTAAGGCCACTTCTGCCATCATTGGACACTTTGCACACAGTCCCAAGGCAGAGACACATCCTTCTTATTAGAAGGAAGATTTAATATTCTACTCAAACAAGACGTTTTCCCAGTGCAGTGAGAACTGAAAAAAATAAAACCTTTGGAAAAATAAGAACAGAGATAGAAAAGCAGTGTTCTGTGGCGTGTTTATTTCAGAGCAGATACTCATGGATTTTCATATTTGAAAGATCTCTACAAATTCATCCTTCCTAGTAGAGAAGATAAACTGAACTAATGGTTGTTTTTCCCTACGAGTGAATCAGGTGTGTGATCCTGGGCCATGGCCCAGAGGCTGGTGTTCCAAGACCAGTCAATAAAGAGATGAGATCCACCTGACTATATATTACAGTTATCTGGAGAACTCTTACAAAAGTACAATGCCCAAACTGCGACTCCCAATATTTGAAGGGAATAAAACCCAGCCATAAGAATTTGTTAAAGATTCCTGGTTAATTCCAGTATGCAGTTAGGTTTGAGAACCATTATTCTAAGAGAACTTAATAGATTAGTTATAAATCCAGTGGTTTATAAATTAGTTCTTTGGCAATGCTTTCTTTCCTTATGAATTAAGGAGCAAAGTGATATTCAGAAGATCATTTTTATCCTCACTCCTTCCCAAGAAAAGGCATGTTCAATTCCTATTGGTTCTTAACCCTGTTCTTCTTGCCAGTAGTACCAGATGCCAATGCAGTGGCTGTATTTTAAAATATTCTAAAATCATAATGTGTTGTAAGATTAACAGTCATCAATGGAAGCAGAATGAGATAAAATGACCTTTCCTTTTTGCCTTTATGCTCAAGAGAGGACTTCCTCCAAGGAAGGATAATGAAGTTCCTTGGGGAGTGTTCTTGGATCCTTTTCCTAGAGATCTCCTAAAATAAGGATGCTCTTTTTGGCAGGGAAATGTGAGGTGTTTGTAATGCACAGGAGGAGAAGCAGAGGAGTCAGTTGGATTATCTCTTCAGCTTTTAGTTCACCGTCAACATTCTTTTACCTTACTCATTAGCCCTCAGTGTTGGAACTCAGCATTAATGACTTAAGACAAGCCTGCCTTCCCCATAAACTTATTACAAACTAATTCTACCCATTCTGTCAAGTGGCCTGGGACTTTACCCTGTGCCACAAAAAAAACTACCACTTCACTGTAGGTAATCTGCATGTTACCAGCCTGTGAGTAAACCATGGCAGTTAATGACCGAATTATATTGGCGCCTAGCCTCTATCCAACAAAATTTTAGAAAATTCATTGCACGGCCACCAAGAAGTATTTTTAACATCCCCTGGGGAGCTTATTTGTGTCTGCTATTTAATTCTAGTTTTGATTAGTCTCTGATGGCTTTTCCCCCCAAATTCTAACAATCCAGGATTCAATATTCTTTTTTTTTTTTTACAAATAGTTTATTGTCAAATTAGTTTCCAAATAACACCCAGTGCTCATCCCCATGAGTGCCCTCCTCCATGCCCATCCCCCCTCCCCCCTACATCCATCAGTTCTCAGATTTTGTCAGCATTCAAGAGTCTCTCATGGTTTGCCTCTCTCCCTTTCCCCCACCATTTCCCCCCTTCTTCTCCCCCTTGTTCCTCCGTTAAGTTCCTCCTAATCCTCCTATATGTGCAAACATATGATATTTGTCCTTCTCTGCCTGACTTATTTCACTCAGCATAACACTCTCAAGGTCCATCCATGTTGCTACACTGTTGGTGGGAATGTAAACTGGTGCAGCCTCTCTGGAAAACAGTGTGGAGGTTCCTCAAAAAATTAACAATAGAACTCCCCTATGACCCAGCAATAACATCGCTAGGAATTTACCCAAGGAATACAGAAATGCTGAGGCATAGGAGCACATGTACCCTAATGTTCATAGCAGCACTCTCAACAATAGCCAAAACATGGAAAGAGCCTAAGTGTCCATCAACGGACGTATGGATCAAGAAGATGTGGCTTATCTATACCATGGAATACTACATGGCAATGAGAAACAATGAAATCTGGCCATGTGTAGCAACATGAAACGATGCTCAGCATCCCTACTCATCAGGGAAATACAAATCAAAACAACACCAAGATACCACCTCACACCAGTCAGAGTGGCTAAAATGAGCAAATCAGAGAACATGAGATGCTGGAGAGGATGTGGAGAAATGGGCACCCTCCTACAGGATTCAATATTCTTGGGAAGAGTTTTCAACCCATACCTCACAGGAAATGTTTCCTGACATTTTTTTTTTTTTATCAATTGCTTCGTGGACATTTCATAAATGGCTTTTTCTTAGTTAATACTGTTCATTCAATAAGTAGTTTATAGAATCTCTATTTTTTCTATTGCTGCTGCATAATCAACTACCACAAAGTTACAGCCTAAAACAATACTCACTTATTAGCTCACATTTCTGTGGTGAGGAGTATGGGTGGGCTTGATTTATTTCTCTGCTTATTGTGTCACAAGGCTCAAATTAAGGTACCAACTGGACTGGGCTTTTAACTGGAGATGAAACTGCTTCCAACCTCTTTCAGATTGTAGACAAAATATAGTGCCTTGTGGCTATGGTCAAAGGTCCTAGTTTCCTTATGGGTTTTTAGCTGAACGGTCATTCTCAGCTATTAGGGGCGGCTCTGCCATCTTTGCACATGGTGCCCTCCATCTTCATGCCAGCGACTCATGCCATTCTCCTCACATTGTGTATCTCTTGGGCTTCTCCTTATGCATGATTCGAAGACTCCTCTCATATCTTAGGTGTTTGTAGAATAGCACCCTACCTCTGGTACCAAAATCTGTGTTAATTTTCTGTTGTTGCACATATTACCACAGATTTAGTGACTTAAAATGGCACCCATTTATTTCTTACTTATTTGTTTAAAGATCGAACATGTTCAGTAGAGGCTTGAAAGAGAAATTTACGTTTATTTATTTATTATGAGAGAGAGAGTGTGTGTGCACACAAGCAGGGGAGGGGCAGATAGAGAGAAAGAATCCCAAGCAGGCTTGGCACTGTTCCTTTAGAGCCCAACATGGGGCTCAATCTCACCAACTTCAGCTAAAGTCAAGAATAAGACCCTTAACTGATTGAGCCACCCACACACCCGTTTATTATCTCATGGTTCTGTAGGTCACAAGTCCAGGCAGGCTTACATGGGTTCTCCATTCCAGGACTCATAAGGCTAAACTCAAACCATCATGAGGGCTGGGCTATTACCTAGAGGTTCCGGGGGGGGGGGAATCCTTTTCCAAATTCATTCAGGTGATTGGTAGAATACAGTTTCCTGAGTCTGTAGTTCTAAAGTCCCTGTTTCCTTGTTGGCTGTCAGCAAGGCCTGCTCTTACTTTATAGAAGCCATAAAGTATCCCTTCTTGTGTGGTCCCCTCCATATTCAAAGCAGTAAACATGCATGGAGAGCTTCTCATGCTTTGCATCTTTCTTACTTTTACTTCTGCTACCATCTGGAAAGAATTAGGCTTACCAGTTAATCTCCCTTTTGCCAAATATGTCATAGGTGTAATGTAGAATCATTTTCATAGTTTCTGCCCACTGTCAAAGAGGATGGGATTATACAAAGACAAGGGTCATTGCAGGTCATGCTTGGAATCTATTGACTATAGTGCTTCTAGGAAACTTGCAAGACCGAAAGTTGTCTAAGACTCTAACTGACCTAAGAATATATATAATATGGTAAAATGATATCGGCACATTATGAAGGTAGTTGTGACGTGTGGGTTAAGTAATAATAACAGTGTTTGCACAGTGTAATCATTTGAAATCATTTCTAAAAGCAGTGTCCAATTTATTAATTACAAAAGCCCTGTCAAACAGAGCTCACTATTCTCATTTTACAGAGGAGAAAACTGAGGCTCAGAGCCCTTAAGTGAATGGACCTAAGTCTCTGAAATACTGTCACAGCTGAGGCTTGAACCTGGATACCTAGATACGTCTAATTTCGAGATGCTTAATTAAGCACGAGGTGCAGTTACTCCTGGTACCTTCAACACACACCTTACACCCCTCACTAACCCATGAGGGTCTCCTCGTTCGACCATTATGTGGACTATCCCATCTCTTCCCATTTCCTAGTGTCTGTTCCTCCTCATGAAGCCCAGTTAGCCACTGAGGTCTTCATCGACATCCTCAGGTTTATGAAAAGAAGCAGAGGGTCCCTTTTTCCTTTACTTCTTAGGTTCTCTCACACCTAGCATAGACTATTCCTACTAGCCTCCTGCCTCTAGAAACCTCCAGAGGAGTAGCAGACATCTTTCTCTCCCTCCTCATATATAGCCCTGAGCCACAGAGGGCATGTATAAAACCCAGCAAGAAGTTCTTCAGCTAGTTATGTTTCATTCTTATGACAAAAAGTTCAGAAGTCTGGCAGAGAAATTCCATTAGTCCCATCCAGGCAGCTGCTGTGAGGGTTACCTTCAGAGTTCTCTCTCAAAATTGGGTACTTTGTTGAAGAACACACAACAAAATCCCCATATTCCCCATTAGGAATGCTTTGTGTTTTACCTGACTCTCAAATCATCTTATATAAATTAGAAAAGTATATTTGAGAAGGGAGGATTAGGGGGTGGGGATTACTGTTGATCACAGCCCTGGCAGGGATACTGACTCCATGTTTTCTAGAATATGAAGTGTTATTTAGAATATGAAATTTATCTTCTTGGCCTTCATAGTTACACACAGGCTGCCAAAGCAAAGACAAGAGAAGTCCCATTTGATAATTAGATTCTTCAGTTCAGGGCTCTCAATAAATTCTTATTGAAAATGGGTATCAAGAAATGTAGTGTCATTTTAAGTAACTCTGTTTTTTAATGTTTTATTTTTATTTTTGAGAGAGAGATAGAGACAGCGTTAGCAGGAGAGGGTCAGAGAGAGAGAGGGAGACACATAATCCGAAGACAGGCTCCAGGCTCTGAACTAGCTGTCAGCACAGAGCCCGATGTGGGGCTCGAACCCACGAACCGTGAGATCATGACCTGAGCCGAAGCCAGACGCTCAACCGACTGAGCCACCCATGTGCCCCATTTAAAGTAATTCTTTATAGGAAAAACAACCATTCACTTTTCTTCTGGTATTTTCTGTATTCTTATCACCACCAAATTCTGTTCCAAAATTTTATGATCTTATGCAAGAGATAAAATATCCTGACTACACAATGATTTTCTCCAAGTTTTGTCAATGAAGCAAAATCATTTTCACATGGAGAGTAGAGGGTGCCTTCGCCACTTTTGTACTGAAACAGTTTCTTTCTGTCATTGTGCTGGGTGGCTCTCATTTACTTAAATTCTTAACTAGAATTTATTTAAATGCACTAATTTATTTTATGTAATTATAGTAAATGTCAGTGTAATTAAGTGGTATGACAATATTGGTCATAATGAAGTTCATCTTAATTCAGTGTAAATAAAAAAATTACTAAATAGTGCAAAGTTGGTCTGTTCTAAATTTCAAAACTGAAGTACAGTGTAAATCAGGTCTTAACAGAAGGAAAGGAAAACCATGAAATTGGATAAGATGGATTTCCTGTCAAAAAGCCAAGTCATGATTTCTCCTTCAATCTCTGGACTTGGCTCAGAGCGATAGTTGCAATAAGTTCAAGTGTAAATTTCGTCTCCACATTGCCATCCTACTTATGAACTTGGTTCAGCCCTGACAATCCATATGTTGTCTTATATTTGTACAGTGTTAGTACGAACCTTTCTAAATTTATAACAAGAGTAGATCAAAACCTCTGTTTATGGTTGGTGCATATCACAAGGAAGTCAATATTTGATGTACTTTTTTACATTCAGAATAATGACCAATTTCTAGTTGTATGAAGTTTTGATCAGACGAGAGAACTTTGGGGGAATACTAACCAAGAAATGCAAAAAGCAAGTGTCAATTCTTAACTGCAAAGTAACCTTATAGGAAAGTTCTTTAGCTGTGACTTCAAGTGATTGTGATACTGAGGCAAGGCAAATTGGCCACGAAGGCTCAAAAATTAAAATATGTTTGCAAAAGCAGAGAAAGCCCAAGTAATCTTCAGATTATCAAGTTGATCTATGTGTTTGTCCCTGTGACTGATTAACCAGTTTGCAAAAATCACTTGGTTTGAATGGGGGCACTCAGTTTTCACTCATGGACTGTTTAATAGATGGAAGTTTATTTTATTGTAACAGTGACTAGACCTGATTATTAATACTAAGTGGCTGTTAAAGAAGTTGCCTCAACCATGTTGCTTTGAAGAATTTTTAGGCTGAAAAAAATGTATATGAAAAGTATATAAACTTCCAAATTACTTGGGATACTAACTTCTGTATGATTATATGTTTGGTTGAAGTCATTTTTGGTGCTCAGTATTTGAAATTAAAATGTCTAATTTTTAACTCAAATTAATATTTAAGATAGAAGTTGACAGAGATTTTAAATTTCAGACATAATTATAGCTCCAGAGCTTTGGTAAGAAAAAACACAAATAATGAAGAAGGATTTTGCCTACAAATAGTAAATGCAGATATGATTAAGTGTGTAATTAATAGCTTGGCATTTTTAAAGAAAGGAAAGAGATTGTGTGTGTGTGTGTGTGTGTGTGTGCACACGCACACGCACACACATGTGCTTTTAATTTTTAAAAAGTTATTTAAAATAAGGATACCACTTAAAAATGAATTTATGTGGAAAATGAGAAATGTATAGTATTGTTATAAAGTGTCATTTTTTCCCAATATTGTCTGATTAAGGCTTGAGGATACTACAAGCTTCAGCAGAATGCTATTAATTACCACTTGTATATGATTTTGTGAAATAGCAAAATGTCTGTGCTCCATGATGTGTATGTGAAATATACATATGAAATCATCTTCAGTATTACTTATGGGGTTGAGATTTGTGCCCTTTTCATTATTTCATACTTTTATGGTCTTATCTTAATCTTCTGGTTCCTTTCCTGCCACAAAGGTTATTTCATAGTGCAATGTTGCTATTGATTTTCCTTTCTATTTCTTTTTTAGAGTAATTCTGCAGAAGTTGCTGTGTAAACATCACAGGAAATAGAAGCAATCACTCTGTTTTAAGATGAAATTTTACCCTGACAATGTTTATAAGCAGAGTTTTACATTTAGGAGATGGCAAACTTTATATAAGGTTTATGAAGAGCTTCAACAAATTCATTTTCCTGGTTTGAGTTAGCTTGCCAAAGAAAGCAATTTTATTTGATACAAGTACCAGTAATAATGTTTTCTCCTTAACACCATATAAAACACTGCCTAGTTCTTATGTAGTTTATTGCCCCGAGTGATAGATCAGTTTCATGAAATCAACACATAAAAATCACTTTGAACAGATGAAGAGCTGTTTGGGTACAACTTCGGTCAAGTTACCCAATTTGTTACTAAGTTGTATTAAAAAGTTGATTTTTTTTAATACAGGCTAACAACTGGTGATTTTTAAATCAAATGGCAAAAGTAAGTCAGTCTTTTACTTATTTTCGAGACAATCCTTTATCAAGCTAATTTCAGACATTTTTTTTTCTTCCTCCTAAGCTCTTGTATATCATAGACTAAATCAGCAGAATGATTTGCATAAGAAAGTTCTAAAGCCATTTGTTTCTTCCTTCCTTCAGTCAACAAATTTTACTGAGCAAATTCTATGTAACCAACACTAAAACGATTCTTTGAGGAAACCATTGTCTGGTAGGAAGATAAATAGACATATGCTCTAATTCACTGCTGACTGTCAAAGCAGGTAAAGAAAAAGCTTTCTGGATATTCCAGATGCTATAACACTTTGTTGACCATTGAAGCAGGTTTCAACAGGAAGAAACTGGTCTGGTTCCAGAAGAGAAAGTAATTTTCTTGTCAAAATTCTCTCCATTCTGCCTTTGCAGTTAAGGATTGATTATCTTAAGATAATCAATGATGAAGAGTAAGAACGCACCTCCTTCCACAGGTATATATGGTAATACAGTTAGGTATTTTGGACATTTTAAACCTGTGGCTTATAAATGACCATTGGATGGAGTCCCTTAAGCTGCTCCTTGTAGAAGTATGTGTTAATTTGGAGCCAAATGATTTGAATAGGTACACAAATTGAAATGAGACACATTACCTCTACTTGAATTCTAGTCCAGATTTTGCCACTAATTCATTCTTACCTTAGTTTCCTCATAAGTGGAATTGAGTTCATAATCCTTGCTCCACCCACTTTATAGGACCTTTGTGAAGATGAAATAGTATAATAGAAGCAACTGTTCTTTGTAAAGTTAAATCTGCACTATGCAGCTGGGCGGTGGGTGGTGGTGGCATTAGCTGTGAGGTACCACTGAATTACTACAGGCAGTCCTAGCAGTGATGATAGATTATGACAGATTATGTTTCTAGAATAAGTGTAAAAATGGAAGCGAGACATGTCAAATTTAATTGATCACCAGAAATGCTATTACAATGGGGATTACATTTCTGACCAGAACCTAATGTCTAAAATTATAGATAACATAACATGCCATCTGTAACCAAATATTGAGTCAAGTTTTCATGTTATAGCAGATCACTATTCAATGAAAATTTTTTCTAAAAAATTGTGTGTAATTTAAAATTTTAAAAACAAGGGAAATAATCTCACACTGTTGTATTTAATATTATAAAATATAGTGGATTTTATAGAATTCTTGTATTCTCAAAAACTTCTGATTTATTGCAACAAATGAACAACACCAAAAAGATCATAAGTCTGAGACAGAGTTCTTTGGATACTGTTGGACAAACATCACTGAGAACACTTTGGGAACCCCTTTCGTCTACTTGAGTCTTTTTGAACAACTCCTTAGGATATATTTAGGGTTTATTTACTTTCCCACGTTTTCTTGTAAATTTTTTTTAACAAATTGCTGTTCTGACTTTTTTTTAATGCTTATTTTTATTTTTGAGAGACAAGAGTGTGAGTAGGGGAGGGGCAGAGAGACAGGGAGACCCAGAATCCAAAGCAGGCTCCAGGCTCTGAGCTGTCAACACAGAGCCTGACATGGGGTTCAAACCCACAAATCGTGAGGTCATGACCTAACCCAAAGTCAGATGCTTAATTGACTGAGCCACCCAGATGCCCCTGTTCTGACTTTTTGTACCAAAAAGACTTTTTCCCCTTTAGTTATCATCACATCAGTACTACAGCTATATCTAATCTCAGGCATGAAAAAGCATAACCTCTTGATCACACTTAGTTTTGCACCCTTTCATCCTTTCATATTATTAAAAAGCTAAAAAGGGCCATTTGCATCTCCGTGGATTGAACTAGAGAGTATTATGCTAAGCAAAATTAGTCAGAGAAAGACAAATATTATATGACTTCACTTACATGAGGACTTTAAGATACAAAACAGATGAACAAAAGGGAAAGGAAGCAGATAGAATATAAAAACAAGAAGGGGGACAAAATGTAAGAGACTCTTAAATATGGAGAACAAACAGAGGGTTACAGGAGGGGTTGTGGGAGGGCGGATGGGCTAAATGGGTAAGGGGCATTAAGGAATCTACTCCTGAAATCATTGTTGCACTATATGCTAACTAATTTGGATGTATATTTAAAAAATATAAATTAAATAAATTGGAAAAAAACCCACAAAGGTCTAGCTTGAATTGAAACCAAACCTATACGTTACTTATTGCTGGGTTTGATACAGATTTTTCAGTCAGGTCACAAATGCTGCATATTGTTATACCTATCAGATTATAATGGTCAGGAAAACAGTGCCTTTTATTTTTCTCTTTGTAAACATTCAGAATATCCGTCTATTAAATAATAAATCTAAATCTTACACATTAAGGAATTTTTTTCATTGCATACTGATATTAATAATCAGAGATTCAACTAATCTCGGAATTGTCTCCAGTATCAATAACTAGTTGCAGAGTAAAAGTTCTCATTAGTTTTTGATGTGGACTGCCTTTCTTTCTCCCAACATGATTTCCCTAGTTCTTTGCTTCTTTTGCATCTCTTCCTTCTTAGTCTTTTTTTGCAGGCAGAAGACCCCAGTGAAGGATGCGGCTGTATCCTCAAATAGTTTCTTCAACTATCAGTTGTCTGAAGCTGCATATTACTCAATACACTTCAGTTGAAGTTTTCATATTACAGTTTGAGTCTTAACAATGGAGTGTTTTTGAATTAGCTGTATTTTTTATTGCACCCACAGATTACTAAGAAACATCACAAAAGTTGACCTTTAAAATGGGTCTCCGTTTTGAGAGGAGTTTGGGGTTTATTGAGGGGCAAGAAAATGCTTTGAAATTTTCCAGTGATAGAAGGACAAGTTGGTACAGTTTATAATCTCCCAAAGAGTAAAGATCTGAAACTTGTTATCTTGGGGAAATTCCATTCTCAACAATATGCTTTGAAACTTCAAAATAATTCACCAAAGACCAAAAAAAATCTTTTTTTGAGCATCTGTTGGTTATATCATTGTGAAATTCTGTAAACACATCAAGAAGCAACTGATCAGTTCTATGACTGTGATCTTATCAAGTCTGGCCCTCTTGTTTTTTCCGCAGAAGTATATAGCATATTGTTTTAAGTTAAAAAAAAAAAAAAAGAAACAGAAACTTTCATTCCTGGAAGCAGCATTTTCTATCTCTCTGATCAACATTGTCAGCTGTTCATTTTCTGCTTGAGTGAACTTCGAGGAAGGCAGTTACCTTGCATGTGATGAATGGTAGGTGATCTTTGGCTGTCTCCATCTTACACAGTTTTTGTCTCATCCTGATGAAAAAGTCTTTACTATCACTGTGGCCTCATAATAATATTTTATAGAATCAGTCATTTCTTGACAAGTTCCAGAAAAATTCTATTCTTTAATAAATAAGGTAACCAATATGTGGTAGAGAAAGAATTGTTAACCTTTTCCATCTTTAAAATCTTTTTTTCAAATGCTTATCTATTTTTGAGAGAGAGAGACACACACACACACACAGAGTGTGAGCAGGGGAGGGGCAGAGAGAGAGGAAGACACAGAATCTGAAGCAGGCTCCAGGCTCTGAGCTGTCAGCACAGAGCCCAGTGCAGGGCTCGAACTCACGAACCGTGAGATCATGACCTGGGCTGAAGTCAGCTGCTTCACTGACTGAGCCACCCAGGTGCCCCATTAACCTTTTTCATCTTAAGGAAACTGATGTCTCCAGTAATAAGTTTTGCCTCTTTTACAAATGATACTCCACCAGTGATGCTACTATCATGTAACAAAATAAAGCTATAATATGGAAACAAATCAATGAGTTTACATTCCAGCTTTGTGGTTTCTGAAGAAAAGGTCTTGTTTCCTTTTCAAAGAACTTTAGTTTTTAATTATATCCATTGGTAAGATGTTTCAAAGTGAACCATTTGCTTTGGAAGAAGACTCAAGATCAGAACATTAACATTGGGATAATAATTTGAGAACTCTTTCTTTCTCTTCCAATTGTCCTAGACATTACCCCCTTCCAACCTGATTTAATTTCTTCTGGTGTTTTATGAAGTAAATGGCATGTAAGAAAATGCACTGTCTATGACTGTCAGCAAATAGTGATGAATGGCTTAGCTAGGAAATGTGTTACACTTAAATGGATTAATACCAGAAAATATTTAGCTGTGCACTTAGTTCTACATTTCATATCCTGCTAGGCTCTGAAGAATGGTGTGTAGAAATGTAGAAAGACAGGGGCGCCTGGGTGGCTTAGTCGGTTAAGCGTCCGACTTTCGCTTAGGTCATGATCTCGCGGTTCGTGGGTTCGAGCCCCACGTCGGGCTCTGTGCTGACTGCCAGCTCAGAGCCTGGAGCCTGTTTCAGAGTCTGTGACTCCCTCTCTCTCTGACCCTCCCCTGCTCATGCTGTCTCTCTCTCTCTCTCTCTCTCCTGGAAATAAATAAAACTTAAAAAAAAAAAAAAAAAAAAGAAATGTAGAAAGACAAATGTACCAGAGGTGTAGATGCTACATAACTCCTCAGAAACAATGAATACGGTATAGCAGAAAAAGAATAGATTCTGTGAGACTTTCATTTCTCCCCCAACTATTTTGACTTTTTCTCCACCCACCCACACTTTATCCAGCAGCTTACTTTCTTTTCCTATAATTCCCCTTCCTGATTATCTCACCCACTACCACCAAGGCCTCATCCATCCACTGTCTGTGGATTACTGGTAACTTTGTCTTTCCACCTCTAACTCTGTCAGGGAAAGATCCTCTCAAAAAAAACACCTCACACAAAACACGTATGAAGATCTTCTCACCAAACAACTTCCTCTCTTCACTCTACTTGCTGACAATAGTATTTCCCCAATAAATTTAGGGTGACACTGAATATCTTTGAGTTTATTTGTTTTCACCATAAACTGTTAAACCAGGCTGACTGATCTTCTTTGCATTGTCTTCTCCAATACCAATATCCATTGTTTCCTTTCCATTCTTACTGCCTTTCATACCTGCTATTCCCCGTGCCTTCCCTGCTTCTCTGTCCCCATGCCCAAATCCATTGTGTACACACCTTGACCCAAATATTCTTAAAAATACAGCTGTGAGCATTTATTCAATAACTATTTCTGAGTTTTATTTTATAAAAGTTATTCTATGCTGTACTGCCCTCAAGGAGCATAATACCTATATATCATGTATCATATATATGTCATATCATATATAGCATATTATATGTCATATAATATGTAAATATCAGGAAAACTTATATTTTCTTATCTATTTTTTGTTATATCATTGCGCATCCCATTTTCTCTGCCTGAATGAGTTACAAAGCTTAATTTCAAGACACAGATAGATACTATACCAGCTCCTCTTGGAGGGAAATCCATGTGGAAATTATCTCAAGTTCATTTCATGTAGGAATGCATGTATGTCTTTTCTCCGCCACTAAATGTTAGTATGCTTGGAATTGGAACCTACATCCTATCCATTCCAATATCCACTCATATCACGTGACACAAGGCTTTTTAATGCCCTGGTTAAGCACATGGGTTTTAATTCCTACTCTACCTCTGAACAACTGTGTCCTTGACTTGGCTATTTAATAATTTCTGCTGATTAATACTGTTGGGAGGCTTACTGGCGGTAACATGCACAAAGTACTTTGCCCAGCTTCTGAAACCTAACAGGAATTCAATAAAAATATCATTTATTATTGTCATCCTAGCATATGTGTGGTGCGTAAGAGACGACCAAAAAGACGTTTTCCTGTAGCAGTTTTGGTGGTTTGTGAATTGCATATGCTCTCCTTGTGATAGGAAGCTCAGACCAGTAGCAGTACTGTGTATCTTCATTTCCAATGGACTCAACAGGGATGTTTTAGGAAACAGGTGGGATTGACACCTGTCTTATATATTTTTATATTCTTTCAAGGAAGGAACTGGAGAAGCATTAGCAATGTGTGGTGTAAAACCTTCCATTTTATTGATTTTCCTTTTTGGAGGCCTGGGTTTTGCAACTTATTTGGTTTTTAGATGTTCTCCTATTTTTAAACCACTATTTTTATCTTATATTAATGCTCTTTAGTTATAAGTCGTATGTGTCGTACGTTTATGCACAAATTTGAACATTGCAGTAACACACGGGGATAGAAGGGAGGGAGGCATTAATATTCTTTCTTTGCAGGTAAAAAAAAATTAGAAAAGTCAAGTTCAGTGATTGCCCAAAGTCATTCAACCATTAAATGAGCTAAATTCAGGCACTCTGGAATCGAGCCCCTTGCCATCTCTCATATACTACATTACCTGCCATTCTGTTTGTTTAAAAAAACCTCTAGAAAGAATTAGCCCTTGGAATAACTACCCAGTGGACGATCCCTTTATTTGATGTGTCCAAGTTATCTCCACAACCAATTTAATTACATTATATGACTTTTAATTTAAAAAATTTTAACTTTAAAAATAACATCTAATACTTTTTCTGATTCCAAAAATAATACGCATTTGTTGTAGGAATCTTTAAAAAAATAAACACAAAGAACAAAATAAAAAAATCATCCGTAATGCCCCTATCTAGAAAGAGATAGATGCTGAAATATTGATATCTGTAACTCCAGGTATGTTTATTTGCTGATGTATGAATTTGAAAATTTTTCTTTAAGACAATAGAAATCTGTTATACTATTATCTTGTGATTTTTCACTGAGTGTACTTTGAAAATGTCATTATTTTTATTAGTTTCAAGTACTTACAGTACATGAATATGCCATACTTATTTAATTCATCCCCCATCTATTGACAAAATGATCTGTTTTTCAGTTGTAAAAAGAAAAAGATAGCTAACATCTTTTTAGATAAAATACTCTATATATGCATTTTTTTATTAAGATGCATTTCAAGAGGGGAAAAAAGCAGCAGCAAAGGGAATGTCAAATCTTAATGTTTTAGACATGTATTGTTCATTGTTGTACAGCAGGATCTTATTAGTTTCTACCATATCAAATTGTACTTCTAGAAGCAGTGTATGAGACTAACACTTTTAATGTCTACATGTAAAAATTTGTCAATATTTTAATGAAAATACTAAAGTCAATCCTTCCTTCTTTCCTTCCTTTTCTTAGCAGCCCATAGGTAGTGGGTAGTGGGTTTGATAATCTGGGGTGAAGAGGCTCTATTAGTGTATACAAAGCCCCCAAACAGTAGATGAGTGTGTACTCCCAAATAATTGTTTGTTAGACACCGTGCATGCTACTCTGGAGACCTAGGAATGCTAGAGGCATTTTTCCTGAATATTTTATTTACTATTATATTTTCAGTTAGGTAGTATTTAGTGACTGGTTCCCTTAATAAACCTCTGTCACTTTCATTGATTTCTTTTTTTTTTTGGAAAAGTCTGAAATGTTGCTGTCTTTTTGACTGTGCATGTTGGTGTCTGCTATTAACGAATATGAGTTAGAATTGTGTTGGTTGTAACTGTCACAAAGGCAGCCTGAGCCGTTCAGATGAAGAGGGAGGTTTATTGGTTCCCAGAATAGGAGGAAGCCTTGAATAACCAAGCTGAGGGAGGAAGGGTGTTAAGGTCCAGCCCTAGGGTGTCAGGCACTGTCAGGAATCCATCTGATTTCATCTGTCTCTCTCACGTTGTCAGCTTCATTCCATCTCACTGCAGACTGCATTTTTCCTTGTGTTGGAAAACATGGTTTCAGATAGTTCCCCAGTTTTGTTGCTTTAATCTTTAGGCCCCAGTGGAAAACGTAACTGAGTTTTTGGGAGTCAGTATCTGAAGTCTGAATATCCCTGGATGGGTGTAGGCATAGACACTTTGCTCTAGTTTGAAAAGGCTAGGTGAGATTACCACGCCTGGGCCAATCCACTGTGTTTAGAGATATACAGTACTGTGGTTGGTCCAGTTTGGGCCCTTTCTGGATCTTTCAACTATGGCCCAGGAGGCAGGGTAACATTAGAATGTAACAATCCATAAAGGATCTATATAGGTGAGAGTGGAGAGGATTAGGTCCCAATAGAATGAGGAACAGTTTTAGTAATCCCAGAAATCTAGAAAAAGAGAGGTAGTACCGAGTAAAAATAAACAAAAATAGGTCTCTAACACATAATGCCTGAATGGTTCTCTTTTATCCTACAGTATCTACTATTCTCTACACTTCACAAACCATAAAGGTGTACAAAAGGACATATACAGCCATGTAGGTAAAGTTAACAGAAATGTATTTTTGCTTCTTCAGGAAACCATTGACACTAGTACAATATGGAATTATTAATAGATAAGAGCTTTGCAAAAACTAGTGAGCTTTGCGGCACCTGAGTGGCTCAGTCGATAAGCATCTGACCAGATCATGATCTCATGGTTTGTGTGTTCGAGCCCCATTGTCGGGCTCTGTGTTGACAGCTTAGAGCCTGGAGCCTGCTTCAGAGCTGTCTCAATCTCACTGCCCCTCCCTCCCTCACATGCTCTCTCTCCCCTTCCTCCCCCCCAAATATAAACAAGCAAACAAAAAACTAGCGAGCTTTATCTCATATAGAAACTGTATAGAATTAAATATGCAGAACAGAAATGTTAGTACTGTTTAGTTATGTCCTTCACTATTTCTGGTTATGTCTAAACGTAGACAGAATGACAAAAGTGTGGGCTCTGTTTGTCTTTATAAAGTGCACCGTCTATTGCAAGTGCTGTTTAAACCCCCTTAATAGGAATTAAGTAATAGAGCTGATGCTTGGAGACTGTGCAACAGAACCTTCCCATTGCTATGCTTGTCTATTTGATAAATGAGTGATACAAAATGATTAGCTCAAGGTCATCTCACTGAATTGTATTTAAGCAAAGCTCATATCTTCTCAAAGTGATCAAGAATGATTTCTTTAAAGGTAATTGAATCTACTTAGAGAATTATCTATCAGTGTTCTCCAGGAGTAGCAGATGAATTCATCAACAGAAGATAAAAATATTAAGAAAAATAAAAGACACCATTTTTATACCAAGTTTAGACCCAATGGATGGTTTGACTGGACATTCTCCTTCCATTTGATTTCAATATTTTTACTGATAGGCATGTTAAATTGTGGAGGTAGTAAGGCAAATGGTCTGGCTAATATATTGAGAGTCCTTGAAAGTGATAATGTAAAAGGACTTAGTCACCAAAGGTAAATGTATGGAACGAAATCAACATTTAACATGTTAGAATGTTTACTATGTGCTTTGCAATGAGCTAAAGGCTGTATATAGAAACATTTTTTTAAAATATGCCCAACTAGCTGATCGTTAGTGGAAGAGCTAGCTGGGCAAGGAGAAAGAGTGCATAGTAAGTTTTATCAAAGAGGTGTAGACAATGTCTTTAGAGGCTAGGAGTACTAGAATAAATTCTGCCAAGGATTCCACCTTTCTGATCTGTTATTGCAGGCAAAAGCTATGCATTGCTTAAAAGACCTTTATTTTCACTACTTGATGTGCTCTTAGGGAAAGCATACTCTTAATATGAACTTGGAAAACAGGCTTTCTACCTAGAGATGATTGTACATACTGTATATTTAACCCTCATTTGGCATATCCATCCTAAGAAAAAGGTAGATGTTGTCAGTATGTACTTTTTGTGGGCCAGTGCTCTCTATGAACCTAGGATCTATCACATTCTTCAGGACTCAAGTGAATCCTCAGACAGTTAGAAGGAAGGCTTTAAAATGGCAGATACTAATGGGGCACCTGGGTGGCTTAGTCGGTTAAGCGTCCGACTTTCGCTTAGGTCATGATCTCGCGGTTAGTGGGTTCGAGCCCCACGTCGGGCTCTGTGCTGACTGCCAGCTCAGAGCCTGGAGCCTGTTTCAGTCTGTGACTCCCTCTCTCTCTGACCCTCCCCTGCTCACGCTGTCTCTCTCTCTCCTAGAAATAAATAAAAAATATTAAAAAAAAATAAATAAAATGGCAGATACTTACTCATACCAGATGACAGACCTTTGCTACTGAGAACTGATTAAATATTTGTCTGTAGAGGCGCCTGGGTGGCTTAGTCGGTTAAGCGTCTGACTTTCGCTTAGGTCATGATCTTGCGGTTCGTGGGTTTGAGCCCCGCGTCGGGCTCTGTGCTGACTGCCAGCTCAGAGCCTGGAGCCTGTTTCAGTCTGTGACTCCCTCTCTCTCTGACCCTCCCCTGCTCACGCTGTCTCTCTCTCTCTCCTAGAAATAAAAAAAAAAAAAAAAACATTAAATATTTGTCTTTATATCCTTTGAGCATTACTACCAAGGACATTTTCTGATTGCAATTCTAAATTATATAATAGCCAGAGAGAAAGAGAGGAATATGCCAACACTTAAAACCTTTCCACAAAGCCATTGGCCCTCTGGATATGAAGGCACAAGTCTAGTACTAGACATGTGTGCAGGAAAATAAACAACTAAACTCAACCAAATGGTAATGAGAATGATGATGTGAGCAATTTATCTATTGGAGAAATTGGACTTTACTTTCTTGTCCTTCATGTATTTGTGTAATAGTACTATTAAAGCTAACATTTGTTGAGCAATGTAGCAAGCTCTGTGCTTGAATAAAAAACTTACTTCTTAAATTGACCTGATTAGCCTTGCACTTATTAATGAAGAAAATGACACACACACACAGAGGTTAAGTACCTTACTGCCTCATGGAGTCAATAAATGATGGAGCAATCTGCCTCTGAAGCACATGCCATCCTACCCCAACAATCTCTGAATGTCCAGGCTCCAAATGACTTCTACACCTTTTTTTTTCTTAAATCTTAGTTTAGTACGCACAAGTATCAGATTCTTATCCATGCTACTTTTTCTTCTTTAAATATGCATCTACTTTTGTAACTGCATTACCAAAATGAATATAAGAATAGAGGAGTCTCAATGTCAATAAGCACCTTCCTCCCAAATTATAAGATGGGAGAACCTGTAGAGCTCTACATAGTTGGCAGTAGTTTTGACTCCCCCAAATCCCCACTTCATCCCAGGATCCATTTCACATCCAGACCTTGTAAGCCAGGATTTCCTTTACAGAAGGCAAGCAGCATGCACACGTCAGCCTTACAGGCTTCATTGATAACGTCTGAAGCCTTTCAGTGCTTTAAAAGACATCATGGGATCTCCAGTTAAAACTATCCTATATTTGCTTTTTCTAAAAGAAGAAATCCTGTAGTTTAAGCTTTTTTTTTTTTAATGGTAGAAACTTGTTTGCACTATGGTAAAGCCGAGGCTAGTTGAATGGCTTTTCCCTCATTTTGCAAGTGGATGAGGGACTGAGAGTGAGAATGGCAAGTCTAGTGGATGAATTCCGATTTTTGTTTAACTAGAATGGTGTTGATAATGTCGATTAGAGTTCTGTTTTTGCCAGATGTAACTTCATAGGACAACCAAGTCATGGAAAAGTATCAATTTTACTTACAGCTCAGAGTCACTTCTTCTCTAGATTTACCATCTGTTAGTTAGATGCTCTTTTAAGTTCTCTTTTCAACTAGGGATGCAAGTGTCCATAAGTCGAACCTACAGATAGAGGGCTCTAAAATAGTTTATTTTCAAATGCAGTTATCTGGATTTTCAGTGATTGAGAAATCTTAAGAAAAGTTATCTGGATGCTTCTATATCTGGGGGGTGGGGGGGGAGTGTGGCTAGCGGCGATCAACTATTCATTTGAGTAATCCTTTTGTTTCATTTTCTTTTCAATGTTCAATCATTCATTTATTTGTTTAATAAACAATATTGTTTATAATTTTGTGTATAATATTGTTGACAAAGCTATCTGTGTGGTGCTGTGGAGGATACAGACAAAAATCAGGCATGTGCCTTCTATTCTAGGTGTTTGCAGTCAGCTTTTCCTGGGAATCTTGTAAGGCATCTACTTGAAAGAGTGTATCATCACTCTGGTTTCCTCATAGCTGTGAGCAATTACTGCATTCTTGATAAGTAGACATTTGGATAACTGCAGCACTTGCTGAAACTTCGACCTTCCAAAGATCCCAGATGTGAGAGGGGTCTTTATCATTCATCTAAAGTATCTAGGGAGTATTTATAGAGTATCCACCAAATAGAGCATCTGTGCTGCATGTCATAGGGCAAACGGAATGAGAAAAAATTAAAAAATGTTTCCTAGGACAGTTTATATGTAAGAACTAAGCCTATTTTAAAAGTTCACAGCATAAAGTGGTATCAGTGAAAATGAGTGGTAGAGAGCATAAATGCTAAACACATTCAAAAGATGAATAAATTAAAAAGTTGAGAAAAGGTTGCCCAGAATACTTAGTCTGGGGGTATCCAATTTCAATGGGTGAAAAGCACAAAGATAGGAATTTCATTTTGGCTAATGTTTTGAAACATGCATCAGCAAAAGAGGGTTATTCAAAGACAACTTGGTTTGTGTGTTTTGGCTTTTAGCCCAAATATGAAAGCTTCATTTATTAAAACTTTTTTTAACCTAAATGCAAGGCAACAGAGGTAAAAAAAAAAATAGAAAAGAAAAAAAAAAGAAAAAATCAGTACTTTTGCTTGAGACTTTGTCCCTCTTAAGATTTAGGCTCATACAAATAGCAAAATTATATTCCTTTCTCACATTCCTTCATTCACTATTGTATCTGTCCACTCAGTACTTAAATGTGTAGAGCCTTCTGCAATGTGTTTGACATTAAGAGTTGCCCTGAAGGGTAAAATAACTCACCAAAGGAGAACACCAGCATGCCCTTTGGGATTTGTCTGTAGAGTGACAGAGGTCATGTGCTTCTGAGGAGGGATTTAGGGACTGACTCCATAAATGTAGTTTCAGCTCTGAGAGCTGCTGTCTCCTCCCTTACCAAATCAAATTAAACCTTGCCAGAGTCTCTCTACAACGGTGACTTGAGTTCAGCATGTCTCATGAATTTTTTTTTTTTTAGTGTATTCTGGTTTTCATACCCACAGACTTTTTCCAAAAGATATCAAAGATAAATTTGCCTTTTACCACTGATTTGTTTCATTTGTTTAAATTAATGATATATCACTCTACCAAATATCCCTAGGCAGAACCAAATGAAATTACTTTGTTTGAATTAGATATGCTAAGTAATTCTAAAGTGTAACTCTAGAGGGAAAGCATTCTGTGTTTAATGTTAAGATGTCTGAACATTTCGACAACTCAGAGAAAATAAAATCATATTTTGGGGGATGATGACATTTTTTGAGAAAGACTTTCAAGATAAGGTTATTGGCAGAGAAATGAAAGACTCATACAGAATATTGGATGCAATCTCAGTGGGGGAAAGAAAAGTCAAGGAAAGGAAGTGTGAAGAGTATAAGGGATGACAGAGTCTGTTATAAGGGATCCGTGATGCAAAGAAATGGAATAAAGTGAAGTATATAGAAGAAAAATAATTAATGATGAAAACTATGTATAATACAGAATAAGGACTCAGAAGGTTTTATTATAATACCAATCAGGAAAAAAATAATACTCTCTCCCACAGGTGGGCATTCATCTGTTCATATTTTATGTTTTCATTGAAATTCACATTGTTCATTGACCAGATCTCTTCTCATTTATTTTCACACCAACCTTGGTAGCAGCAAAATAATCATTTAGAAAACTATAATGGAATGGGTGACTTACTCTCTTAAAATATTTAGCATACTGTATATAACTCAACAAATATAATTCTTGCTGATTATTTTTTATTTTACAAGAAGATTCTCATTGTATTAACTTGACTATGTGTGTAGACTGCTTTTTTCCTTCATGTATCTTGTCCTGCTAAACATTTCTATTCTCTGAATGCATTTTTTAAAGAGACATAGCAAGCACTTTTACACAAGTTGAAAGCTGAACCTCTGGCAAATTGAAGTACCTCTAATTTAAATCAGATTTCTGACTTGTAACATTAAAAGTTGTCAGAAAGGAAGATTTTTTAAAATTTATTGTTGCATTTCAAAAGGACCAGATCCAGTCCTATATTTCAACGTTTCTTGAGTAAACCCTGGGACAATTTTCTTCTCTTTGATTTTATTTCCTGAATGCAAGTCTTTCCTCCAAATGACTTTGATACTTTTATTCTTCAAGAGCGCAGTTCTATTCCTTACAACCATTCCAATGGAAAGTTGTTAAATTTTGTTACTGGAAAATTAAATCTTTTGGTACTGGAAGCTTATTAAGGGTAAGTAAAATTCTTGGTAACCCTTATTTCTCAAATGTTTACATGAAAATATAGTCAGGTTTCAGTCACCTAGATATTGGAAGGAATTCAATAAAGGTGACTGGCTCATAACAAAATTATGTACTTGAAAAATATGGTTTGATAATCTGCACTTCCCTTCTTGATGAATGAATGAATAAGAAAAGAAATCTTCAAGAAAGGATCACATTCAGTCTTTTATTTTCTTTATTTTTTGGTAACCCTAGTGTGAGTTTAAGACACACCTTTTTTCTTCAGTATTTGCATTTTAAAACTGATATCCCAAAAGCAATATAAACAAAATATTAAATTTCATAAGAATGTATAGGAAACGTTTTGCAGTATAAAGAGGTCAGTGAAGTTTTACCCAAAGATAGAAGCTTCTGTAAGGCCGGCTCTGTTGATAAAAGCTATCAAACTCAATGTATAATTGCATAGCAGTATATAACTTCAGTTGTATAATAATTATGCTGATTGTTTATATCATCAATATATTATACATGTAGTAGATATATTACTACTAATAATAGCTACATATATATATATAGAGAGAGAGATAGATATATCTGATGATTATTCCATAAAAGTGCTTCATTCCTTTTAGCAAGCCCTATAACTTTTTTGCTGGATGGTTGTCTTTCTACCATGAATTTTAACAGCAAGCTGAGTGAGGAATTTGTTTTTTAATTGTAGGCCTTCCTTTTTGTTTTCAGATTTAGGTTAAATGGAATTTTCATCTAATAATTGAAAAGTTAAAATAATGTGGGACAGTGCTAACATGGCAAGGCCCCCTTTTTTTAAACAAATTTAATGAATCTCATTTTCATGCATATCCTTCCTGTTATCTCCTTGGGGTATTTTGTGGTTCCTACCTACAATTCTATTAATGATGTTAGTAATGGCATTGTAAAGGATTGGGCTTCAGGTAATATTAGTATGTATAATGATTTGGGGAAGGGAATGACCCACTTCTGCGTTAGATCAGCTTTCTCTACCTACCATCCAAAATACACTAGCTTCAGTTAAGTGTAATCTGCTCCTCCAAGAACAAGTGATCTATGATCAAATGAGCTTTGGGAAATGAAATCCCACCTTTGGAGGGTAGTGATGTGCTTGGCTATATAGAATTTGAAAAATACTATTAAAAACTGTACTGAATACACGTATCTTAGCAGATAAGCTGTCTAATTTACTTTCCCAGGGGAAATTTTTTCTTTGTTAACATGATCTAGAACACATTCTCCTATTGTAATAATTCAGGATCTTTGTCACGTCAAAGGCATACTTCATTTGGTATTTGCCATTATGAAATATCATCCGAAAGATTATGATACAATGGAATTTAATTTAAATACAATTATTAGGAAAGATGCTGTTTTATTTAATTAAGGATTTAGAGGAACACTAAAAATATTTGCATTGTTGTTTATTACTGTACACACCTACAACATTCTATTTTGTATGTATTATCCTGGGAAACATTTCGATGTTGTTTTTGCTGATGTAGGGCGCTGTATGACCTATATAAGTCCATTCTGTCACTGGTAACTATTACATAGATATAGATGCTAAGCTGTAGGAAAGTAGACCAAATGTATACTTAACATATAAATGTGTTGAAATATATTTCTACTCAACTGTATGATAATTATAATTTTTAAAATAATAGAAGTTAGGAAAAAAACTAGAGGAAATGGCTGGAGGAAATGCATACAGAGAGAGAGAACAAATAAACATGTGAGGAAAAATGTTAATAGCTGAATCTGGGTAAAGGGAATATGGGATTCTTTGTGATTTATTTTGCATCTTTGCTTTAAGTTTAGTCTAGGTAATGTTTTTCTTTTAAATCATGGTTTATTGCATAACATATATTCAAAATATGTTATTTTTAATACTTTTATTTCCCAGTCCAATACCATACATTCATAATAATGAAATTAAATTATCAAGTAAATATCAAGCATCACATATTTAAGAAAGTAAGGTATATACAATTTATTTCAAGGATAGTTTTATCATAAATAATTAATCTATAATTTTAAACTTAAAATATTAGAGGAAGATCCCCTCAAGCCCCAGATAGCTGGGCTATAGAATACACATCTTATTGTATTTCAATAGTGACTTATAGTGTTTCTTAAATATATTTTTAATAACAGAAATTATCAATGGTATAATCTAATATTAGTCCCTCTATGTCTTTTTATCTTCTTTCTTACAGCCTTATTAAATTTTTGTTGATTCAGTTTAATTAATAAATCATATATATTACATAATTATACACACACACACGCACACACACACACACACACACACTCTAATAATCATTTATACTCTGAATCAAAGGCTTTGATTTGATAGAAATGGCTTCTTCCTTATCCATGGAGTTCAGATGTGCCCCATATAATTTACCTCCCATATAAATGGGATTGCCCTTTCATGCGATTGGGATAGGGATAATCTTAAGCACGGTGCCCATATAACCCCTGTAGGTGGCAGTATCTACCAGAGATTTTTGTGTGTGTGCCATTATTTTTTTCCCCTAGTTTTGTGGTTTCTCCTTCAGGTTATTGTCTTGGGCGGTCAGGAAAAATAACAAGACCCATGAATATTGACATATGAAATAAAGAGGCAAAGATATAGATAGAGTGAGGGGGCGAGGCACAGGTAGGGCTTGTGAACTTCTTAAAAGTTCAGGAAGAGCCAACAAAGTCAAGGAAGCTTTCAGTTGATTTGTTGTGCCCTCATTGCTATTGTATAAGTTTTAAAGACCAGAAACTGAAGAGTATGTTCCAAATCCCGAACCTGCTCCGGAATTGAGCCTCTTCATCAGCCTCCAAAATTCCTGTGGCTATAATTTGAAAGATAATTCTGCTATAATTGCATTGAAGAGAGGGCGATAGGGAATAATTTCTTTCTCACTGAAGGAACCAAGATTATGTCAGTAGCTCTCAGAGGCCAGTGTTTTGCTTTGAAAATCCATTCTAATTTAATCTGTGAAATGGAAGAAGAAAAAATAAACAGCCATAGTTTTGGAGGATATTAAAATATTTTTTGTAGGATTCTTTTGAAATCTTGTAAGAATTACTGTAGATTCTATAAAGCTTTAAATTATTTTGAATGTTAATCAGTAAATCCATTTAAAAAATCACTAAGCATATACTTGGGGTAAAATACTATGTATGCTGAAGTGTAAGCACTGATAGTCATGAATAAAGACATTGTAGTCTAGATGAGAAACTGAGACATGATAACTCAATCAATATATGATAATAAACTAGAAAAATGCAAGAGAGGTCATACGTGTTGTGTGGTACATGAAGGAGATGAACAGTGATAGCTGGTCAAGCCCTGAGAATGCGATATTACTAGCTTTGAGTCCAGGATTCCAGAAGCAACTTAGCTCTGAAGGATGAAAAGAAATGAGATTGGTAAATTGAAGAGTTTAAGTTATTTGAGTTTGAGTGAACACAAGGTTCGAGCCTGGCAATATGTTGCAAGCTTTAGAAAAGAAGAAATAGATCAGTCTGATGAGAGTGAATGACCTGTGTCTGTAATGGGTAGGAGAAATGGTTGAAACAGTCGACTAGAGCCAGACTGTGGATGTGAAATACCTGACTCACAAGTCTGGATGGATTGTATAGAGTCATTTAAAGTTAGGTTTGCAAGCAAGAGGTATGTTGAGTGGGAGCTTTTTAAAGGAAGATTAATCTGTAGAATATTTACACATTTGCTGCTCTCTCTGTCCATAGGTAATAAAGTGATTTTTAAAAGTTACCTAGTCTCTGCCTTGTTTCATGTCTGAGTTGATTTTAATTATACTTAAATCAACCCATACTAGATTAGTGTCTTCCAGCCAAGAGCGTCTCTAAATTCCCTTGATAGCATGATCCATTTCCTGAGTGTCCTTTTAGCTATAAACTTCTTTTATATTATTTAGCCTTATTTCTCCTTCCATAGTGGATTAATATTTCCTTCCCTTTTTTCCTTTCCTTTCCTCTCCTCCCCTCCCCTCCCCTCCCCTCCCTTCCTCCCTTCCTCCCTCCCTTCCTTCCTTCCTTCCTTAATTCTTGGACTTCACTTTATCTTCATTCTCACCTTCTTGATTTTTTTTACAGATTTATTTTTTTAAGTGTAGCTGGTACACAATGTTACATTAGTTTCTGTTGTACAACATAGTGATTCAACATCTCTATATGCTATACTCAAAAGTGTAGCTACTCTCAGTCCACATACAACACTATTGCAATACCATTGACGAAATTCCCTACGCTGTACCTTTATTCTCATGACTTATTCATTCTGTAACTGGAAGTCTGTGTTTCCCACTCCTCTTCACCCATTTTGTCCACCCCTCACACCTACTTCTAATTTTTTAAATGGCTTTTACTTAGTGTATTATGTGTGTATTAGTTAGCCTGATAAAATCTTTAGCAGAAAAGAGTTTTATAGTCTTAATAATTAAAGTCCTTTAAAAAAAAAAAGCTTAATCACCTTCCATTGTTCAATTTAAATATTACCTTTTCTAGGAAACCCTCTCTAATCTTCCCCATGCTGACCACCCTCTTCTCTGAAACTCTTAGTTGATCTAGTCATTGCTACAAAGTACAAGTCTTACTTGTTTAGACTGTAACTTATTTATAGATAAGTCCATTGCTGTATGTTAATCTCTTCCAAAATGCCTATACCTAGTACTGATATTATAGGCATATCTGTGCTTTATATATGGAAATCATAGATGGAGGTAATAGTATATATATGTGGCAAAACAGAGTATACTACAATATTTTTCAGATAGTTTACCAAGATCACATGCTGCAAATGGATTGTCCTTGAGTTGGAACCTGTCCATACATGTTTTGTTTGCCTAAATAGTGGCTGGTTGAACATTGGAAGTATTTTGAATTGGCTGTGAACATTTAAAAAATTAGGATGTTGCGCATAAATGTCATTATCTCCACTATCTATAAGAAAAGGAAAATAATCAGTATATCTGACAAAGTGGTCTACATTCATACGGGAGAGTAGTCAAGTAGAAGTGAATAGCTGCCCTGTCTTAAGACCAACTGGGAAGACTCTCCTTTATTAGTAATAGCTCTAGTCTCCCCATTCCTATTTTAAAATCCTGGCTGACCTTTCTACGCACTTGAGTTTGTGACTGCTGTCCTAAAGGTTTAGATAAATGTGGAGTGCCCTGGACTGTCTCAAAATTCCTTTAAAATGTACAAGAATATAGTAACATCCTGAACTTGGTGCTACAGTGGTTATTAGAGTTTAGATGTAAGAATTTAGATGTTTAGCTTCTGAAAATTGAAGATTCCTTGATCACATGCTGAGGTTACTAAATCAGCAGGTCTTGTTGGGGCGCCTAGGTGACTCAGGTGGTTGATTAAGTGTCTGAATATGGCTCAGGTTATGATTTTGCAGTTCCAGCCCCATGTCAAGCTCTGTGCTGACAGCTTAGAGGCTGGAGCCTGCTTCGGATTCTGTGTCTCCCTCTTTCTCTGCCCCTCCCCCACTCATACTTTGTCTCTCTCTGTCTTAAAAATAATAAAAACATTTAAAAAATTAAAAAATAAAAAACACCACAGATGATGGTAATGCATATGTTATTTGTATCACATTTAGTGGAAACTTCTTGTTCCTCTGGATCTCTGAAATCAGACATACCTGTGCCTTCACTGATGGAAATCAGCTCAGTTTTAATAATAATCATTTTAAAGTATAAAGTCCTAGAGGTAGGAAGAACAAGCTCTTGTGCTATATTTTTTATCTACGTCTTCTTTATTAGGCACTTACTTTGTGTATTTTTCCCCTTATAAATAATTCTTGGATGATTATCCTTGTGATTCATTTTTAAGAAGGAAAATGAAAACTCCATGCTAACCAAATTTATTTAGGGAGTTTGTGTATGTGTGTATACACACAGAAAAATAGGGTAGAATCCATCTTCTTTTAAAACGTAATTTTTCTCAAACTAAGTATGTTCATATATGTTACCACTTTCAGCTATGGCTCCCATTATCTATCATTAAAAAAATCTAAACTTGGAAGACAGTACAGTTTTTCCATGATGACTTGTTTCTCTTGATTTAGAAGAGGGTCTTAGAATATGTTTCCTTAGAATAGATAAAATAATCTGTATGGTCAAATAAGGATGAAATTAAACTTTTTCAATTACATCTGTAATTCTATAATCATTGCCACTTCCTCAGTGTGCCAAAACTAATGGAGGTGGGATTTAATAATATTCACCAGGTTATTACTGGTAGTGTTTGTTTCCTTTTTTTTTTTTTTTAATTATTTTTTTAATGTTTTATTTATTTCCAGGAGAGAGAGAGAGAGACAGTGTGAGCAGGGGAGGGTCAGAGAGAGAGGGAGTCACAGGCTGAAACAGGCTCCAGGCTCTGAGCTGGCAGTCAGCACAGAGCCCGACGCGGGGCTCGAACCCACGAACCGCGAGATCATGACCTAAGCGAAAGTCGGACGCTCAACCGACTAAGCCACCCAGGCGCCCCTGTTTCCTTTAAAATGCATGACGTCATTGGCAAGCTAGGAATTTATCTCCTTGGATACTGAAAGGAATAGAACATTTCAGCTCTATGTCAGAACTTTGCTTTAACTGTAGCAAAAAGTAACTATTAAATCTGTCTACTCAGTCTCCTTGTGGGAAATTGATGGATATTTTGGATTAATGATATGACTGTCATTGTCCTATAAGGAATCACATTAGTGAATAACATTAGTTCAGGTTCACATGATGGCCTATGTAGTAACTTTATTTCTCTTCCTATGGTTTTGAGAGTGTTATACATTTACAAAATGGACTTTTTACCTTTTATCTTCACTTCTCAACTTTTATCTGATTACTTTGGCCCACATTTCTGAGAACAATCCCAATTGAGAAGTCAGACTTTTATGGCCCACATTCTGTGTTATTAAACACATGAATCACTTCGGTTTTATGACAAACTAATGGGACCATTGTTCCTATCCTTCAGAAGGTTGTTCTTTGGGGGCCTTTTGAGTATAGAGAAGAAAGGAACAAGGAAATAAGATAGCTTCAACCCTAATAATCTTAGGGCAGTACAGTCTGCAAGAAGATCATTGTTAAGTGTTTCAGCACACCTTACAAAATAGTCTGAGGAATTGCCAGCCTTATTGTCATTATGGCCAACGATTAAATTCTGTTCAAAGTTAAACCAAACTGTAAAAGAAGGATAAGTAAGAAGTGTGAGAATGAGAATAAAACAAGGGAGTTTCACCTCTGGATAGCTAACAGAGGGCAGTGAGAGGTGATAATTAACATTTTAATTCTGTTGTCATAGATTTACCTAAATTCCTTGTGTTATTCCATCTCTTTCTAACCAAAGACAATTTAAGGAATTAGTATTGATGTGTTACAAATGGCTCACTGAATTACTTTTCATTTGAGGCCTCAACACCAAGGGTTCCTTCAAAATTCATAGAGACTCTTTTTTTTCAGTTTTCTTTGTTTTCCCTATACAGAGAATTTTTTAATGTTTATTTCTTTATTTTGAGGAAGAGAGAGTGCATATGAGTCAGGGAGGGCAGGAGAGAGGGAGAGAGAGAATTCCAAGCAGACTCTGCGCTGTCAATGCAGAGCCCCACACAGGGCTCAATCCCACAAGATCATGACCTGGGCCGAAATCAAGAGTTGGATCCCTAACCAACAGCCACCCAAGCGCCCCTAGAAAGAATTTTTAAGTGTTAGAAACCAGAGTAGTTGAGTTATGTCCCACCGCACCCACCCCAACTCAACAAAATTGAGAGATTAAATGCAGTGTTATTTCCAAAGTCTATATACCTAAAAAAAAATTCTTTATAGTTTCCAACCAAATTTATTTGTAAGAGAATGATATTTTTTCTCTTTTTAAGTTTACAAGACTGCATCAGTATTTTTTAAGTTTATTTATGTATTTTGAGAGAGTGCAAAGCAGTGGAAGAGGCAGAAAAAGGGAAAGAGAGAGAGTCCCAAGCAGGCTCGGCACTTTCAGCACAAATCCTGATATGGGACTTGAATCCAGGAACCACAAGTCCATGACCTGAGCCAAAATCATGAGTGGGATACTTAACCAACTGAGCCACCCAAGCACCCCAACATTGCACAATATTTTTTAAAGACAGCTTTTTGTTAGAAAAAGACGGTCTTGTCTGGTTTAGAATTATACAGTCCCAATCAAGTAAGTAAAAGTAACATGAAAAAGTAAAATGTTTCTTTCTCCCTCAGAGGAATAATTAATTTGTTTCAGGAAGAAAAAATACCTGTAAATAGAGAGGACAACAAAACAGAGTTTTATTTTTTTTTCTTTTTAAAGTATAACTTTTCAAGCATTCTTGCATAAACAGCCTACCATCCCTTCTACTCTAAATCAAAATCAAACTTACTTTTCTCTCCAGCTAATGACTTTATGAGTGGCAGGCAGGCTATTTTTTGACACAGGGAATAATTAAGAAGAGCTGAATTGACTAAATGAGAGCTGTATTTTTGGTAGACTACTAGTTAATAATGACTTGGAAGTTTTGTCCTGGCTCTAGATTTAGAAATAAATTAAAGTTATTACATTTCTTCTTTTTAATTTTGATTGACAGGCGCAACTGGGAAATCTAGTTACAGTCAAGTAGATCAAGATTCTCTGACTAAATCAAGAAAGGTTTGTTTAGAGTTTCATGACAGCCCATAATCAATGACTTGATCAGTAAACTTTCTGGAGAGACGACCATCATTTGTGTCCTTAATCTCAAATGTGTTAGTAGCTCCATGTTGAGAACAAACGTGTCCACAAATGCTCACTGATCAACCACTGAAAGTATGTGTGTGGTGAGTACCAAATAAATCTTTGGTTTGCATGGGTCTAGTGTTAGTTGAATTTGATAAACTCATTCTCGCCCAAGTCAAGAAAATGTAGTTGGTTTGTCTCTTACCTTCAGTGTTGTCAAAGTAAAATCTTCAAGTGACAGTGTTATAAATACTTTCTATCAGGTTCTTTGTTGTATTTCTTTGTTTATTACAAATTAGGAATGTGTTCATATTTTCAATTTCAATAAGCAAAGTTAAAAGACATTGATTCTTTCTCTAGTTTTGGAAGGCTATTCTCCATTTTTCTGCAGACTTACAGTGAGGTCATTTATCCATTCCCAAATATGTACAAATGGGTATCTCTATATTTATTGTGTTTGACTTTTTCTTCTATTGGCTGGGACCATAAAAAACTAATTATTATTTTTTATTTATTCAGTCTTCCAGATAATGCATTTTGGACAGTAAAAATAATAACACTTTGATATTTAGTTTGCACATAGCATTTCATGGCTGTCATGCCCGATTAGGGCAAAGGCATTTCTTTCTCTTTGCCTTTAAGCTACGGCAAAATGCTATGAGTAATTTGTACATCAAGTATTTCTTCACACTCTTTCTAGGGAGGTGGATAGGTATCACATGTCTGTTAGGGAATGGTGCCTTCCCAATCAATCAATAATCTGAGTCTTTTAGGATATTACAAGCTATTAGAGACAGAAATATTTTAACAATATTAAATGAAGTCAGAAGATGTGTCATCAAGGCCCTTCCTGTTCAATCTCTAAACTAGACCTCCTGGCAAAACAAAAGGAAATTTGAATTTAGATCACTTTCAGGATTTCTTGAATAACCACTTTGAATCAACTTGTTCTTTGACTTGGGAACTTTACTCACCTCACTCTGAATAATTTATTCTTCTCAGGAAATTTTATTGCTTCTCTCTGTGCAACTCAGCTCTATTCAGCTTCCTTCACTTCTGGGTGGAAAATGTGGTGTTTTTATATTGCTGCATAGCAACTTTCATAATTAGGTAAATGATTTTTTCAAGGGAGAACTTAATTAGAAGATGAACTCTCTAACTCTTTCTTCCCTTTACTCTTCCTAGCAGGAGAGATTGTCAGAGACAATTGGACAGTGTTTTAGAGATGAAAAGAGAATAAAGATCTATTGTGTTAAAGACTGGGAGAATAGGAAAAGTCGGGCAAGTCCCTGGGTTGCATTTGTGAACCATTTTCTTTTCACTGATATGTTTGACATCTACACAAAATACAAGACAATAGAATTGGCCAAGATTAAATGTAGGCTTTGCATTTTCCATGTTATGTCTCAATTTTCTTGCCAGAATACTCTCTTTTTTCCCCTCAGTAGAATTATTTGACTGCAAACCGATTAGTGAATCCATAAATATCCCTCTCTTCTACAATGAAACTTTAAAACACTACAACCAAGATAATCATAGCCTTTACTCTGATCAGACATCAGTAGGCAGCTTGTTTATAGTTGGTAAGAAAAAAAAAATCAATACGTGCTTTCTCTGCTGCTGCAGTATTTGGATATGGTGTCCCCCCCACCCTAAAACATTTCTTCTACCCTTATCTACCTTATTATAGCTGCTTAAATCTCTTGTAATGACTTGTAGAAAAATGTTTCTTAATAGCTGTGTGGTTTTTTTTTTTTTTATTTTACCAGGTTACTCAGTGTATAGTAGAGTACATCAATAAATATTTATTCAACAAATGAATCAATACATCTGTTTAATACAAAGAATTCAGCCTCATCTTAAATAATAGTAAGCATGTTGCCTTGCAACTGCAAATGACAGCCTTAGGATTGGAAAGAGAAGCCCACATTATATTCTGGAGTGTAATATTTTTTGCTTTCTCATCCAAAACACCCCAATGAACTAGCAGGAATTGTTGGTGAAGGGGGAGGAATAGCAGAGGAGAGATGTATTGTCTGCTCAGATTTTTAGGAATAGGTTAGACATCCATCTCTTCTGGTGTTTTAGCAATTACCTACCAGGTGTATATCAGCTGTGTTATGTCAGAATTTTCTAATGCCATTGGACTCTTTTATCAAGGGTGATATCACAAAATAGGCAACTCTAGATTGAGTTTGTGGGTATAAAAGGGGTAAAGTAGACATCATTAATAATGTTTTCAGCTAGGAGATTTAAAAGGAAAATATGTGTGGTGAGAGAAAGAGGATTGGGAAAAAGCAGTGACTTCTGAGGGTTGTGCCAGTGTCTTACTTTCGGGATGGGGCTGGGAAACTGCCTCCTACAATCTGCTCTTTTGTTCCTCAGGCTGTTAATCAACACTTGGTCTACATTTTATCAAATGACTGCTTGAAGCATGGTGAGGTTTTCTTTCTTTCTTTCTTTCTTTCTTTCTTTCTTTCTTTCTTTCTTTCTTTCTTTCTTTCTTTCTTTCTTTCTTTCTTTTGCAAATAGTTTATTGTCAAATTAGTTTCTACATAACACTCAGTGCTCATCCCCACAAGTGTCCTCCTCCATGCCCATCCCCCCCCCCACATCCATCAGTCCTCAGTTTTTGTCAGCATTCAAGAGTCTCTCATGGTTTGCCTCTCATGGTGAGGTTTTCTTAATAGAGTTTTGCTTGTGGTTTGTGTACCATGCTGTGGAACCCATTCCATGACAAGGCACTGACATTGTAATAAATTTCAATCAATTTTCTACCACCTGGAGTCTTTATTGAATCAGTTCTGCATAATATCTTTAATGGTGACCATGTTTCTCGGTTAGAAATGTGGTAGGTAAGGAAAGACCTCTT
Organism: Proteles cristata cristata; assembly: GCA_017311185.1. NCBI lineage: Eukaryota > Metazoa > Chordata > Mammalia > Carnivora > Hyaenidae > Proteles > Proteles cristata. The sequence continues at coordinate 346,640 of JAESUZ010004437.1, read as the reverse complement.
ATCTTGGTACTATGATTTTTCAAACTACTATTTATTTATTTATTTATTTATTTATTTATTTATTTATTTATTTATTTATTTTGAGGGGGAGCATGCTGGGGAGGGGCTGAGAGAGAGGGAATTCCAAGTACGTTTTACTCTATCAGCACAGAGCTGGACATGGGGCTTTATCTCATGAACCATGAGTTCATGTCCTGGACCCAAACCAACAGTTGGATGCTTAACTGACTGACCCACCCCAGCACTCCATCAATTATTTTTGATTAGTTTGGGCAGCTATATCTCAAAGCACTTTTTATTGCTTTTCAAAAAAAATTATAGTTCTAAATTCAGAACACGCAAGTGATATTCCTTGACCAGTTGACTTAATTTTGGACTATGAAATTCTTTGCCTTCAGAGTATAAGTTTTCTGTATCTAGATGTTCATCTTCCCAGAATATACCAGAGTGGCCTTCTCTGTTTGAATCAGACTTAATATTTAATTACTTTCAAGTAGCCAGGCAAGAGAAGGCCCCAGCTGTACCTGTTCCTAATTCACTCTTATTAGGTGTTCTGCTTCATTGAAGGTTTCCAAAATAAAGAGGAGTTCAAGACATGAGCAAAGCAGTGTTGTCAAGTCTTGACTTTGCCAGTGAGATGTGTGATTTGGTAAAATAATTCTGCAAAGCCTCAGTTTCCCTCTCAGTAAATAGCAAATTTTTGTTCAGGTGGTAACTAAGACACTTTCTGCTCTAAAAACCTATGACTTCTTGAGCATTTATGTGGTTATAAGGCCTCCCCCAAGAGAAAGCCTTTCTTTATTTGGCCTCAAACAAAGATTTTCCTTCTCCCTTGATCATAGCTTTAATTTAGCTTTCTTTTCCAGGCCATCAACTGACTTCCTAACTTTTTCCTCAATTGTCGCTCTGGATCAGAATCTAAAAATTATTAGGATTTCAACAGATCCTTGTGCACATGGAGAAGTGGAGAAAAGTCCATATAGCACCCTGTAGGCTGGTGAAGACTATGGGTGTGGTGGTGTGGTATATCTACTCCACTCAAGTTATTAACACAGTTAATTCCTCTGGAGGATTTTCAGTAGTTGTTCTCATCTAACAAACTTTCTTCCATTAACTTCTGTTTTGATCTCTTCTGCAATCTAGATTGCCCACTTGTCAGTGACCTACATATTGTAAATTGTGCTGAGACCCATTCCCAATCCTTACGTATAACCTAAGAACAAGGAGTTCCTGTGGACGTTAGTCCTGCCCTGTTCCAATAGCTTGCCTCAGCCGTTTCCCCTATATCTTCAGCTATTTCATGCCTATTACCTGCCAGTCCAATCTTAAGCCAGCTGCATGGGAATTTGTTACATCCAATTTCATAAAGCAGCATTCTTTGCTACTTGCATGACACCTAACACCACTGGGTATTCATCTTAGATCAGTCCTTATACTCTTGGTCCTAATTAGCAATATCCTCAGTACCTCCCTGCTACTACCTCTGCCCTCTCCGTACAATATCAGCTTCCAAACTAAGTACAATGTTAGGCACACTATAAATGTCATCAGCTAGGTGGGGATATGTTCTTTTTTATCCTATCAAATGTTGCTTTGAGAGTAAAAGACAGTCACCTCGTAAGGCTTAAATTGCATAGATCTTATCAGGGTAGAGAGAAGTCTACTGCAAGGAAGAAGAGCCCATAAAGCCAGAGGTTTAGAACTTCTCTGACTTTCTGTCTCACTGGACTTCTCTCCATACTGTCTTACAAGATCTACAGATGCTAGATTCTTTTATCGCTTTTTCCTTGTAGGAAGCTACTCTGAGAAAGTCAAGGTCTCCAAGGAATATAGGGAAACACAGCTGAGAACTGAAGCAATATATGACCAAGAAGTCGTTCCTTTTTGTCTTCTCCTGCAGTTCACAGCAAAATAAGATATTTAAAAAATTTTTTTTAATGTTTTCTTTATTTTTGAGAGAGATATAGAGACAGGATGAGAAGGGGAGGGTCAGAGAGAGAGAGGGAGACACAGAATCCGAAGACAGGTTCCAGGCTGTGGGCTAGCTGTCAGCACAGAGCCCGATGTGGGGCTCGAACCCACGAACCATGAGATCATGACCTGAGCTGAAGTTCGACGCTTAACCGACTGAGCCACCCAGGTGCCCCAAGATATTTTAAGGATGTAAGAGTTTAGGATGTGAACTAGCTCATGAAGAAACATATGAAGTAGCATAACTGCACATACCTGACTGTCTCTATGTGTACTTTAATTTGAAGTTCAGTTCCATGGATTTTTCAATGCCTTAATGTCTATTTTGAAATTATGATGTTCCCACTGACCTTGGATCTATACAGTTAGCACTCCTTTGCAAGAGCAAAATAAAGTTTAGGTTAAATGTATTTCAGTTCCTATGTAAACAGTACATGGCACCTGGAAGTTGTTTTAGAACTGCAGGTGGGAATAGGTAATTCTGCATCATTATATGTATCAAAGCTGATGACACACACTTGCTCAAAACTACCACAAATAGAGCTTTTTGTTCATACCTGTTCAATAGAGCTGTTGGGACCATTTATTTCTTTAACTACTATTGACTTATCCTAACAGTAGACTAACCAATATCAACTAGGCCTTTGTTAGATGTTTGTCCTTTTCTCCTCCCCTCCTCCCCCTGAATAAAGCCTTGGGCATAGGAGTAGAAATCAGTAATTGCACATTTTTAATTCCTGACAGGCAGGGGTTTACTCTCTCTGGCCTTTAACAGCCCATTTAGCCTCTTCAGGCTTTACCCGTCAGCAAAATGTAAATAGCTGAATTAATGTGAATAAAGGGCTTTGAAGATGAAAACTGTTCTGTACTATAAGTGGCAACAGAGCCTTTCTTCCTTTATTGAAAAAAACATTTATTGAGCTTAGTGTCAGTTCTGTGCAGAGCACTTTAAGGATCACAGAGAGATGTACAAGCCAAGGTTCCTGTCCCCAAGGAGGGTCACTCCCATCTTTATGACACCCAAACCTAACATGGGAAGTAGTAACTATTTCAACATTGGGCTTGGCTTGTGATTACATGACTGGTTACGTCTTGAAGATACACATTGACCAAAGAAAACACTAATTCATTATTCACAATCAATAACTCAAAAGTAAGGTTTGTTTGTCAGTGGTAGTCCAAGGTAGAGTCCTTGAAACCCTAGGCTCTCAGAATGCTCCAGGACAAAAGTGTCAATGATTAATGAAGTCAGGAAGGAGCTACATAAAACCATTTTCTTAAAGATTTACAATGAATGTGCTTATAGTTTTTCAACACCAGCTGAGAAGCACATTTTTGCAAATTTCTCAAATTTTACTCCATTGAATATTTACATCCAAATAATTCTAGAACACTGCAAAATTAAAATGAATATCAAAGGTGTCCAAGTGATGTCTGAAAAATGTTTGCAGGAAGGAATAAGCTTCTCTTACGATGGTACCAATAAAGACATATTTAAGTTAAATAAAGTGGGCAATTTTTTTAAAAAAATTTTAATATTTATTTATTTTTGAGACAGAGCATGAGTGGGGGAAGGGAAAAGGAGAGGGAGACACAGAATCTGAAGCAGGCTTCAGGTTCTGAGCTGTCATCTCAGAGTCTGACGTGGGGCTCAAACTCAATGTGACCGAGATCATGACCTGAGCCAAAGCTGAGCTACCCAGGCGCCCATAAAATGGGCAATGTTTATGCAAAAATATTTCTGATCATTTTGGTATTAAATATTGTTAGTCTTTACATCCAGAAAAGGATTGGCCAGGATCCCAAATCCCTGAAGGCTCCACCAGCTGTCTTCAACTGCAGCCACTCCTTTAAAGTCTCCACCTGGAGGATACATAATGCAGAATGTCCCAAAGACCTCAGCATATGGTCATTGGTCTCAATGACCTTTTGGAGACTGTATGCTAATTAGCATATAAATGGTTAATAATGAAAATAATAAAGCTGAAATTTATTCCACCTACAGCTTCCTAAACTTATTCAACTCCAGAGTGCTTTGTTGTTTTTGTCTTTGTTGGTTTGTTTTGGCATAGTTTTATCTTCCATTGAGGTAGCATGTGGTACATGTTAGGTAGCAGCATCCGTTAGCACACTTTGAGAACTGCTTAAGTAGAGGCTACTCTCCTTAATTTCTAGTTAAGATTTCAGCCCTAATCTTTTGTCCTTTCTCCCGCTTGAGGAGCTAGATCAGTCCTCCAAGCTCTGAGAAACTCATAGGGACTATGGATTCTGTTTTCATTGGCTGTTTCTTGGTTCTTGTTGGGCTTTCTGAGGAGCAGAAGGTGAAGAAAGAACATTTTTGCTCCTTCTGCTGAAAGCTCCACATCCTGCTATTTGTCTTTCACTATATTCAGAGCAGCTTCTTCTGTTAGTGGAGCAAGGGAATTGAGAGATGTTTGGGGCTGTCTTCATAGACAGGAGTGACTATGCCATTAAGGATATCATCCAGATGGAAAAGTAGAAATTTTCATCCCTGGGCATGTCAGCGCAAGACTGGGAAAGAGTAGACAGAATTGTGTGTGATCTTTGGAAGATTTAATTAATATTCCTAAACCTTAGTGTTCTTACCTGTAAAACAGGAATAAAACTTGTTGAAAGAGTTGCTATCAAAGAATAAATGAGGCCACCTGCATGCTTATCATAGTGCCTGGCATTTATTGTATTAACTCTGTATGGGAAATATAAATTTTATGTAGTTTCACTTAATTTTCAACAGTAATTCAATTAATTCTGTTTAAGAGCCAGTTCAAATAAAAACATTAAATTTTATCATGTAGACTTTCTCCCTAGCATTAAAATGAATATTTTATTGGCTTTAAAAATTAATATTTATTTATTTTTGAGACTGAGACATTGTGAGCAAGGGAGGGGCAGAGAGGGGGAGAGGGAGACACAGAATCCAAACCAGGCTCCAGGCTCTAGCTTCAGCACAGAGCTGGACATATGGCACAAAACCCATAAACCATGAGATCATGATTTGAGCCAAAGTTGGACGCTTAACCAACAGAGCTACCCAGGAACCCCAAATATTTTTATCGGCTTTTATTTGAACTCTTTAAAGGGTGGCTAGTTAAATACTTGAGTAGCTACAGTACATAATCCTAATGAAGACCGAAATAGGCCCTCTCTTATTTTTTTCATGGTGAGCCTATAAAGACTGTTTTTTACATTTTATGTTTTTATTTTTAAAGCTTTTTTATTTTCACGTAATCTCTGTACCCAATGCAGGGCTCAAATTCACAACCTTGCATCACAGCCTCCACCAACTGAGCCAGTCCAGGTGCCTCTGTTATTTTATTTTTTTAAGGAAACAGATTGCTCCATCAGCTTGATTTTCAAATATCATTCTATGTCTCTCTGTTAGAATCATTAATTTTGTTTTTTTATTATGACACATGTAGCATGGTTCATGAAACTTAGCAAATAGTTCAAGCCAAATAACTTTCTTGTTAACATGTTAGTTCTCCACCTTTTCTGAGTATCTGACCATTATTTTATTTTAATACAAAATTTCTACATGAAATTGACTTTTCTACTAATCTATTTTCTATCTGGGAAAAACTACCCTTTTAGTTATATTCCAGTAATTCCCAAACCAGAGAGAGACCCAGCAAAACAGAGAAGTACAGGCCAATATCCTTGATGAATACAGATGCAAAAATCCTCAACAAGATACTTGCAAATTGAATTCAACAGCATATAAAAAGAATTATCCACCATGATCAAGTGGGATTCATCCCTGGGTCCCTGGGTTACAGGGCTGGTTCAATATTCATAAATCAATCAATGTGATACATCACATTAACAAAAGAAAAGTTAAAAATCATATGATCCTGTTGATAGATGCACAAAAAGCATTTGACAAAATACAACATCCTTCCTTAATAAAGACCCTTGAGAAAGTCGGGATAGAAGGAACCTACCTAAACATCATAAAAGCCATTTATGAGGACCCCACAGCTAATATCATCCTCAATGAGGAAAACTGAGAGCTTTCCCCCTGAGATCAGGAACACGACAGGGATGTCCACTCTCACCACTGTTGTTTAACATAGTGCTGGAAGTCCTAGCATCAGCCATCAGACAACAAAAGGAAATAAAAGGCATCAGAATTGGCCAAGAAGAAGTCAGACTTTCACTTTTCACAGATGGCATGATACTCTACATGGAAAACCTGACAGACTCCACCAGAAGTCTACTAGAACTGATCCATGAATTTAGCACAGTCGCAGGGTACCACATCAAAGTACAGTTATATATTCCAGTAGAAATCTGCCACCACAGTAAACTTTACCATCTTTGTTTCACTAAATTATGTTCAGCTTCAGTCAGAGTATGCATGTGGCATAGTCAGAACTATATCTAACTATGGAGTTTAAGCAGAGATGATAGGAGTTTAAGCATTGTAAACTGACTTCCGTCTGGTTTTATATGAGAAGGGCCTCACAGAAAATGCTTTAGTTTTCAAGTAAATATTATAAAATAGTTTTCCAATAGAATAATTTCCCTTCTTTGGCTTTCTGTGCCATCAACCAAGACATCACCGAAAATATGAGGTTTTTCTTTGAGTTTTACCACCTTGAGGATGAATTTGTTTCAGTTTGGTTTGATTTTCATAAGTGTCCCCTTTTTTTTAAACTATGTATTTATTAAGAGTATTTGGATTTAAATTCATATTGTCCATGGTACTCTTTTTGTGCATGAAAAATGCATGCAAAAAGCAAAATGAGAGTGGTTTCACTCCTACTTTATTTTCCTTTTTTTTTTTAGTTTTTTAAGTTTATTTATTTTTGAGACAGAGAGAGACAGAGCATGAGCGGGAGAGGGGGAGAGAGAGAGAGAGAGAGGGAGACACAGAATCCGAAGACAGGCTCCAGACTCTGAGCTGCCAGCACAGAACCCAATGTGGGGCTAGACCCCACAAACCGCAAGATGATGACTGAGCCAAAGTCGGATGCTTAACCGACTGAGCCACCCAGGCACTGCACTCCTACTTTATTTTCCTAAGCGGCAAACCATCAACATCTTCGTGGAACTCCATCTGTATAAGTCTTTATCAAACCCTGCCTTTCATTGCCTAAAGGGAGTGAGATGGTCAAGCTTCTGCCCACATGGTTCCTGATGTTATTGTATTAGCTAGGATTCTTTTTAATGCAAAATGGAGGAAAATTTAACTCAACCTGGCTAAAGCATCAGAACAATATGTTGGCTAATGGACTCAAGAAAAGCGGGATGCAGGGGAAGAAAGATGTCATTATGACTCGTTGTCTTTCTCCTTTTCTTTTCCCACACTTCTGTGACCTGTTATGGTACCACCAAGCTCACATCTTCTCAGATATGTTTGCTTAACTATAGCTTCTACCATGGCAACATCAAGCAAGACAAACATCCCAGTTCCCAAAGATCTTGCTGCTTAACTTGGCACCGTCTAAATATTTGATCAAGCTGTCATGTCATGCTTATTTTTTTTCTCTTATGAAGATAATTCATCTTTCAGCCATTTTACATGTGGAAATCTATGATGAAAGGATGAGAATGAAGAATTAAAGACACAACGGAGTGAAGTAAGGGAAGTTCCGTTTACTAGGTTCATCTCTGTGTGGTGTTCCTTGGGAACTGTTTAAGAGCCCTTTGCCATCAGGCCAAGCTTAAAACTGCATTTTTTTTTTCTCCTGACCCGTTTACTTTTGCTTCTTACCTTATCTGACATTTATTATACCCAGAAGAAAATGTGAGAGAATATTTTACTATGATTGAAGTAGCATAAAAACGAAATAGCATAAAAGCTTTCGTATTTATTTATTTCATTGTAGTCCTACAGCACAGTCAGAAGACTTCCTGGTCTTTACCTTCTTCTAGTTCCTGTATCTTTTATATTGACAGAAGAATGATAAGAAGTCTAGTAAGGTATCTAGAAATGAAGATATATTAAAACAGTAACCTACTGCCAGTTTTCTTTGGAACCTTGATAATGATATCTGGTAAATCTCAGAAAACCCAACTCTGAGTAACTCAAATAGCTGGGCACAACTATATTCAAAATAAAAACATTTTTTGTCATGCCATTGTAAGTGGCAAAAAATTCCACACGATGTCAGGCAGGATTTTGAAAATTTCTAGGTCATTAGCGATTTAATAATGCTTTCAAGTTTTGTTCTTTTTGTTTTGTTTTTCACTAGAGCAATGTTTGGTACAAAGGTGAAGTGAGTATTAAATAAAGATGCATTGTTTTTTACTTTACCTTGCCCCTTTAAGGGTCCCCCATGTCTTAGTTCAGATTCACTTATTCTCATATGTTCAGTTGATAGGCTCTGATTCCCATTATCTTCCCAGTGGTTTGGAGGGACCAGGAGTGACTGGGGAACTGCAAAGCAGAGCTATTAAATTTATATTTACTGCTAATTTCGACTCCTGGCAGACAGCCTAATTGCTAGCACAAAGAGGATGCTCATGAGAATCATGGTCATATAACTTGCCCAGTGACTTTCAGTAAGATACATGGTTTGTGAAAGCTCTTGGCTTATTGGGAGAGTAAATATTATTGCAGCTTGAGTTTCCTTGTGCTGTTTCCAACTCAGGATTTATTAAATATAATTTAATGAAATATCTAATTTAAAGAGATGAGACAAAATGTGATTAGTAGTTTCCTATCCTGTCTTTTTGGGTAGGGCAGCAATGCATAAGCTCCTTAAAAGACCAGAAATGAATCTAGGGCTTTTTTCTATGCATAGTTTCCATTAATGTTAATGGCTTTTTCTGAGCACAGTTTCTATTAATGTTAATGTGATACATGCTTGAAGAAAAGAAAAGGGAAAAAAGAAAAGAAAACTGATCTCCCTTTGCTTCAAGTATTTTCCAGTGGAGCCTGAGAATGAACATCTAATAATAAAATATACTGACTCCAAAGACAGGGAATTATTCATCTCCTTTTTTTGTTTTCATTCTGTCTTGGCTTTTCTCAAGTTGGGTTTCTGGAAATCTACAGAAAATACAACTGTATCAGTTGTCTCAGCAGTAGCAACTGTTTCTTCAACCAAAGATCTCCCACATTTAGTATATTACAAGGCAGATTTTCTTTTATCTGCAGAACTGCACCAGTAGCTACTACTTAACCAGAGCTTCTGTTGTAAGTGTTAGAGCAATAGTTAACTATAAAGGAAGGTGAGTTACAGTCAGGAAAAGAAGACATGAAAAGTGTTTTTCTTGACATTTAGTCAAGGTCCGTCAAACATCTGCAGGGAAAGAGCAATATCTTCATATGTGCTGCATTCTTAATATGCCAATTTTTGTATTAATGTTTAATGTATTAATATTTTTATATATGTTTACAATCCAGCCTGGGGCTAGCCTTTTAACAGTCATTCTAGGGACCAAAATGTATCAAATACATTTTTATTCTAAACACTGTAATTTCCCTTCCTTTGCTATTGTTCTTTTCCTCTCTTCTGTTCTCTGGTCTCTAGACTAAAGCAGAGTATTTCCTAGTGCAGTAAGCATGTCACTCAAAAGTCACTCATAATTTTCCGAAGTAGACAAAAAAATAGGTACTCCTTGTACCATAGAAAAGGGCTCTCTCTCTCTCTCTCTCTCTCTCTCTCTGTCACACACACACACACACACACACACACACACAGTGCTGAATAGATTGAACTTTTTCAAAATGCTCACATCCAAAAAGTATCCAGATTCTCTCATATTAGCCTGGCATGACTGAGGCCTATGTGTACATGTGGTCCTCTCTGTGGACATATTGTCCATTTACTTTTCTTTAATTTTCTTTATTGCTAATTTCCATTCCATCTGTAACTTGATATTCATGTCCCTAGATCAGCATATAAATGAGAGTTTCATTAACTTTAAAGCTTAACTGTAACCAAAAATATTAATATTAAAGCCAGAATCTTAGTTGATATGTTTTTGTGGAAAAAGACATGATCTTTCCTCTCTTTTCTTGTCATCGGGTTGTCCCAGTTTCATCTGCCTTTTCAGTTCCTGGCTAAAAAAATGTCTTGAAAGAGAAATAGCTAGATCCCTGTTATCCCCAGGATTTCATATCCTGTCAGCCCTGCTTTCTGGTGCAAAGCCAGACATCTAATCTTATATGCTTAAAGACACATGGGAGAGAAAACTCTAGAAATATAAGTCTGTGCTACTAAGAGATTTTAAATGAAAAAAGAAGATAATGTAGATTTTATTCATCTGTACTAATTTTACATTCAAATGCTACCACTGAAATTTAGGACTGCTGAGAGTCAACATTGTGATTTGATGGTTAATGTTGCTGCCACATTTTCAATAAATCAAACATTGATTATAGGACTGTTACAGTCACTGGTACTGTGCTGAATATTTAGAAGAATACAAGGAAATATAAACAGTTCCAAGTGGGAATGTTTACACACACACACACACACACACACACACACCCCAAAGGCAAAATGTTGTGAATATTGCTAAAGATAATAAGTGCTTGATTCATAAATCTATGATGATTTGTGAATCAGTGGTTGAATAAATTTAAAGGAGCTAAGGAATTTCTAGATGCTGAGGTCACAGCAAGAGATTATGAAAGGATCTTTGAGGAATGTTTTAAGACCAGATTGTGGTAGTGGGAGGGAAAGGATCTATTTCTATTTCAAACATTTTAAGTTAAATTTGGTAGACATTTACTCACAAAACAATTGTAAATAATATGTATAATTTCTATTATAAGACAGAACTAGAGGGAGAAAAATCTCAAGAAAGGTTGTCAGGGACTAGTGTCAGAGGAAGGGAAAAACAGTAAGGTTCTGAAATGCGTTCTTTGTTGTACGAGGCACTATGGATATAAGAAAGCATGTCTGCCTTAAAAGGAACTATCATCCAGTTTGTTAAATTAATCCAAATTAATGTGTATGGATATTGTAGTAAAGGGGAAGAGCAATAAGTTGAAATTTAGCCATAGTGGATTCTGTTGCACTTTTCATCCAGTAAAGTGCCTGTCTTTTTCATCCAGTAAAGTAGTAAGATTGACCAGTAGATGAGTTTTGAGATCACTTTCAGTTCTAAAAATTTATAGTCCTATCATTTTGGTCTGATTCCATGTGTTAACAATAAGAAGAATTGGGCTTTCTTGAAAAACCACCTATAATATATATTGAAATGTATTACATGAAAAATGATGTTCAGAGTTCAGGCAATGTAAGCACAAAAAACTGAGATTCAACTCTCAGTTTCAATTGACTATCTGTGACCACTAGGAGTGTAGAATTTAGTTGGAGAAATATCATATCCCATATTTCTATTAAGGTCCACTGTGGCCATCAATTTCAGTCCTCAGTGTCTTCATAGTTTACCAGCAGCATTTTACATGGTTGAATATTCCTTCCTTTGCAAAAACCCTTTTTCACTTGGTTTCTAGAACCACGTACTTTTTTCTTTGATTGCTTTTTCATAGTCTCCCTTTCTGGTTCCTCCTGATATTTAATTAGTAGACAACCTAGACCTGAGTCCTAGAGCTGAGTCTCTTCTCTTTTCTCTTTATGCTCACTCCCCTGGCCCCCACTCTCTCTCCTGACTTTAAATAACATCTGTATGTGATGCTTTCATATTTTAGCTCTAGACCTGTACTTATATCCCCAATTTACTACCCAATCCTGTACAAACTTTACTTGTCCAAAATTAATCTGATACCCCTCTCACGATATACTCCTGTGTTAGTAGCTCTCAGAAGATGGCATTTCATACTTACTGTTGCTTATTCCAAAAACACTGAGGTCGTCTTAAGTTCTTCCTTTATCCTGTATCCAATCTGAAAGCAAATCTGGTTGGGCCTTTCTTAAGATGATTTGATTATAATTAAAATGTGATAGAAATTTAACCACCTCTCAATAGCCTACTAATTCTTCACTGTACTTCAGTCTATTCTCGAAGAAGTTAAGAATGATCTTTTAAAAATTTAAATCATAATTTTATCAGTCATCTGATTAAAATCCCCCGCATACCATTACCCATATCACCCAGAGTAGAATCCCAAATTCTTCCACTGACTTGTAAGTTCCTGTATGATTTTATGATCTCCTTCGGCTTCCATACTTGTATACACCTCTTTACTTCTTAAGTACTCTATTCCAGCCATACTGCCTCTTCCAACGTGCGATGATGTTTGCTTCCCTCTCTGAGGCTTTGAATGTGATCTCTCCTTTGCTCAGAACCCTTTCTTCCAGACACTCACACAGTTCTTCACCTCACCACTTGTGATCTTTATAAAGTGACCTCTTAGTGTGGTGTTTTCTTGCCACTGTGTTTTTCAGTGTTATTTACTAACACTTCCTCTTCTCCTTTCTTGTATTATTTTCCTACCAGAGGACATACTGTGTATTTCATGGATTTATCCAAGTTACTTTGTTTCCCCATTCTAGAATGAAAATTATAGGAGGCTGGAGGCTTTGCCTTTTGTTTTTGTTGTTTCCCAAGTTCAGTAAGAAATGTCAGGTTTCTCAAGACTATATGTTAATGGATACCACATCTGGCAACTGTAGGTTAGTCTTTGCCCTAACATGTGTTGCAGACCGCCCCTGCAACCCCACCCAGAGAAGGCCATCCGCTGCCGGTGGTCTCAAGGCACACTTCTCCCATTTGAGCGGTCATGTCAGATGAGATTTAAATGCCTTCAAAACAGCCAGACGGGAAGAACAATAGCAAGTGGGGAAGTGATTACACTTCATGTGGGTGATCTCCAGGACACTGGGAAAAGAACTTTTTGCTAGTGGGCTCGAGATAATTAGCATAGTCAAGTGTCAAGCCTTGCTTTGGACGTCATTAATACAACTCCTCACTCAGGGAGGCATTTTTCCTTGGAAAAATTAGCCTTTCCTCTCCAAAAGTGCTGAAAAGACCTCCTCCTCTAGCCTCTGGTGGGGATCTGAGCTTCTCCACTATCACATTTGGTAACAGAAGAGAATATACTTTGATTCATTGTCACATTCAGATAAGTGAAGAAAGAAGCTTCTCAACAAGTGTGAATAGATTTTGGTAAACAGACGGAATTTTTTTTTTTTTTTTGAAGGGATATTTAAACAGCAATTGTCTCTGCTATAGTGCAGCTTGGCTGTCTAGACTTGAAGGACTGCCTTCAGTTGTGTTTAGCATATGTTATCACCAAGCACACTTTTTGGGAAAGTTTACAGACTATACCACTTCCTCTCCAAAGACTTTTGGGGAGATTATCTAAAGAAAATTGCCCTCTCAGACTTTGTCTAATAGGTGCTGCTCCATTTCTGCTGCGTGTTGTTTCCTATTGCAGTGTACATAACCCATAGTTTTATTGACCTTTGGCAATCTTTAGTAAAAGTCTAGTTTTCGTAGTTTACTTTAGATTTACTACAAGTACATCAATGATTCAATCTCACTAAACCTTAATAGTAACGCACTAGGATATTTTCTTCATTCCCAATCAAAAGAATCACAGTCTGCATCCCTCAGGTTTGTACCTTACTTATACTCTCCTGGGTAAGAATCTGGTATTGTTTTAAATTTTTAATGTTTGTTTATTTTTGAGAGAGAAAGATTGAGAGAGGGAGAGAGAGAACAAGAACGAATGGGGGAGGAGCAGAGAGAGGGGGAGACACAGAATCTGAAGCAGAAATCAGGCTCTGAGCTGTTCAAGTTCTGCCAATGGCTGGCTCTATGATCTTTGCTAAATTCTCTGTAACTTCTCTTTGTCATCTATAAAGTGGGGATTATTAGATTATTTGTTTAGTTATTGTGAGGATTAAATAAGTGTAGTATTTAAAATGGTGTCTATCATGCTCTACGTGCTTAATAAATGCTAACTCCTCTGATTATTACCCCATTCCAAGTTCAAATATCAGCAATTAATCAAAGCTACTCTTAATCACTAGATCTTATGAAATGATCAATAGCTTACCCCAAATTTTCTTAAAATGCTTAATGGAAATAAAGGTTTCATGGCATTAGGGAGGACAGAATATGTGAAAGGTTTTGTTTAAGAGTATATAAAAGGACTAGTTTTTCATAACTTACACTGAATCTGTGTTGTAATAAATTCCAAATAGGGGACAATATTTAAGGAAATAGAGGATATGTATTATTGTCAAATCCATGAGTTCAATGACCATTTGAAATACACATTCATGTTTAAATAGCAAATGAAGACTGTGGGAATGGATGTTTATATTGCCATTTCACATTGTGAATAACATGTATCTCTATTACATAGCAGAGGCCTATTTTAAAAAGTAATTTTTTAGGGCATCTGGGTGGCTCAGTTGGCTAAGCATCTGACTTCAGCTAAGGTCATGACCTCGCGGTCCCTGAGTTCGAATACCACATCTGGCTCTTTGCTGACAGCTCAAAGCCTGGAGCCTGCATCAGATTCTGTGTCTCTCTCGCTCTCTGCCCCTCCTCCACACATGCTCTATCTCTCTCTGTTCCTCAAAAATAAATAAACATTAAAAAAAATTTTTTAAGTAATTATTTTTAAACACTTCTAAGGATGCTTTTAAATTAATATGTTTATCCCTAAAAATAAAGTATAAACTGTATCAAGGCTAATAATTTGTCTCCTTTTGCACTGTAAATAACCCATAGTTATATTGGCCTTTGGCAGTCTTTTGGAAAGGTGTGTATGCATGTATGCTTCGTGTGCATATATGTGCAGATGAGTCCTTGGACATTTGCCAGAGTGAGTCCTAATCATATTTTATAAAGATGTATGCACTAAAGTATATATTTTTTAACCTTGATTTAATGGTTCATGTATGTTTTGTTTGAAAGCACTCTACAAATAAGAATGCACAGAGGTTACATTTAAGTGAAAAACAGAGAAAGTGAGAATAATTTCAAGCATAATATTGTCTTTTACTGTTTATTATTGGCTTCTCGATCAACAATAGAAATCTCTTAACAATTGCTCCAAGCAGAACATGTGATTGGATTACAGAGAACTAATTGCATGCACATGTGAAAATATAATAGGGCCTTTCTTTCATTGAATTAAACACGTTTTTTTTTTAATGTTTATTTATCTGTGAGAGAGAGAGAAAAAAAGAGAACGTGAGCAATTGGAGGGAGGGGCAGAGAGGGAGACACAGAATCTGAAGTAGGCTTCCGGCTTCCAGAGCTGTCAGCACAGAAGCTAGAAGCTCGAATCTAGTAGCAGTGAGAACATGACCTGAGCTGAAGTCTGGCACTTAACTGACTGAGCCACCCAGACACCCCTAAAAACATGTTTCTAAAAAACTGATGAAAGTGCCTTTTTTGCAATACTTATGGGAGTGCATATTTTGATCATTTTTCTCAAATGCTAGTAGAAAAGTTAAAAAGAGCAAAACTGAAATATAAAAATGGCTCAAGTAAATACAGGAAGATGGCACAAAAACATATTAGTTAGGTGGCAATTGCAAGGATTGATATGTGAACTAGAAGGCTTTATGATACATCCATATATTTTATTTCCTTGTTGCCTTATTAGCTGAGTTAGGATTCTGAAACAAAATCTCTTGAGCTAGGATTACAGTGTTTTATATTTGCCACTCAATCTGGAAAAGACATTTTCTACATTGTACATTCAAATGATAGTTTTTTTTTTTTTTTAAATGAGCCTCCTCTTTGAACCTGTCTCGTTTACAGTAAGGTTTTGCATCTCCCAATCCCTGCCATAGGCTTTACACATGACACAGATAGCTTGGATAAAGGACAAGGAGAAACTTACAATTTCTTTGGCGACTTTTTAGAGGGATTTACATCCACAATTAATTGTAACTTCTGCTTCTATTTTCCCAAAAAGATGAAAGCCTAAAGTGTCTACCTTAGGAATACATTTAACAAGAAAATTATCCCGTACAAAGAATCAATGAATTTTGGTGTTTTCATTATTTTCTTTTAAAAAAAAACATTTTTAGCATACCCTGCCTTTTAAAAAAGCACATAACATTTAGAAGTTCTGACAGAACAAACCTAGAAATAAGATGATGCAGTGCTACTTCTGGATGAAGTTCTGATATGCTGATTTTCAGAGTAATATGTGGGTAGATTCTAACTTGGATTGAGTGAGCATCACGAAAGTCTCAGCGTCACAGACACAAGAGGCATCTTTTCTGAGCGTACTGGAAAATATAAATCTCAAGCTTATCAGAAAGTCTGCAAGACCAACTGAAAATGACAGGTTAGCACTCAGGTATTGTCCCTTTTGCAATGCAGTCCTGTCTCAAACAAAAATCTGGCTTTAAACAGGGTTAGTGCAGACATAGAAATCCTTCCTACTGGTGAATTAGAATGTATTTCAGACTTATGTTCAAAGAAAGCTTTGACTGATGTCTGTCCTTGATTACATCTTGATCCATTTTACAGCCAGTGGAAGCAAAATCTGAACACCTGACTGACTCAGTAACCACTAAGTACATGGGGACCCCCAGATTCCTTGAGGCCAGTAGGTCAACACTTCACTACTACAGTTTCTAAAAAGAGTTATCAAGTCTGCTTTTGAATTTGATGAAAACAAAATTAAACACAGAGCCATACCCTACTTTTGTTCAGCTACTTTTAAAAACTAGAGATAGGAAAATTTGTTTGGAAGACATACTCTTTTCTTGTACTTTTTTTCCTAATGAACAATTCACCAATTAGAATATCATAGTCAAATTGCTATTCCAATTTTTCCTGAAAAGAAAAGAAAAAAATGCTTAATATGCCTCACCTATAATCTTAGTAAGCTAGAGCAAGGTGGGGGTTGGGGAATGGCATATAATTCATATTCATATTATTTAAAGATTTATTCAACAAATTGGCTCTATCCATCAAACTTCTATATACATTACATCTTGCTACTCAAGGTGTGCTCTGCAGACTGGAAGAAGCAGCATAACCTGGAAGCTTGTGAGAAATTTAGAATCTCAAGACCCACCCAAGATTTACTGAATCAGAATCTCTTTTTTACCAACATCTCAGAAGGCTCATAAACACATTAAGTTTTGAGAATCCCTACCCTCCAGTCTTCTTTTTCAGTATTCTCATCCAGGGACACATTCTGGTAAGTATAATACTAAGACTTTGGTGTCTCCCCATAAGTACCTTTACCTTCAGATTCATTTGCTAAGCCACCATCGTTCTTCCGAAATTGGCTGGCATAATGCATAGTTCATACAATAGAAGAAAGAACACCTTGGTCTTTCTCTAATTTCTTTAAATTTTTTTCCAGCATAGACTTATTAGAAAGATTCTGCCAATGCTGTAGAGTTTAGACAATACTGAAAAAAGGTAATTACATTAAATTTCTTAGCAATGAAGGTCATGGGCCAATTCTAGTATTTTTCACAACAGGAATTCTGGCAACTGTATCTTACATATTTTTGTCACATTCTTGTCAAAATTTACAGGTGAAAAAATTTTTTTCCCTGACATCCTGAGGCTTTATGATTTGGCTCACTGAATCGGTGAGAAATACTCATTGAAACTCTTCTGGTAGCTGTGTGAGACATGCACACTAGTCTATTACCTATACTATCTAAAGCATATTGTTCTTTTTTGAGCCATATAACAAGACATAATTTTTGGAAGAATGTATAATCATTCAATACTTGTTCCTGTACTTTGGTATTGTCTATTCTGTATTATATCCTATATTCAATACATATCTTTTAACATTGCTTTCTATCTTTCAGACTCAAATGTATGGTTCACGCAAATTTTGTTTTGTCTATTCTGTTTCTCTTGTCTTCACATTACTGACTAAGAAGCAGGGTGTGGACAGTCTTTTTCTGGCTCTCTTTAATTGCCTCATCTCTTGGTTAAAAGATTTTCATGGGAACCCCTGGTAATTTTGTGATTAAAATGTTGCTGTTATTTTACACCACACTTTAGGGGCTTTGCTGGCTGAAAGGAACTGTATAAATTTAACAGAAGTTTATTGTTTCATGGTCTTTAGTTTTCAATGTGAAATCAGCAGGACATGGGCTGAGACTGTTTCAAAGTATATCTGAATCCAGTTCTTATTTTCTTGTACAGAATCTGATAAAAATAATCACAAAGGAATATTTTGAAAATGTCTGCTTTTATTTCCAAGGTTTTTCATGCATACATACATTAAACACACATGGACACACACACACACACACACACACACACACACACACACACACAGAGAGAGAGAGAGAGAGAGAGAGAGAGGTGATTTTCTATTGCTTTTTGTGACTCAGTTCAGAAAATCATGAAATGGTTAGCTCCTCTTGATGTCCCATTGCCTCTCAGGGCTCCCCATGCCCTGGTCTCCATTAGATACCAAAAAGGTGCAAGATTCAGAGGGATCACAGGAAAAGAGCAGCACCAAGTCACAAATCTGGAAGAGAAGGTATCCCCAAGAAATAACATTTGATCCCCTCCTGTATCTGAGAAAAAAAGTCACACTCTTATTTGAAATTGCCATTGACTCAGTTTGCTTGAAAATATTTAGTAATGTCAGTGTCAAGGGGGAAGGTTGGAGGAGAAGGATTTTTCCTTTTCCTCAGAAGAGGGGATATGGGAAAGAAGCAAAGATTTTTTTCTTTCTTTATTAAGCTTTCCATCTGTAGATATCCAAACTCTCCACTTTTAGATTGCAAAGCAATTTGAGAATCCTTATTTTGAGTGTCCTTTTTCAGTAGCAGTGGGACCCCTTCGAAATCTCCCAATATGTTAGGAAATGCTTTCCCACTGTAATCTTTGAATTCCATGTTAGAATGTATGATTTCTTTTTATTGCAAATCTTACTTTTTCCACTTTCTTTCCCAATTGTAGACAATGGCTTTAATTGATAATTTGTTGTTTCTTAACTGCTGACTTAGCAGTTTAGGTTATATCTCTAATTACCCCTATAAGGTTCAGTTAATAAGAACTTCAGGGAGTTTTCCCAACTTCCAAAGTCATTTATTAGAGCCTGCAATACCATGTCATAAATCTTTCAGACAGATTTCAGTTGCTGTAGTCAAGCCAGTGGAAGATCAACAGATATTGCACAGTTTTTTACAGTACCCCAGCAAGAGGTGGAAGCAATCATTTCTTCAGCCTGCAGTGTGTTTGCCTCATATTAAAAATTGTTAGTCACAACAACATAGATTGAACTTTGGAAGAATTTCAGACTATGTCTTCAGATACATTTTGGAAGTTTCAAAAATCAATTAGGCAAGAAATCTAACTACTAGTATTAAAAAGACAACAAATAGGGGCACCTGAGTGGTTCAGTCAGTTAAGTGATCTCAGTGTTCATGAGTTTGAGCCCGGTATTCAGCTCTGTGCTGACAGCTAGCTCAGAGCCTGGAGCCTGTTTCAGATTCTGTATCTCCCTGTCTCTCTGACCCTCCCTTGCTCATGCTATCTCTCTCTCTCTCTCTCTCTCTCTCTCTCAGAAATAAATAAAAACATTAAAAAAATAAAAATAAAAAGATAGCAAATATAATTGTTTAGCCCTAAGATTGACCCAGTGAAAAATTATTTTTCCTTATTAAGCCTTCTTAATAAGACAAACTACTTATAAATTGAGTATAAATATACATATGTATATAATTCTGATGTAACAGGAAGACTATTGCCAATGTTCATATTGGGCATATGGTAGCACTTTTCAAGGAATATTAAATACAAAAAA
Source organism: Proteles cristata cristata (assembly GCA_017311185.1). Lineage (NCBI taxonomy): Eukaryota > Metazoa > Chordata > Mammalia > Carnivora > Hyaenidae > Proteles > Proteles cristata. The sequence continues at coordinate 327,010 of JAESUZ010004437.1, read as the reverse complement.
TGAGGTATAAAGCTGTCATAGATTGCAAGATTTACAGAAGTGAATCTCACATCTCCCATCTAGTTTGCTATTCCTCATTTATTTGTCTACCTGATTTCTACATTTCTTCAAGACAGATAGTGTAGGGTAATGGTTAACCTCAGACTGTGCAGTCAGACAGGCCTAGATCATGTATTGCTTACTACTCACACTAGTTGTGTGAGCTTGAGCAAGTTACTGCCCATTAGAAGTCTCAGGCCCTAAACAAGATGGAGCTAATAATGATACTTCCTATATTGGGCGGTTATGGAGATTAAATGAGAAAGTACACATAACCTGTTTTGACCATGCTAGGATAAGAATTAGTGCTCAGGTAATATTGATTCTTGTTGGTATTTTCTTAGCTTGGGTGAACTGCTAGGCACCTCAGAAATTTGTTTCTTCTGTGGTCCTACTGTACTTTTTTTCCCCCTGATCAGTATGTGTGTGTGTGTGTGTGTGTGTGTGTGTGTAACATATATAACATATATTTTAATAGATTTTATTTTTTTTAGAATAGTTGTAGGTTCACACTGAAACTGAATGGAAGGTACAGAGATTTCCCATGTGCCCTGTACCCCTATGCATGTATAGCCTCCCCTTTTATAAACATCTCTCACTCTAGTGGTGTCTTTCTTATGACCAATGAACCTATACTGACACATCATTATTACTTAAAGTCTATACATTAGGGTTGACCCTAAGTCTGTACATTAGGTGTTGTACATTCTGTGGGTCTTGACAAATGTATAATGACAAGGATCCACTATTATTATATCACATAGAATTTTCACTGCCTTAGAAATGCTCTGTGCTCTGGCTGTTCATTCCTTCTCTGCCCCCAGCTCCTGAAAACCACTTATCCTTTTCCTGTCTCCATAGTTTTGTTTTTTCCAGAACGTCATACAGTTGGGATCATACAGTATGCAGCCTTTTCATGTTGGCTTCTAGTACATAGTAGTATGCATGTATTGTTTCTCCATATCTTCTCATGGTTTCTGTTTAGCACTGAATATTCCATTGTCTAGATGTACTGCAGGTTATCTGTTTGATAAACCTGGTTGCTTCCAAGTTTTGGCAATTATGAATAACACTGTTGTAAACATCCATGTGCAGCTTTTTGTGTGGACACGTTTTCAGCTTTTGGTTAAATACCACGGAGAATGATTGTTCGATCATAATGGTAAGAATATGCTTAGTTTTCTAAAAAAACGCCAAACTGCCTACCAAAGTGCCTGTACCATTTTACATTCCCACTAGCAGTGAATGAGAGTTCCTGTTACTTCACATCATTAACAGTATTTGGTGTTGTCAATATTGTGGATTTTGGCCACTCTACAAGGTGTGTAGTGGCATCTCAATATTATTTTTATTTTCAGTAATGACATACAATGTGGAGCATCTTTTATATTCCTATTTGCCATATGTACATATTCTTTGGTAGTGTGTTTGTTAAGGCCTTTGGCCTGTTTTTTTTTTTTTTTTAATGTTTTATTTATTTTTAGGGGAGAGAGAGACAGCGTGAGCAGGGGAGGGTCAGAGAGGGAAGGAGTCACAGACTGAAACAGGCTCCAGGCTCTGAGCTGGCAGTCAGCACAGAGCCCGACCCGGGGCTCGAACCCACGAACCGTGAGATCATGACCCAAGCGAAAGTCGGACGCTTAACCGACTAAGCCACCCAGGCACCCCCTTTGGACTGTTTTTTAACCTGGTAGTTTGTTTTCATATTGATGAGTTTTAGAGTTCACTGTGTACTTTGGATAAAAGTTGTTTATTGTGTATATTTTTTTCAAATATTTTCTCCCAGTCTATGAAGTACTTTTTTTTAAACCACTGATAGAGTTCAGGTTGTTTGTGCCTTGAATTGATATGTCATTACTTATATCAGAAACAGGAAATAGACTCTGCTCTGTATTCTTGATAGTACCTGTATAATCCTTTGCACGCATAGAGAGCTTCAATAATGATTAATTGGCTAATTGAATTATTAATATCCATAATATTGTATGGAAGGCTTGTCAGTGTATTCATACCCCAAATTAAGGAGTTCCATGGAAGCACCCAAGACTGGTAGCATTCAGCAGGGCCTGATGCAAATTGTATGATTCTCCTCCTGCCTCACTTTTCAGCATAGTAAGATAGATTTTAGATGTGTATATAGGATAAAGAGAGTCTTAAAAAAATTATCCAAGAATTGGACTTAAACTTTCCACCAGCTTTTCAAAGGGACATTTATGGATAGATCACTTGGATAGGCAGAATTGTGGTCACTGGATAATAGAGCAGATGCCTCAAAGGCAAGTTCTGAGTGATCTCTTTTGGGTACAGATTTTAAAACTAACATGGACAAAAGATACTATAGCAATGGTGAAAAGTAAACACCAATTCATTCCAAAATATTTTGAGTATCTACTATGTGCTGAGGCATTGTACATCAGCCAGAGGTCAACATGATACAGATGTACTCAAAAATCTGTGCATATGACTAAGACAAAAAAGTCATATGCACAGGTAAGTATGGTACTTGGTAGTTATATGTAATAAGTATGTACACATCCAGGAGAGCAAGAAATTAAATTTGGTTTAGGAAGGAAGTCATGGACTCATCTAACACATATTTATTAAACATCTACTGTGGTTCAATTTCCATGCCACATAACAGGCTTCAGAGAGCAGTTGCAAAAACCCATCACTCCAAGATCCTCACTGTGCAGGAATCCAGTTCAGTGGATAGTCAGGACTTCAGGAAGGAATCTCAAGGAAGACCTTTTGGAGAAGGTAGCATTTGGACTTGGCATCGAGAGACTGTTAGGATTTGGATATTTATAAGTGTGAATGATGAGAAGGGAAGCACATTCCAGATCCTGGCAACATAGATGGCATAGGTACTTGACAATCTTGCATTGAGAAAAAACAAAGAATCTACTGATTTCTGATTTCTTTTGATGATTATTTTATATCTAGGAAGGTATGGTTTACATACAAGTAATAGAATATATTTATTGAGAACCTACTTTGACCGAGGCATTATTTTAAGCACTTTACTTGTTTTTTAAAGTTCACGTAATCCATCCCCGATCTCTGAGCCATATATGATTTTTATTCCCAATTTGGCTAAAGGAGGACTGAAGCCCTGGAGACTGGGGCACACCACAGGCACATTTGATGCTGAATTCTACACTACAGGTCAAAGCTATGGCAAAGCTCTTGAAGCCTCTCAGGACTCTCTCTGCATGAAAGAGTTTACAACTCAAAATATTTTAAAAGGGCATTTCAAAAGAAGCTTATAAAACCAAAAATGATAAAAGAGAGAGAGCAAGAGTGAGAGCAAGAGCGAGCGAGCGAGAGAGAGAGATTGCTCTGAGCCAGTAAATACGAACTCATCAAGTCTAAAGTTAGAATAAGCAGAGTCTTGTATAACATGTGTTTGTTTCTGTTTGCTAGAAAATGATGGACAAGGAGGGCATCTGCTCGGTTGAGAGGATGTAATGACAGGGGAAGAGAGAAAGCTAGGTTGTCTGGCTCCTGTTTAGATTTCATCTTTTCCATCAAGCAGAATAATACAATATGAAGGATAATATGAATCTGAGGAAGTTTAAGTCCAAAATAAATAAGAGAATTAGTGTTTTTCAGACAACAGAGCTAGAAGGGAGCATTTTGTATAAAGAAAAAGATTTGAGCAAAAGCTACACAGATGGGAGATCTGGAGGGGATGGTTAAAGTCCTGTAACTGCAATTTAAAATCCACATGAATAAATGCAGGGAAGATATCTTGCCAATGAATGGTGTATATAGATCTGAGAATTTTAGTTCACTGTGTGCTCATATCTGCACCTAGTGAGTCTGGCTATTAAAAAACCCAGGCAATATTGATGGAAGAATAATGCCTTGATTAAGGAAGATAGTGCACTGTTTATCACTCATCTTATGTATTGCATTTAAGACAGTGTACTTTGTTAAGGTTCTTGAGAATCTAAGTTCATTAATAAACTGGATATATGAAGGGTGAACAGTTAGGAAAAACTTTTCTTATTAATTGATAGTTAGAGCATGGAAAATGAGTCTCTGGGGGAAAACCTGAGCTGAGGGTAGAAGAAAGCACACTGGATAATAGTTTTCAAGAAGGTGAAGGGTTGTCATATGGGAAAAGGATACAGATTGCACTATATTGATCCTTACTGCAGACACGTTAAAGAGAGGTAACTTTCAGTTCAAAAGGATTTTCAAAAATGAATAGGCAGCTTTGAGAAGTAGTAACATCACTGGCAGGTTTCAGGTAGAACTTAAGTGTCCTTTGTCAGAGATGTTTCAGTACAGCTTCCTGCATTGGGGGAGAATCCGAATCTAAGACCTCTTTCCAGTGCTAAGATTTTCATTCTATAATTATTCAATATTTTAAGAGTCATTGGCAAAGCCCCTCTCATTTCTTTTACCAGTTGTCTTTTGCTGTATTTTGGGTCTATCTAAAATAATGGATGAAGAGAAATCTTATAAATTTCCTATGTTTATGATCTTCAAAAGAGACAGTTATTTGCAACTTAAAATTTTAAGTAATCTGACCAAATAAGATGGAGATAAAACATTATACCTAATGGGAGTTGATTCAGAGGTATAAGTTCTGGCAAGGAAATGAAAGGCAGATTGTATTGACAGTTTTATCTCTTTGGGCACTGCTATTTTAAAAGGAAACTCAGGTGCTCACTTTGGCAGCACATAAAAAAGGAAACTCAGCTTACAGGCATTCTCTTAAACTATCAATAGGGGAACAATAGAAAATTTTTATGACTAGTAATGTGAAGGAGTCGATACACATTGTATAGTCTAAATTAAAACCCGGGGGAAAATACTCACTGATTTGCACTGTTGAATTATATTTGGTAACTACTAGTATCTAATAATGGAGAAACAAGACAAAAAAGATGCTAGAATTGGTAGCACCTCCATTCATATGCCACCCTCAATCAATTTTTTTATTGCCTAAGACATTATTTTGCATACACACACATGCACCCCACATACAAGGTTGGAAAAAGTTAGACTTGAAATTATTTTTTATGTTGGAGTTTATGCAAATTAAGAGGTCTGCTTTCATTCTTTATTCCTAAGTGTGGAGGGATATCTCATGTTCTCTTGATAGTGATTATTGCTTTTCTTTATGACCTACTTGTTCCTTGCATCATACAGACAGTCCCCTGACTTCAGTGGTTCAACTTACAATTTTTCCGCCTTATGAAATGGGAAAGTGGTGCACATTTGGTAGAAACTGTTCTTTACTTTGAATTGTGATCTTTTCCTGGGTTAGTGATATGATACTGGTTATGATCCTGGGTTAGAGTATGATACTCTCTCACAATGTGGGGCAGTCGCATTGACCTGCAGCTCCTGAGTAACGGATATACTGACAGACATTGTTTCTCCCCTTCCAGTATAGTATTCAATAAATTCCGTGTGACATCAACACCCTTTTTTTTTTTTTTATAAATCAGGTTTTGTGCTAAATGGTTTTGCTCAAGTTTGCTGGCTAATATATGTGCTCTGAGGATGTTTAAGGTAGCTTAGGCTAATCTAAGCTACGACGTCCCATAAGTTAGTTGTATTTAAATGCATTTTCAACTTACAATATTTTCACATTACAGTGGGCTTATGGGAATGTAAGCCCATTATTTCTTTTGATGAAGAAAGGTTTCCCTTACATAGTAAACATAGGCTTGTTTTAGTAACTACACCAACATCATGGATGCATAATTGCCTACAAATCAAAATCATTGTCAATATAATCATCCTGAATATATTTTTATTTTGTGTTCTAGACTGTCTTTATTTTTGATAGGTTAGATATAGCAGAAATCTAGGAGGTATCATTTTCTCTGTCATCCATAAATGAAAATAAACTCACTCTCCAAATAAAAGTGAAACATTGCTCTGCAGATACATTTATACTATTTCAACATCATTCGCTGGCCTCAATGAAAGTGAAGGAAGCTGCAGTTTTGATGGAGAACCAGCTGAGTGTAGGGTCTTCACCCCATTCTGTTGCAGCATTTCATGTCAGCATCCTGGTAGAAACCAGATTTGGTTGTTTTCTTTGTTTTGTTTTGTTTTATCAGATAAATACACAATCTTAAATCTCAAGCAGACAGAAGTAGGATGCTATTTAGAAGTTAAACAGTGCCTCTTCTGTTTTCTTTCTTTTTTTTTTGTTTTTTTTGTTTTTTTGTTGGCTAAATCTTCTATTTATTGGTCAGCATTGGTTCTCATACATTAAACCATTATGAATTAAAATTTATTAAGGTATGTGAAAATTGAGAAAGCTATGTAGAAAAGAATAGAACTACACAACTAAAAACGATGATCTAGAAAATGGAGATGTTTAGCCAAATGAGGAAAGGGAAACAACAGAGTTGTCCAATGATTGTACAAGGTTACAACTTTAGTTAGGGCCAGAAGTTACAGTCCCCTTGATTTCATTGTTCAATACTTCCATTATGGAAACTTTCTGGCACAAGTAGAGAAAATAACATAATAGATTTCAATGAACCCATCACTCGGAGTCAACATTTAGAATCATTTGCCTCTCCCCAAAAAATGTTCATATACCTTTATTAAACTCACGTTTCTCTTCTTTATTCTAAGGCATTTTGCTGAATGCCTCTTACTACTCCTTATAAGAATGTATGCATTTATGACTGACCATCTCATTCTTAGAACAGGTTTTTGAAGACTGGCCTTTGATGCTATTTGAAATGCCTATTTTTGTGTCCAATAGTGTAATTTCAGTTTAGTAGCAGCAGTGTGGGATTGTTTTCTTTTTTTTTTTTTTTCAATACTTTAAACTATTATTTCCATTTCCTATCATACTGATTGACATGTCTGAAACAAAGCTAACACATAATGGTTATAATGTAAAAATCCATCTCTTACTTTAATGGCAGTGCTTTTAGGGTTAAGTATGATGTTGACAATAAACTTAAGGTAGATTTGCTTTTATGGTGCCAAGGAATATTCTTCTATTTCTAATTTACTAAGTAAATCTTTAAGAAGTTGTGAATGGTATTACATTTATCCAGCATCTTTATAGAATTTGTCTTAATGATTTATATTGCTTTTTCCTCACTTGTCCTAATGATACATGTTATTAGATTGACTAATTTTGAAACATCATAGCATTCTTGATATATCCCCAGCATGGTCATGCATGGCATCTGAGGTCAGAAAGCACTAAGCTTGAATCCTAGCTTTATACTTAGTGGCTGTGTAACTTTAGGCCACATTTCCTCATCTGTAAAATGATCATATTAATAGTTACCTTAGAATTATAAAGGTAAAGTCAGTTATTATATTAAGTGCCACATTGGGACTGACTCAGTAAATGGAGGTGCATGAAGCGCCCATCTTTGTCATGGTAGGTTATTCATTTGCATGCTATTGAATACTTGTAGGGAGTATGTCAAGTAGATTTTTATAACCTATGATTAGAATATAAATTGGCCTATGGAATTGGGATTTGTGTGTGTGGGTACTACATTTCACTGACTCTTGTATGAGGAAGTTCTAATTTTATGAAGTTAGATTGGTGGTTATCTATCATTTTCTGTATTCTGAAACTGGTCTCATCACTGGGAATTATCTATTCCTGTGACTTTTACCCCCAAAGGCAGTATAATACTGTAGTATTTAAAATAAGCAGATCTGGATTCAAGTCTTAATTCTTCAGCTCATTAGCAGAGTGACTTTGGACAAGTGATTAAATATTTTTATGTCTCAGTGTCTTTAAAAATGTTGGTAATAACTCTGCTTCTCAGAGTTCATGTGAGAATTCATTCATATTCAGTATTTATTTATTTGGCAACTATACTGGCTACAACTGTGTTCAGTGCTATATTTTAGAAGATTGAACTGGGAATGTAGGAAATGGTCACTAACAGTTAAAGCTTATTGATATTATTATCAATATTATCAATAACTGGGGCATAAAGTGTCTAGGCTAAGAAGCCTTTACACTGCAGTTTTTTCTGTTCTAGTTTTATCATTTTTAGTTATTTTTGTACCATTTTATTAGTTTTAGCACTGTAAAAGTGTATGAATATAACTAGGGAGATAGCTGGGTGGGTATTTATTCTAGTTTTTAAGGGATTGACAGTTTGTATAGTATTTCTGTTGTAGTCATTGGCGCAAAAAGTTGGGGTCTGAGAAGGTAACGTGATAGTATTTGTGGTGGAATAATTCTAAAGCAAGTAAGAAGTTAAATAATAATAGTAATTTTTTAAAAGTCCCTATAATCTCTTTGAAGATTAAAGATATGGCAGAAATGTACCTTATACAGCTTTCATCTGGATAGAGTGAGAGACAGCATGACACCATTAAAACTCTTAGGGGAATTTTGGCTAGCAAGAGAATGAAAAGGGGAAGACTTTTTTTTTTTTTTTTTTTTTTTTTTAGAAAGTCAAAAATAATAAATACTGTTCCAAAAAAGTAAGTGGGATTAAAACTAAGTTGCAGCTCAGGAGTGGATAAAAATTCAACAATACTTTTGAAACACTCAGCTAGTGTGTTTGTGTGTGTGTGTAAGACAGCATGATGCACCTTTTGGTATTGAAGGGTTATTTCAGATGTTATCATCAAGTTTCTCTTTTTTGTGTGTGCATTTTTGAAAAACTTGAATGTTGGCTACTTTTTAAGCTGATAATCATACATCGTATGCATTAACTACATATCTTCCATAACCAGTGCATTTTGATGCTCTATACTAATGTCAGTGTAGATTTGTTAGAAAAACGTGTCAAAACAGCTCAGCTCTTGTAACATAGATTGGACATTATGACAGTGCAGCTAAATGATGAGTCAGGACTGAATTAAAAACAAAAATAATGTGCTAAGATGATATTTAAATTTATGAGGTAAATTTATATAGAAAATGTTTTTATAATTCCTTTTTATGGCAGTTTTTGGGTATGAAATAAATTGTCAGGGCACATTTGAGACAGCTGATCAGAAAGCTGTCAGATCAGCTGTAAGAAAGCTGATCAGAAGCTTAATGCCACCAAGCCAATTGCGCTGGGTTCATATTTGTTGCATATTGGTCCAAACTGAAATGCTTCCCACGTTTCTTAGTCACCCATTATTAAGTGTAAATGTAGAAATTTTATGACTTAACCATAGACTGTTACTTGTTAGTTGTTAATTGACACACAACCAGAGACAATATTAAATATTCTTCCCTCTTTCTGTTGACATCAAAGCATGCTTTTTGCTTGAGGAGAATTTCATGGTATTGTTGTTGTTGTTGTTTTTTTCCAGTTTTTAGTGCAACATGAATCTTTATGATTCCTTGCGTGAAGCCTTCTCACAGAGCTGGGAACCTTGGACAGCATCTTGGATAAAATTAGCTCAAATTAAAATGGTATCATTAAAAACTAGACCCATACTTAGGAAGAAAGAGAAGATGGAAATGATTGAGGGGCTGGTTTCAAGCAACTAAGATAAAAATCAGACAATTTGAAGAATTTTGACTTATTAATAGAAAAATTTAAATATTCATGGAAGGAGAATGTTGAAAGGATCTTAAACATGGTCATTATACTTTTCAGAGAGGGGTTAAGTGAGATAGAATAAGAAATCAGACTAATAGCATTTCTAATCATGACCTGGAAAGTTAACTAAATTGAAATATATAATAGAAAAATACTTCTATTGGGTCAATTCATATTTCAATGTTCAGCAACACTATTTATTAAATAATTTTTATTGTGATATAAAAAATAATGATAGTTTACTTAATTTCTTCTGAAACTATTTAAAGGCTTCGTCTAACTATAGTTATACTATACTGTGTACTATAGTATATAGAACTATACAAAGCTTTTTTTGATACAAGTAAACTCGCTACAAAGTTCAGATCTATATTTATTTGATTCTGGATTGTGACATTTGAAGATTTGACTTCCTGAAAGTTATTAATATTTATTTTTAAATATTAAGTATAACACTATTGGGAAAAAGCAATTAAGTTTCTCATTTCCTTTCCAGTTGTTGTTTAACAAAACACTTAATGACTGATTTTATTATGATGATTATGTATTCCATCAGATTTTATTGGAAGTTTGAAACACATCTTTCTAAAATGACAACTAATATTACTAAAAATGGCTTTAAGAAATCTTTTAGCTGTGGGGGAAAAAGATATTAGAGGAAAAAAGGGGTGCAGACAAGTGGGGAGAGAAGACAGACATTAGCCATTTTTTTCCAAGTGCCCTTCCATAGAGTTTTTGAGCATCTGGTGACATCTAGACTTCTAATTTAATCTAAAGGGTATTTGCTTCCATATTATTCCAGGGGCTCACCAAGTATAAGATCTTTTCTAGCCCTAGTGCTGGTGAAGAGTTAGCCTGCTAGTAATTCTGAGCACCTGCACTAAGTTAATGCCCATGAAAGAAGAGTTGCTGTGCTCTATCCACCCTTATCATGGCAAGTTTGTCAGTTCAAGCCTCATAAAACAAGAGTTTACAGGCCCCAGGATACTTTCATGTGGCCTATTCTTTTTCCAATGTGTCTGAAGAATGTACCGAGGAAAGTAGCAGGATGTGGTAGAAAAACATGAATTTGAAACTGGATAGGCCTGTACTGGATGTAACTTGATATTTTAGCTCTTATTTAGAAAACTCACCTACTTGCTTTGAGGTTCAAACATCCTCAACATGATAATTTTAAAGCTGAGAAAAGAGTTATTGTGAAGATTAAAGGGGTAAACATTTGAAAAGTAATCGATATATTGCTTGGTACATACAATAGAAGCATGTTGACATCTCTTTCTTCTCAAGAGGCATACTGGTATCACATGCAAACTGTAATCTCTTTTAAGCACTGTGGACTCCTTCTGAGAGGCACACTGGTATGGCTAAGCATATAAGATTTGGAACCAGATTGCTTGAGACTAGATCACAGCTTTCATGCTTATTAGGCAGGTGATTTGGGTCATTAAGTATTTTGAGACTCAGCTTCTTCATTAAATAACTGGAAAAATAATATATATTTAATATAGTATGTCTTGTAAACTGCTTGTAAGGAGTGCCTGGCACACAGCAAGTATTCAAGAAAAGGTAGCTATTATCATCATTATCACCATCACCACCGCCATCACCATTGTCATGATCATCATTGTCGTCGTCGTCATCATCATCATCTTCACGCATCAGCTGCCAAATATAGCCCTTTCTCTATAGCCACACTCACGTGATAAGTATGGCACTGATATTAGAAAAGAGCAAATAAGTTAGATATGGTTCCCATTTGGCCTTAGAATGATACTAGTGATTAACTTCTCAGTGGATTTTTACCTTCTCAGTTAGATTTGGTATGTGTTCATTTTGAGAGAGTATACATGTTTGGCAAGGTACATATATAAGTTGGACATGAGAACACAGTATATTAATCATTCTGTGATATTTAATGATTAAAGGTTTGTCACAGGTAACCCAAAGTCCACTAAACAATACTGTTAATCACACAAGACATGGCCTTCTTTTTTGGCACTGGCTTTGCATGCATTGTCAGGAAAGACCTTTAAGTATCTTGTGTACTTCAGTGTGTGAACATTAATCAGTTTTTGCTCCATAAAAGAACATCTCCATAGACAAGCTTTATACTTTTGCTCAGCATATTGGATGCCCAGCTCTACCCTGAAGTCTTTTTTTCTCCCCTCAAATATAAGGTAGCCATTATTTGGAGATGGGTTAAACAGTGAAAGAACTAACCAGACAGAAACAGAAAGAACAGCAAAGATCCTATGATGGGACAGAACATGGTGTTTGCATGGGAATCAAAGGCTAGTGTGATAAAGCAGTTAGGAAGAGAGGGAGAAAGGGAGAGAGAGCACATGTGTTCTTTTATAGAGCACTGATAATTTGACTTCATTATAGATCTTTCAGCCTGTCTTTATCCTGTTATCGGAATCCACAGTCTCCTCAAAATGTCCTCTGGCTCTTCTAGGTAAACAGTAAGGGATGACCTCAGGAACCCACACTGGTTATTGTTCTCAAGAAGACAGCAATGACCATTTATCCCAGGTTCAAAATGTTCATGAATTATTTGTAGTTAAGTACTTTGTGTGTTTTTATCTTGAAAATTCTTGACCACATTTAGGAAAAACTCATATTTTTACTTCATTTATTTGCAGTTTTTCCAGAAGTAGAATTAGAGGAATTGCTTCTCTTATTTGAAGTTCATTGCTTGCAAATGTACATTTTAGGGACATGGGCATTGAACCTTGCTCATTTTCTCTTCTAGGTGAACAGGGAGGTAAAAGAGTCAAAGGTGAAAACTTTTTCTTTCTTCAAATAATTTGTGGAGAGTACTTATAAAACTAGCCTAGTAATTTTAAACAGTATTTATCAGGTGGAAATTGTACAGAGAATTCTTGCTACATCTTAAGATAAAAGAGCTCTCTAGAGAAATAAGTTAATAAGACATTCTACCCACAAAGAAACTAAATGTGTTACATTAGCTTTGAAATATAAGCATAGAATGATGAATCATTTTTCGACATTGTAGAAGTAAATGACTTTTGGAAAATGTAGCCAGTCCCTGTTGATTCAGAAAGTCTTTATATATTGTATTTCATAAAGAACATTGATGAATGAAACTTGGGAACAAACAACTAGATGAATGTCAAAATGCATAGTGTTAGATTCTACATTTGTATCAATAGTTTAACGTTCTTAGTATGCTAACCTATCTGTCTTCAATTGCTTTGCTTGTGCAAATGATATATTTTCATTTTTATATGTAATTTCATGACCTACTTCTCCTCAATAAGCTTTCTGGATAATACCTACATATGTTCATTTATAATTTACATATCTCCATTTCTATGAAGAATCCATGTATTTATATCTGAATCTACAATTGTACATGAAAGCATCTGTCTTTATACTGACATATTTTTCCTTGGAGCCTGTGCACACACTCTTCTCTCTACTTGGAACCCTCTCACTCTCATATTACTGTCTTTTTTCTGATCTTCAGTTCCTCAAAGTGACTTTCCTTAACTACTCAATGCCTCTTGTAACACCCTGTGTTTTTCCTTCTTGACACTTAGCATACTGTATATGCTAATATAAATTTTAACGTATAAAGAAATAATTTGAGTCAAGCTTCATGTTGGCAGCAGTGTCCTCTGTTTTGTTACCCACTGTTCATAACTTAAGCAGAATGTCTTTATAGTAAGAAATCAGTTTGTATATGTTGAATGAATGAATGAATATTGCTGAGGACAAAACTCATTAAGATATTTCCAAAATTTTAGTGTCACTTATGCAAGAAAATCATGAAGTTTAGAGAAATGAATGCATATAAACACAACCAGAAAATACACGTAAAATTTATTGAGTTCTATAAGGAGAGGGATAGTGTTTTGAGAAATACATTGCACCTAGTAAATATCTGATAAACATGTCTTGACATTATTTTATTTTATATAATTTTGAGAAATACATTGCACCTAGTAAATATCTGATAAACATGTCTTGACATTATTTTATTTTATTTATATAATTTTTTATATTTTATTTCTGTGGCAATATTACTGTTTTAAGATGAAGAAAGCTTATAATCTTCAGGAATTTCAGCCTTAGAGATTCCATATTCTCTTCTGAAAACTCTATTGTGCCAAAATCACATACATAAACATACATTCATTTCTGAAGGCTGCAGAAATTATTACTTGCTATGCTGGGAATAATAGAGCCTTGCTGATTCTATAGGAAATAGTCTTTGGTGAATGCCTTTCTCTGCCCATATGCACACATTTGCTTTTTCCAAGGATGTCAGACAGGTAGCCCTAGACTAGAAGTCAATAAGAAAGAAAAGGAGAAAGGTAGAATTGTCAGCTTTTCTCTTGAAACGCATTGCAAGTAGAGCTCTGCTTGAGGCTTGTGAAAACCAAGATCGCATAATCCATCACACACGTTTGAAAATATTATCTCGTTATTATTTTTCTGGTTGCAAGTCACGATTCACAAGCACAAGTTTGAAAAATGATATCCCTTCCAGACTGACCTTTTCATTTCATGTATAGCTTGTAAACATTCATCACCCAAAGCATTAAAAATAATTGCATTTATCTCTTGATATGTTCTTTAAAACATATTTTTTAAAAATACAAATGCTAATTTTATTTTATTTATAACCTAATTACTGAGGTAACATTTACCATACAGAGGACTAAACTCATGATCCAAAGATGTTTTGTCCATTTGTCTGAAAAATGTGGTGCCCTGTGCTATGGAAATTTGGAACATTAGTGTTAACTGTAATTATATAGCAAAGTCTACACAAAAATGATAGTCCTGGGATACAACAAATAAGTGAAATCCACAAATAATCTCAAACCTTTTTTATAGGAAAACCTTTTTACATAGAAATGCCACCTAGCAGAATTGATGGAACTGAATGTCCTTTCCCCATCTAGTTCCTGACAGAGGTAATAAGCAGTGTAATAGCCCAAAGACAAGGAATCAGGGAAAAGTAGAGGAACAAAGGTTATGGTTTAATCAGCACTTAAAACACAATGTTTGTTGCACACACTTTCCTGAATGACTGTAAAATGTGAATAAAGCTAATTTAATACTCAACCAAGGATTTTAAAGCAACAGTAAAAACAAGCCAAAAACTTAAAAAAAAAAAAACACACCAAGTTATATCTGATCAGCCCACTGCAGTTTGAACAAGGCTAAACTTTAGTCAGTGTGGATCTTAGCTCCTCACTCATAAAGCTGAGGAATTTGCCATGATGCCATGTCAGGTGCCATGGACTAATTATTCAAAACAGGGGCACTGCCATTGAAAAATTTCAAACCTTGCATAGGCCACCAGTCAGTGCCTATTTTTTTTTTTTGGCTCTGTTTGATTTCTGAGTTTTAAAAATTATTTTTCAGGAGATAATGCTTCATAATAGAATACATTTTTTATATACAAGGACACATTTAAAGAGGAATATTTCTACTTGGTGGTGGTTGCCATTTCAGTGGATGGAAATACAGAATTGATTAGCCCAATGAGATGACTTTGATTCCCAAGAGCATCAGGTAGCTTTATTTCATTCTTTACTGTTCATGGTATCATGCAGAGATGTGTTGTTTGGACCACAGGTAAGTATAATGAAAAAGGTTTGATGACATCTCTGAACCCATGGCTACTAGACAGAACTTCATAAGGCTTTAAGAATGACTTTACAAATGTAAAGGCTAATCTAGCATTGACTCGACTGATGAAAGAAACAAAATGAGACAATCTCCAAATATCAAGTTATTATTGCCCCTTTCAAAGATATACTAGCCAGTCATTTAGTGGGCCAGTTTCACCCAATGTTGTTTTGATCCTTGACTTAATTTCCTCTAAAGACAGATAATATGAGGAAAGGGAGGCATTAAAGAGTTGGTGTTATCATTAGAACTCAGTGTCTATCCATCCTCAGATGGAGAACTCATTGACCCATCTCACTTACCACCACCAAGTTCTACATACCTGGCAAGGCAAGAGTTCTTACTCATAAAGACAAGTGTCCCCATCCCCTCTGAGGTGAAGGAGTTATAATTTCTTGGGGAAAAAAACACATATGCTTTACAAAGATATCTGAGACACTGACCTAGTGGTATATTGCCCCATCCCTCCCAAATTGGAGAATTCCTGATTTAAACTTAAATTAAATGCTAGAGTTCATCTATTTTATAAATTTAAAACACTAAAATTCACATTCAGATTTTGGTGTCTTTGATGTGTTTCAAAAAATTAGTATTTTTCTAAATTGTGTATGTGTGTGTGTGCGTGCACGTGTGTGCACACGCACTAACTGCTTAGCCATTCATGAAGGCTTTTTATAGAGCTATAGGATCATTGAGATTGGAAGGGGGCAAAAAGGTTGTGTAATCAAGCAGAATCTGCTTCACTACAACCAATGACATGGTAGTATATCCCATAGGTAAACATGATTAGATTTTAGAATGTTCTGTCTTAAACCACCTGGTAGATAGATGCTCTGACTTTGGTCAAGTCTCAGCCTTTTTGAGCTTTGGCTTCTCAGTTTATAAAATAGATACGCTGTTTCACAAGTTGTGAAGATGAATGAGATATTATGTGTCCTAACTAAACTATAATGGCCGTATAATTCAAGCATTATTTTAATTAACTTATGTCAAACCTAATAAGAAGCAAAACATTGTTTTCCAAATGTAAGAATAATAATAATAGTAGCCGCAATAATAATAAAGCTCATAGGTGCTGAGTAGCCATTAAAAATGCTAAGAACTTTCTATACATTATTTCATCAAAAGGAAATTGCAATATGATGAAAATGTTCTGAAATTAAAGAGGCAAGGATTGCACAACCTTGTACATATACTAAAACCACTGAAGCATATATTTTAAAGGAACAAGTTTTATGATATGTGACTTATATCTCAATTAAAAAGAGAAAATTGTATGTGAAAGAGTTTTAGAAAATTGCAAATGTACAGGTGGTCTCCAATGTGCCGTGAGGATACAAGGAGGCATGTCAGTCTTTTTTCCTCCTCGAGTTTTCTATAATATGGTTGAGAAGTTAGAACAGATGCATAAAAACTAGCCCCAAAAGCAGTGTGTGAGAGAGGCTGTCATAGATTTACAAAGAGTATTAGGAACTCTGAACACCAAGAGATACATATAGGCCTCCAAGAAGATGGCATCACTGTCCAGGATATAATTTCATGGAATTAAGGGGACTTTAGAATTCTGTAGAATAGAGACTGATTAGAAAAGACATACTAACCCTTGGGGCGCCCGGGTGGCTTAGTCGGTTAAGCGTCCGACTTTCGCTCAGGTCATGATCTCGTGGTTCGTGGGTTCGAGCCCCGCGTTGGGGTCTGTGCTGACTGCCAGCTCAGAGCCTGGAGCCTGTTTCAGTCTGTGACTCCCTCTCTCTCTGACCCTCCCCTGCTCATCTCTCTCTCTCTCTCTCTCTCGCTCTCTCTCTCTCTCTCCCCTAGAAATAAATAAAACATTAAAAAAAATGCATGGTGAAGAGGAAAGCAAAAAAAAAAACAGAAAAAAAGACATACTAACCCTTAATGGAGATTGGATGGGAAAATGAAAATGTTGTTTTCTTAGAATATATTACCCCTAAATGAGATCTTTCTAAAGTGGCATCACCAATGATCTCACCCATTTCTGGTACCTTGGTATGTGGTGCTGTAAAATGTAATTAGCCATAAGGAAAGGTGTACTTCGGTACTGCCCTATACCTTACTCAAGCCAGTCCTTTGGCTTCAATTTTTTTTCCTGGAACACAGACACAGTTGAAGCCATTCTCTTTTAGAAAGCCCCTCCAACATGACCAGGTCCCAGTGCTGATATTTATTAAGTCTGTGATTTAGGACACATTATTTAAACTCTCTGAGTAGATAGAAAAAAGCACTCAGTCTTCAGGTTGGCCTGGAGTTTTAAGAGCTCAGTGTGTTTCACGCAGTGAGCACACTGGTGTGCAGGGCCTGGGAAGAGGTGGGAGACAAATGGAAGGGTCTTCTATGTCCCTGGGTGTGTTTGGTATCCATGAGGTGTATTATACCTGTGTATTTGGGAGCTTGCTTCTGCTGCACATTTGGAGGCTCCCTGAGGCCTCTCAGGGCAGTTTCCCCCCAGTGCACCCTGCTCCCCCTTGCTGTTCCCTCAACTCTTTTGTGGGTGTGAATATTTACGGGCATGATTTGTGATTTGATTGAAAAATTCCTGTGAGACAGAGAACACACTTTATATGTTTGTGTAGTCTACACACTTACACAATGCAAGATGAATGTTATATGTTCAATTTTACTAATTAACTAACTAACTAAATAAAATATTACTCAGTGGGGAAAGTGGGAGACAAGGCAGCAATAGCTTCTTGTTTTTGAAATGGTGTGTGTGTTTGGGGGGAGGTGTACATTTCCAGCTCAGTGCCAAGTTAAAACAACTAAACCAAAAACACTCTTTAATTATGTAGATTGGTAAACAGTCTCTACCAGATAGTAAGATCTCTTTGTCATTTATTTAGCGATGTATTTGGGTGAAATAGGCAGTTATCTAAATCATTGTGTTTGTTTCAAGTTGAGAAAAGAGGTGGCTGTCTGACACACTCTGCAGTGTTACTTTCTTGTAGCAACAGCGACTGTAGGCCCCAGAGTCCCCCTCAGGCCTTAAAACCTCCATTCCCTGGTGAGGATTATTCTCTGGAGGAGCAAACATAACGTTCAACCTGACTTCGATTTCGGTTGACGCTGTAAAATTGGGCCGTGGGAGTTGTTCTGTATTCTGAAATGAGCATAAGCATTCAGAGTATTTGAAGGCACTGTTGAGTTTTATCCACAGTGGGGCCCTGGAGTATAGGACCTCACCGTGTTGCAGAGCAGAAGCTTATAGGCTGACCATACGCAAGTCTCCTTGCTAATCTATGTGCCATCCTGCACTGCACATTTGTTCATCTTGGTGGTTGATACTCTGAAAGTATGGTAAACAAAAAAATAGCAGAATATATTTTTTTTTCATTTTTGGTTGTTTTCTTTGGCATAGTCAAGCCACATAATTCTAATATAAAAACCCCAGTATAGAGAAAAAAATCAGTGGACATGTCTCTATGCCATATATAGGATAAATCTTTACATTTATGTGTTCTGTTTTACCTAATTGATATGTATATAGATTGAAATATATCTGCATTTGTAACATACAGACATCTTGCTTCAAGTATGCCAAGCTATCAAGTATACCATTAAATCTTAATCTTGGTTAAAAGAAATATTTTCAACAGAATATGTGATTGCAGATGGAATTAAAAGATGCACGAAACTATGGTGCCACTTGCTAGAACTTTCAAGTTCCTTCCCAGTGTTATCTTTCATGTTTCCTTTTACCTTCATTTAATAATATAATCCTTATTCAGAAATGAGCTTTTGTGAAAAAATCAATAATTACCTTTGTCACTATTTATTTAATGAATCCATGGAAAGACTTCATTAAATTATAAATGCCTTCTTACTGATATTCTCATAATAGATTTTTGAAATTATATGTGAGCCAGTTTTCTATTTCAACGAAGATACAATGTTGAAAGATTGGTACATGTCCAGTGAAATTACTACTGGTTTTGCTGATACAATATTCATGAGACTTTGCTGGAGACAATCACATTTAATCCCAGAGAATAAGAATTTGAAATGGATTCTTTTAAATGTAATTATCCATTGGCAAGAAAGTTTAGCAAGTTTTATTGTTTATGTAATTGAGATGATTTGCTATTCTGTCACTATGAGGGGGGGTGTTTTGAGAATATTTACCATTTCTGAATGGAATCAAAATACTGATTCTCTATGTTTCATTATAATATTTTGTGGTTTATGTGCATTTTTAATTTATTTGTTTTCAGGGGAAAAAATGGACTCTGGCTTCATGCAGCCCGGATAGGGTAAATAATGTCTGATTTCATGTAGCGTCTGTTGTCTGAACCTATTTGGGTGATATTTAATTCTGTTCTAGCTGACTCTGGAGTTTGAATCCATGAAATATCAAAGATCTTGGAAGTCAAAGGACATAATCAACATATATTCAGGAAGGGATGGGCATCATTTAAGTCAGAAGTTCTCCAAGCATCACCACATCACCAGCCCTCATTGTTTCTTAATTGTTTGTTTTACTCTGTTGTAAGAACTGAAGTCCTTCAAATTCTAGAGATTCTATACTAGAAAATAAGCATTTTACATTTCATATTGTTTGAAAAAAATGTAGGGATAAAGCAAAGGGACTCTTTTTCCAGAGTTTGGTACACCTTATACCTTTGGCATTGTAATGTTTCTATTTACAGAACTTGAATCTCCTTAATGATTAGAACTTTGATAATAAGCGATTATTGTAGCCTCCCTATCAGAACAAGTAGGGAACCTTCAGAATTTCTTTCAGTCTATCCTGGAATAAGAAACGTATCTGAAGTAGAAGAAACCCTAAAACAGTGGACAACTCCAAAGTAACAAATATCCTCAAGCACTTGGTACATCAAAAAAGCTGATTCCTACAGTGCAACAGGAATTTAAATCTGGTGTCCTGTGGAGTAGTTCTTCCTGACCCCAGGGAAAATCTTAACACTACCTTTGTCCCACTTAGATAGAAAAAAAAACATCCATTCACTTTTACACATAGGAAGTAATTTCAGTTCATGCCTTTGTAATAATAAATACAACTTCAGTTAGAGGCAGTTTATTAGCCCTGCTTGGGTTGCCCTGGAGCAGCTACTTGCACTGGTTGAAGGGTTGAGGCTGTTTCTCCTCTTGTTTTAGTGATGTTCACTTCTCCTCCTCCAATCTGACTCCTCCACACATGAAGCAGGAAAAAGAAGAGAAGATAAGGGTCCTCCTTGATCATATTTGGCTAATACATCTAGCTGGGCTTAGCCAAAACTGAATACAGACTCTGGGGTGGGGGGCGGGCATTTTTGTGGGTTCCTTAGTGCTCTTAATCACATCATTGCACTTTTTTTTTCTTACCTGCAATTCCCTTGAGGTAGGTAAGTACACCTCCTTCAGGTGGTCATTTAGGATTTCTGCCTCAGTCCACCCTGCAACCTCAGGTTCCTTCTGTTGTCTTCACTGCTCACCACCTCTCCCAAGTCACCCCCGCTGGTGGCCCTCTCTAATGTGATACAACACAATTCCATGCTGGCTCTCTAAGCCATGGGTAATGCTCACCTGTCACTTGTTCTAACAGACTTTGGTGCACAGGTACAGTAATATGTCTTTGCTCTGCCATCAGAGTATCAGCCAGCCATAGTCCCTTTCTTGGGGGATTTCTCAGGCAAGAATTCATTCCAGGCAGGAACAACTAGAACTGCTGACTATCCTAACCACAGCCACCAAGTTCCAGGAGATGAGCATCAAACTCTCTTGAGATGTTTCATTGAAGTCACTTTCTCCTGCACTTGAGATATGGGGAAAATAGCATAGATATCACTTCAAGCAGTTGGAGATACATAGACATCACTTCACAGGCTAGTGGTCTCCAAAAATCCCCTTCCAGTTATCTGTCTTTTCCTGGCCTTTCTCTCCTCTTTAATGGGCTAAAAATAGGTAATTAATTCAAGGTCCCAAAAAAACAGTTTGTGGTGTTTTCCTTTGCAAGTTGTATACCTCATTTTGTAGAATGAAAGTGGCAGTCTGTTTTTGACTTATTAACATTTCAAGATTGCAGCTGAAATTAAGACCAAAAGTCCATTTTAACATCCTGTAACATCTGCGTATCAGTTGCTTACTACCCTCTATAAAATTATGTAAACACATATTGATTGATACATATGTAAAATCTGTGAAGCACAATATGAGGCCCCATGGTGCTCCTAGCAGGAAAATAAACGGGTAGCAAAGTACGGATAGATTAACCACATCTGCTAATTGCAGTTATTGGATGACCCAACCTTCCTCGAATTCAGCCTAGCATAATTATTGAGACCACAAACTCTAGAGTGAGACTGCTTGGGTTTGAGTCACAGCTTTTCTCTTTCTAGCTGTGTGACCTTAGCCGAATTCCTGAATCACTCTGTGCTTTAATTTCCTCATCTGTCAAATAGAGATAAAGTAGTACCTTTCTCATGGGGCTGTTTTGAGAAATATCAAAGTTAGTATTTATAAAGTACTTGGACACTATAAAAGTGTTTGTTAATCTCTAAAATAAGATTCTTAATTTTTCCCCTGTGAGTTACATCATACATGTGTTAAAAATATACCTATGTCATGTTAAATATCTTACTGAAAATGAGCAAATTGGAATTCTGCCAAAATGAGGAAATAATGATTGCTTGCACAAAAGGCTTGTGCTGAATAAAAAATGTCGAAATAATGTCTCCACAGGCCCTTGGATTAAGTTTCAGTGTTCATGGGAATCCAGCTGTTTGTTTATCACTGGAATCATTCTACAAAAAACTGGAATGCCTACAATGGCATATATTTAAAAATAAGGATTCTGAGAAATATGGTAGACAGTAAAAATAAGTCTAGAGAGAAAAAATACACCTCAACTCCATGTAGCTTTAAAAATTACCCTACTCTTTGATTTTGAGTTTCCTAATAACCTAAGACAGAAAAGAAATATGATTTAAGTTGTATTGTCCCTCAAGCCTAAAAACAAATCAGAACACACAAAACCCATACTAACTCATTATAAGAAAGAGATCCTTTATGAATAGTAAAAAGCAGAAAAAAGAAAAATGGAAACTTTTGCATGTCAATATAAAGGGGAGAATGAGCAGTGTGCCAAGTAATATATTCATATACTTCCGTTTAGTTAATGCAATTTTATACAAGATATTTTTGAAATAACTCTCAGCCTAAGCTGATGCCATCCTTACTTTTGCTGCAGTGAGAGGTTAAGAGCACGTGGTCCAAATCTTCAGGTTTCCGATATTCTGATGATAAATTTCTACAGGAATGGATAGATATTTATGTCCTTTAGACCTCTCTTCCCACATGTTGTTCCTCTCAGCTGAGGTTTGATGACAGGTGAGCTGCAGACAGTTTGAGGTTATGTACTCTGACAGGGGCCTGCAGTGCTTGTATTCTTTGCTACTGATTAAGGGCAAATCCATATGCTTTACAAAATCAGCTGAGCTCCTGGTAGAGCTGACAGCCCTGCTGTGAGAGAATGCTTCTCAGAGGCAGAGGACATAAGCACACACTTCTCTGCAGCCTCATATTATGAAATTCTAAAATTAACAGCAACAAACTTTGCATATAGAATGATTTTAATGCCTCTTTTCATAATTCAGAGAGGAAGTTAATTTTGTTTATTTATTTATTTATTCCCTCATTCATTCATTCATTCATTCATTCATTTGTTTTTGCGAGAGACAGCACACGAGCTGAGGGAGGGGTAGAAAGAGAAAGAGACACAGAATCTGAAGCAGGCTCTAGGCTCTGAACTGTCAGTACAGAGCCTGATGGGGGGCTCGAACTCACCGACCATGAGATTATGACCTGAGCCGAAGTCGGACACCCAACCAACTGAGCCACCCAGGCACCCCAATTTTTAATATTTATTTATTTATTTTGAGAGAGAGAGAGAGTGAGCGAGCAGGAGAGGGGCAGAGACAGAGGAAGAGAGAGTCCTAGACAGGCTCCATGCAGCACACAACATAGGGCTCCGACTCAAACCATGAGATCATGATCTGAGCCAAAATCAAGAGTTGAGACGTTTAACTGACTAAGCCAGCCAGGTGCCCCTTGAGAGGAAGTTAGTTTGATATAAACATAACTTAGTTATAAACCAAAATTCAGGGACTGAATTCTAGTTCTGGTACCTGTCTATTGTCACTTGACCTTGAACAAGTCATTGTACATTCCCGTGTCATAGTTTCATCATTTGTAAAATACAGACATTGAGTATGTTTCAGGCCCTTAGCATTTGATGACTTTTTTTTTTCATGAATAAGGACTAAGGAACTGCATGCACTAAATGCCTGTCAGCATGTTGCATATCTTTTAGAATCATTTTCTATATTATGAACATTTATCATTCCACTCCAAACAGACTTAATTGCTGTGATTTGCTGGTTATTATTAAAAGAGAGAATTTCGTGCCTCATTTATTTGTGTGTGTGTGAAATGGAGAGTGGAGTAAGGAAACTACGTTAACGAACATGACAGGATGTCTTCCCCACAGACAGCTGTGCACTTTTTCGGGGGCCCCCTCTAGAGGAAAACAGTTCAGTTCTCTAGAAAGTATATCAATCATCCATGAAAGAGATGCTCCAGTTTGACCCAAATGTCAAGAATCTTGCTTCTAATATGAATTTTTTAGATGTAAAATTGGAGAAAAGCAATGATTTTCTGAAGCATGTTCTTGAACAATACACTGTTTGTAATGTTTTGTTTAAATTTGTGGCTTCCTAGAACAGGGACTAGGAGGTTGGATGAGGGTAACTACATGACAAGAAAAAGGCCTCTAAGATGGCCTTAGTATATATATGTAGTTATAAAAAGAACCCAAGATTAACTGTGAATATTTTGAGGGAAGTGATTACACACACACACACGCATACACACACACACACACACACAATTTTACACACACACGTATATTTATGTCTGAGACTCTTTTTTAAAACTTTATTTAAACTAAATAAGAAAACCAATTCACCCATTTTTACCACATTTCACTTCTCATCCTCTACTTCTTGGAATCACCAATCTACTCTCTGTATCTATAACTTTGATGTGTTGTTTGTTTTAGATTCCATATATAGGAGAGATCAAGTAGTATTTGTCATTCGCTGTCTTTCTTAGCATAATGCCCTTGAGGTCCATCCCTGTTGTGCAAATGGCAAGATTTCATTCTTTTTAATTGCCAAATAACAGTCCACTGTGTGTGTTTCTATGTTTGTGTGTGTGTGCATGTGTGTGTGCATTTATACATATATGCCATATCTTCTTTATCCATTTTTCATTTGATAGGCATTTGGGCCCTTTCCATAATTTGCCTATTGTTGAGAGCACTGCTCTAAACATTGGGGTTCATTTGCCCCTTTGAATCGGCATTTTAATATGTTTTGGATAAATGCCTCATAGTGCAATTGCTTAGTCATAGGTAGTTCTATTTTTAATTTTTTGAGGAACTTCCATATTGTTTTCTAGAATGGCTGCACGAGTTTGCATTACCACCAGCAGTGCAAAAGTGTTCCTCTTTCTCCACATCTTCCCCAACATGTGTTGTTGCCTGAGTTGTTAAATTTAGCCATTCTGACAGGTGTGAGGAGGTATTTTATTATGGTTTTGATTTGTATGTCTCTAATGATGAGTGATGTTGGACATTTTTTCATGTGTCCATATCTGGACGTCTTCTTTGGAAAAGTGTCTGTTTATGTCTTTTGCCCATTTCTTCACTGGATTATTTGTTTTTAGGGTGTTGAGTTTGATAAGGTCTTTATAGATTTTGGATACTAACCCTTTATCTGATATGTCATTTGCAAATATCTTCTCCAATTCTGTCGGTTGCCTTCCAGTTTTGTTGATTGTTTCCATCACTGTGCCAAAGATTTTTATCTTGATGAGGTCCCAATTGTTCATTTTTCCATTCGTTTCCCTTGCCTCCATAAGAAGTTGCTATGGCCAAGATGAAAGGTTTTTCCATTTTCTCCTCTAGGATTTTGATGGATTGCTGTCTTATATTTGGGCCTTTTACCCATTTTGAGTTCATTTTTGTGTATGATGAAAGAAAGTGGTCCAGGTTCATTCTTCTGCATGTCACTGTCCAGCTTTCCCAGCACCATTTTCTGAAAAGACTGTCTTTTTTTCTTGGATATTATTTCCTGCTTTGCCAAATACTAGTTGGCCATACATTTGTGGGTCTGCTTCTGGATTTTCTGTTCTGTTCCGTGGAACTATGTGTCTGTGTCTGTGCCAGTACCATACTGTCTTGCTGATTACAGTGTTGTAATATGGCTTGAAGTCTGGCATTTTGATGCCTCCGGCTTAGGTTTTCTTTCTCAACATTGCTTCGGCTATTCAGGATCTTTCTGGTTCCATACACATTTTAGAATTGTCTTTTCTAGCTCTGTGAAGAATGCTAGTGTTATTTTGATAGGGAATAATGGAATGTATAGATTGCTTTGAGTAGTATCAACATTTTAACAGTATTTGTTCTTCCAACCCATGAGCATGGAATGTTTTTCCATTTCTTTGTTTCTTCTTTATTTTTTTTCGCAAGCTTTCTGTAGTTTTCAATGTGCAGATCTTTTACCTCTTTGGGTAGTTTTATTCCTATGTCTCTTATGGGTGTTGGTGCAGTTGTAAATGGGATCTATTTTTTGATTCCTTTTTTTGCTGTTTCGGTATTGATGTGTAGAAAAACAACCTATTCCAGTATATTGATTTTATATCCTGCAACTTTGCTCAATTTATGTATCACTTCTAGCAGTTTGGGGATAGAGTCTTTCGTGTTTTCCACATATGCTATCATGTTATCTGTGAAGAGAGAAAATTTGACTTCTTCCTTGTCAATTTGCATCCCCTTTATTTCTTTTTATTGTCTGATTGCTGATGCTAGGACTTCCAATAACATATTGAACAACAGTGGTGAGAGTGGACATCCCTGTCATGTTCTAGCACATTGAATATTTCCTGCCACTCCCTTCTGGCCTACCAAGTTTCAGTTGACAGGTCTGCTGCTAATCTCGTGTGTCTACCCTTGTAGGTTAAGGCCCTTCTGTCCCTAGCTGCTTTCAGAATTCTTTCTTTATCTTTATATTTTGCAAGTTTCATTGTAACGTATCATGGCATTGACCTGTAATTTTTGATTTTGAGGTAAGTTCTCTGTGCATCTTGGGCTTGAATGCCTGTTTCCTTCCTCAGATTCGGTAAGTTCTCAGTTATGATTTGTTGAAATAAACCTTCTGCCCCTTTTTCCTGCTGTTCTTCTGGGACTCCTATGATACAGATATTGTTTAGTTTTATGGAATCACTAAGTTTTCTGTCTCCTCTTGTGCTCCAGTTCTTTCCTTTCCCTCTTCTTTGCTGCCTCATTTTCCCCATAATTTTATCTTCTGTATCATCTATTCTCTTCTCTGCTTCTTCAATCCTCATTGTGACTGTATCCAGTCAGCTTTGCATCTTAGTTATACCATTTTTTTAGAATTTCAGCTGGTCTGGTTTTTAGGTCTTTGGTCTCTATAGAAGGATTTCTCTAGTGTCTTCATAAGCTTATGACTGTTGTTCTAAATTCTTCTTCAGATACATTGCTTATATCTGTTTTGAGCAAGTACCTGACTGTGATTTCTTCTTGACCTTTCTTTTTGGGAGAATTCCTCCATCTTGTCATTTTGGCTCTTTCTTTCTTTTGCATGTTTTAAAAGCTTGACATGTTTCCTGCACTTGAGAGCACTCCTCTATTAAAAAGGGTTCATACACTATCTAGGGCTTTACTCCTCAGGGAGTGTTTCTGGTGTATGTTGTGTGCACCCTCCTGTTGCAGTTTGGCTGCTCTTTCCCACTGGTCAGTCCTCTGCAGAGCTCCTCCTTGCCTGCAATGGGAAGTGTTTAGACCTAATCTAGATATGCTTTGATTTCTTTGAAGTAAGCTTCACACCTGCCATGCTAACTCCCTCCAACTGTGGAGATCCTTCTGCCACTCTGCAGATCAATTTCCTGGCTGTTCCAAGTGATCTGACCTCAATACAGCTGTGTTTGAGGGACAAGGAAAGCCTAAGGTCCTTCTACTTCTTTGCCATCTTAACTACTCCTCACATGTTGTCCTATCATTTTGTTGATGGTTCCCTTTGCTGTCCAGAAGTTTTTTACTTTGATGTAGTCCTACTTATTTATTTTTGCTTTTGTTGCTTTCTTTTTGTGTCAGATTAAAATATTCATCACGAAAGACTTATACCAAGGAGCTATAGTGCCTATGTTGTCTAGATCTTTTATGGTTTCAGGTCTTATGTTCAAGTCTTTGATACATTTTAAGTTATTTTTTGTGTATGCTGTAAGATAGTGGTCCCGTTTCATTCTTTTACAAGTGACTGTCTAGTTTTCCTCACACTGTTTATTGAAGAGACTGTTCTTTCCCCATTGTATATTCTTGGCTCCTTTGTTCTAAGTTAATTGGCCGTATATGTGTGGATGTATTTCTGGGCTCTCTATTCTGTTTCATTGATCTGTGTGTCTGTTTAATGCCGATACCATAGTGTTTTAATTACTGTAGCTTTGTAATATAGTTTGAAATCAGGAAGCATGACGTCTCCAGCTTTTTTTCTTCCTCAAGATAGGTTTGGCTATTCAGGGTCTTTTGTGGCTCCAGACAAATTTTAGGGTTATTTGTTCTATTTGTGTGAAAAATACCATCAGAGTTTGGATAGGGATTGCATTGAATCTGTATAATCCTTCGGGAAGTATGGACATGGTAACAATATTAATTCTTCTAATCCATTCTTCTTTCCATTTATTTGTGTTTTCTTCAATTCTTGTCATTAATGTCTTACAGTTTTCAATGTATACAGGTCTTTTACCTCCATGGTCAAATTTATTCCCATCCATTTTATTCTCTTTGACGTAATTGTACATGGAATAGTTTTCTTAATTTCTTTTTCTGATAGTACATTATTAGTGTAAAGAAACACAAGGGATTTTTGTCTATTGATTTTGTATTCTGTAACTTTAATGAATATGTTTATTAGTTCTAACCATGTTTTATGGAGTTTTTAGGATGTTCTATATATAATATTGTATAATCAGTAAATAGTGCCAGTACCACTTCTTACTTTCCAATTTTCATGCCTTTTATTCCTTTTTCTTGCCTAATTGCTGTGGCTAGGAGTTCGAATATGTTGAACAAAACTGACAAGAGTGGACATTCTTGTCTTGTTCCTATACTTAATTCTTATTAAATACTGACTAATCACTATAACTTCATACAACTCTCTTTTTTTTTTTCTTTGTCCCTTCCTCCCTTCCAGCACCAAGGAAAAATTGGAGTTAAATTTAATGTTGGGACAGATGACATCGCCATTGAGGAGTCCAATGCAATCATTAACGATGGGAAATACCATGTAGTCCGTTTTACAAGGAGTGGTGGCAATGCCACATTACAGGTGGACAGCTGGCCAGTGATCGAGCGCTACCCTGCAGGTAAGCCAGTGAATGTGTATCGGGGGAAGATTTTATGAAAAATAAACTGGAAAACAAAGCACTGTTTTGCGTCCGTTTCACCAAATTGTGGGTTTTCTGAGAAACCATCAAGTATTTATTGGACTTTAAAATCATATGAATGTAATGCTGTTCTAAACTATTCTTGATACAATGTACAAATGGCATTTTACAGGAGAACTTGAAGGCACACGTTATCGTTTGCAAAATTCAGGACATCAGTGAAACCAGAAAAATGCACACATAAAAGGCGCAACATGTCAAACCTCTTTTGACTGTATCCTTGCATTCGAACAAAGGAAAGGCTTTGTCAAAAGTAACAAAGTTATTATTTAAAAAAGAGGGAAGGAATATTCCATACTTTTCTCTGAAAGAAAGTTGGACCAGGTGGTTCCTTTGAGGGAACAAGAGGGCCATAGGACAAATAGAGAAATAGGAAAGAAGCAGTATATAGTACTCTAAATCATCAGTTATAAGAACATGTAAGCAAATGAAGTTTGTTTTCACTGTCATATAACCGTATGGGAGTTTCACAAGGGTTCTGTGACACTACCATTACTCATTTCAAGTCTATAAAATGAATGTCAAGCTATTATTGATATAATAAAAATTACCTTTCTCATTATTAATCAGCTTTGTTAGTTCTACATTATTGAAACAAAGGAAATAAATTAGAAACTAAGGCCAATGTTACTTGTGGTTGCATATATTCTCAATTAAAAAATAACATGTTATTTTGGGGCACCTGGGGTGGCTCAGTTAGTTAAGTGTCCAATTTTGGCTCAATTCGTGATCTCACATTTTGTGAGTTCCAGCCCCACATCAGGCTCTGTGCTGACAGTGCAGAGCCTGCTTGGGATTCTCTCTCTTTCCCTCTCTCTGTGCCCATTACACTCGCTATCTCTCTCTTTCAAAAATAAATAAACTTTAAAAATCATCTTAAGGTAAAGGGCAAAAAAAAAATATATCAGTATTTTACTTCAATTATTATCCTCTTTGTATTTTAGTACAAAAGAGGTTACTAAACACAGCAGCCTCATTTCTCTCTGCCCCCCTTTTAGACATGACTGACTTGTTAAACAAATTTATAGCACAGTATAAAGAAAGAATATGAAAAGAAATTTTTATTTTGCACAATAAAAATGATTACGAAAATGTATATAAGCCTCTGTAATAAGTATTTGTTTCTTGGAAGAAATAATTTGAGGAAATAACTAACTTATTAATAAATATCTGAGTTTTCTTAATACTGACTCACAATTAGGAAATATCTAACAAAATGTCTGTGGTGCCCTTCTAGACCTTTTCTGATTTATATATTTCTACATCCTCAAACCTCATTTCAAGCCTATGTAAAATTGGTGCTGTGCAAATATTTGCTGAATTAAGTGTGATAAAAAAAGATACCCATCTCTATGACAAAATTCAGAAGCAAGCCCATTAATAATATGTCGACTGCTCATTATAATACTGGCAAATAGTATGTAGTCAATAAAGATTTGCTGAATTCATGTCCTGGGAATTATCCCTATGGTTACAGGAATGTACACCTTCTTTTACCGTCTGTAATGGAATGGAAGACCTGGAAGGAAAGTAACTTAAATATGTCTCATAGTCCCTGCTAATACTGCATTTATTGAAATCCTAATATAAGGATATTTTTCATAAAAAGTACACCTTTATTGGAATTATGGAAAAGTAAATTGGTGAATTTCCCAAAAATATGGATTAATCAATACCTATTTACTGAGAGGAAGGTACTGCACTGGACACCATGAAATATCTAAGCTGTATCTCCGGGGGTTTTGTCATCTGTGAATAGTACACCTGAACGTATAAACTGACAAATCCTGTTGCTATTATTGTAGCGTAGAATGTCTCACCAGTTAATTTGTTAAAATCATTTCATTTTAGTAACTTTTTGCTTTGATCACACTTTCCGTACAGCTATTTTTGAGAGCTCCTTTGTAGAGAATGCTAATGGTGACCTACGAGGGATAGAGAGGAAGTCCCACTTTCAAGTTAGTTTGGGAAAATCTGTGTTAAACTAAGTTTAAAATATCTATATCTGGACTTTATTATATTACTATACATAATTCATCTGTAAAAGAGATATATAATATGCATTTTCCAAGCATAGATAATCAGAACCTAGCTTTCTAATGCATTAATGCATTTGGGTAAATATTTTATATTTTTTAAAATTTCTATGCCTCTTTAATATATTTTATCTGATTGACAGTCTTTTAATTGTGCACTTACTAGATACTATGTACTAGATATATTTAAAAAAGACATGATCCTGTGACAAACTAATGTTTAATTTGAATACTAGTGGCTGCGAATAAGGCAATAAACTAAGTAAGGCATCAAGAGTTGTATATTTTTCTAGACTAAAATTTTTTAAACAAATATAATGTCTCTTTTACCAACTAAATGGATACCCAGTATAGGGAACAATGTAAAATATAATTAAAGATCAGAAGCTGGAAATATCCTGATAATTGAGGAGCAAATCTATTTTTATTCTAAATAGTTAATTGTCAAGTTGGTTTCCACATAACACCCAGTGCTCATCCCCACAAGTGCCCTCCTCCATGTCCATCACCCCCATTCCCCTCCCCCCAACCCCCATCAGCCCTCAGTGTGTTCTCAGCATTCAAAAATCTCTCATGGTTTGCCTCCCTCCCTCTCCCCCACTATTTTTACCCTTCTTCTCCACCATGGCCCTCCGTTAAGTTCCTCCTGATCCTTTAAGGAGCATATCTTAAGAAATAGTTATTTTAGATACAACATCTTGTACACTTAGAAATAAATAGGTGCGTACAAAGATTCTATGTACTCTTTCAGTACAAAGTATTTTAGATAATATTAATTAAGAGTGAGCAAAGTCTCAGTTATTATGGGGGATACAAGCAAAAGTAAAACACAGAATCTGTCCTCAAGAAAATTAGAGCACTTGTGAGGAATTAAATATATACATTTAAAAAGTTAATGATCAATATGTAAAGAACTCAGGAGAGTCACCATTGTTATCAAGTATTTTTTTAATCATCTGTTCTGTGTGCATTTCAGCATGATATTGAGGTAGGAAATAAGCCATGAAAATTTCAAAGACCTTCTTCTTTTGGAGCTTTATCTGCAACAGTGCTATGAAGGCTGAATACAAATTTAGAAGTGTGTGTTATCTAGATTAAAGTTTTTAGAACAAAGTGATTTTATGTATGAGTTCAATAGAAATGTCTAGTACATCTCTTTTCTATTGGTTTGTGGTATGACTATTTTTATTTTCAAGTTTTTGTTGTTATTCTTCATTAGAAAAACAGCTGGACTAATGCTTTTACCACTAAATCCTATAATCAGAGAAGCAGGAACCAACAGACTATATTTGGTCCCTTTTAAAGTGCCTGCACTGCAAAATATAGGTAATAAGGATTGAAATTAGTAATTAAGTATAGCACTTAGCCTTCCATTATAGGGCTTTGTGGTAAGTGCTTTTATATGAAGCAATTCATCTGGCAGCAACACTATATTTTTAATGAAAAGCACCTAAAGCATTGACCAGTAGTATTACCCTATAATTGTCTGGAAGGCTTTCATGGAGAAACTAATTAGTAGAGGTAGATTTTATGCCCTTTTGGAGTATATGAAATATTCTTTTAAGCCAACAATTCATATTTTAGAATAAATATTGAATTTTCTGATTAACAGACCCACTTTTCATTATTTTCTATACATGGAGCAATGTATAGGAATAATATTTTGAAAGCCATTTAAAGTTGAGAAAGCCATTTATTAGTGCTTATTAGTTAAAGCTCTAGAATATAATGCATCATTAATCTCTGATTTGTTCCTAATTACAGTTATGTAGCAAAATTTCTCTCGCAACAAAAATAGATTTCCTTTTCTCCTAATGTTAATCCACAGAACTTAACATCATCTTACTTTTGTCTAGACTAATGATTACTTCAGATATATCACAGTTACCCTTGAGATTAAACCTTTGAGTTCATTCATCTACTAGCGTGCCAAAAAATATCGTTTACAGAAGGCCAAATATTCATTTTATTCCTGTCAAATGAATAAATCAAGTAAATGAATACTTAAAGGATATGCACTACATTAAAGGGACATAGTAGGCTTACCATCTGGTTACAAAGATACATAAAAAATGTTGGAGATTAAAAATATACTATCTGAGAAAAATATAAGAATTGTCACATAACATTTGGCTAATTTTGGATTGATAAGTACGAAAAAAATGAGTTTTAAGGAAGAAGAAGCCATTTTGAAGTAAGTAGGCTAGTAAAACTGGAAAAAAATAGGAAACTTGATTTGGGTCTTGAAAGGCTTGCTTTTTACTTGGAGGTTGGCATGCATTTATTTTAATGAGATTATTAAAAGATAGAGACAGAAAATATTTAGAAAGCTATTAAACAGTCCAGATGTGAAAAGATGGAGGCCTAAAGTAGGGTGTAAGAAAATAGAGAATTAACATAGAATACAATGGAAAATCTTGTTAATGAATGAAAAGAAAGTCATTTCCACTTTTTAGTTTGTCTCTTTCTCTCACCAACAATTTTCAACATTCTATTGCTGCTGTGTGTCACCAGACTGCCCCAGGTAACAATGAAATGGAAACTTATGATAGGAATTAATAGAGAAGTCAAAGACATGTTTCTTGTTTGCTACGAGTTTACTCTTGTAGGGAAACAAGGATTTACAAAACCAACTAATGTCAAATAAAACGGGTTAACTTCAGTATTACTAGTGAAGAGAAAACTTAGTTTTCTGTGATGGTATAACAAAATGGGTTATTCAGGAATAGGAAAAATTAGAAGAGAAGAATGGTCCAAGAAAACTCCATAGAGATAGTGAAGATATTTTTTGCATTACCATCACTGTAGCTCAAAGATTTTATGGATATTATTTCTAGATCTTGACTTTGTTTTCATCTTTGAAAGTTGGTAAAATATCTGAGAGCTCAGGAAATTCATAGTGATGATTTTCCTTTAAATTCTACCTACTTAGTTTAGATTAATTCTATATACTTAGTTTAAGTCATCAATAATTAATGACTATCTGTTTGAGACATTCCATCATTTAAAGTTTCCTAGTTGCTACCATCATTTAAAGTTTCCTAGTTGCTAAAAGGTTGGTTGGTTTGATGATCTTGGTGTTTTTATTTACATTTAATGGAATTTTTGCTATGTATGATGTATTGAGAAAATCTACCACATTTCTGATCATAGCATAAAAAAAGAGAAGGAACTTCAAAGATCCTTCTATTACAGCTCCTTCATTTTACAAACAATAAAATGGAAACTTTGAGAGGCTAGTGGATTTATTGGAATCACTGTGCCAGTTAATGGCAGAGTCAAAATTATACCTGGGAATTTTTGTTCACCAGCTCTGTGTACCTTACTTTATACTATCTGTAAGATAGAAGCCAAAATGAAAATAGATAAATCATTAGATAAATCCTTCAACATAGCAAGGTATACTCTTATACCTAAATATTAAGATGACTTACATGATTGGTCGTAGTTGTATGTTAGTCCATATCACAGTCCATTACTTCTACTGACTGACACAAACACATGTACACACAAAACTATCTTATGAGTGCTAAAAAATAACACATAGAAAAATATTTTCTTAGAAAAACCATAGTTAAGTACCCAAAGGATACAAAAATGCTGATTAGAAGGGGCGCATGCATAAACATTATTTTAAGAAGCTTAAAAAACATGGCACCTGAGTGGCTCAGTCGGTTAAGCGTCTGACTTTGACTCAGGTCATGATCTCACGGCTTGTGAGTCAGCTGTGCTGACAGCTCAGAGCCTGGAGCCTGCTTCTGATTCTGTGTGTCCCTCTCTCTCTGTCCCTTCCCCACTCACACTCTGTCTTTCTCTATCTCAAAATTAAATAAACATTAAAAAATCATTTAGAAGGGGCACATGCACCTCAATGTTTATAGCAGGACTATCAACAAGAGACAAATTATAAAAAGAGCCCAAATGTCCATCAACTGACAAATGGATAAAGAAGAAAAGAAGATGTGGTGTGTGTATGTATGTACATATATATATACATATATATATATATATATACTTATCTATCACCTATCTGTCTATCATCTATACACACACACAACAACACACACACACACACACACACACACACACACACACACACACACACATACACTAGAATATTATTTGGCAGTCAAAAGGATGAAATGTCATTTGCAACGATGTGGATGGAACTAGAGTGTATTATGCTAAGTGAAATTAGTCAGGGAAAGACAAATATCATATGATTTCACTCATATGTGGAATTTAAGAAACAAAATAGGGGCACCTGATTGGCTCAGACAGTTAAGCATCTGACTTCGGCTCAGGTCATGATCTCACAGTTTGTGAGTTCGAGCCCCACATTGGGCTCTGTGCTGACAGCTCAGAGCCTGGAGCCTGCTTCTGATTCTATGTCTCCCTCTCTCTCTTTCTGCCCCTCCCCTGCTCGTGCTTTGTCTCTGTCTCTCAAAAATAAGTAAATGTTAAAAATTAAAAAAAAAAAACAGATGAACATGGGGGAAGGGAAGCAAAAATAAGATAAAAACAGAGAGGGAGAGAAACTGTAAGAGGCTCTTAAATAGAGAGAACAAACTGAGGGTTGTTGGAGGGGAGGCCGGTGTGGGAAGGACACTTGTTGGGATGAGCACCAGGTGTTAAATGTAAGTGACGAGTCACTAAAATTCTATTCCTGAAATCATTCTTACACTAAAAACAAACAAAGCCATAGTTATTTATCACTGAAATTTTGAGTCAGTAATACTCATATATTAAACACTTTATTTTTTAATATCACTTTTGTCAGATCTCACATTTGACATTGTCACATGTCTTGGTTAAATGTATAGATATGGGAAATAGTTGACTGAATTTTGTTTTCCTCCTACAAAAGTAAGTCAGTGGAAGTGTAACTACGTATGGAAACTAATAAATCATAGAGAAGATCTGAATCATTCCTTAAATAAAGCACCAATTTTTTATATAGTCCAACAGAGGACATGGTAATCAGAATTTGTCACATAGTAGGCTACTTAGTGGATAATTTTTGGAATAAACACAGTTAACTGTTAATAATTCAAATCTTCCAAAGTAAAGCTTACATACCATGAAATATCTGAAACTTCAAATACTGTAGCTCTGTTAGAATTAGTGGCTAAAACTCTGTCCTTTCTCGTGTTAATTATCTTCTTTCATGGTGTTCAGTTTTTCTGAGACTTTGGGGGCTTTCCTTAATGAGGAAACATAATGAACTTTTTATCAAGCAGTACATTAAATGCCTCTGCCTACAATGCCAGCTACAAAGATATTGTGTCCAAGGAGATGAAAAGAAATGGTACCTTCTCAGACTCCTCACTCATTCTTGTATATTCTCAATGACCTGTATTTTTTTTAATGTCTGAGAGTTCTTACAATTACTTTAAGTCAATCACATTAGGATTTTTAATTTTTTGACAAAAGAAAAAGAAAGTTCCTCTGACAGTTTGGTGGGGTTTGCCATCATTTATTCTACACAGGCTAATAAACATAGATAATATAAATAAACATAAATAGTCCTTCATGATATTCAGAAATTTTTTCTTTATATTTTTCCCTATTATTATTTTCAATGACAATTTTAGTGCTCTAAATTCTTATCATAATTAAGGTTTCTGTTGATCCCACTCCTGAAAAATGTTAAACAGAAAATGACATTTACCATAATTTTAAGTAAGGATAGCCAAAAGTATTGATTGAAGAATTGGGCTCAAGGACTTTTCCCTGAAGGCATTGATAATCCTGTTAATAAATGTATTCACTGGTTACAAACAGTGAATTAGTAATGTCACATAAAAAATTAGTAGCTACTACAAATGTACAGTTTAGTTTTTAGGAGCAAAGGTGAAAAATGTTTAAAGTAAAAGCTGAAGAGTGAAGGTCAGATATTTTATTTTTTAGGATGTTCGGCTTTCAGGAAACTTCACAGCTTTTACAAGTGTGGTTGATATTGATAAGATTTACAGTTTTATAACAATGCTTTTATAAACTTTGTCAGTATTCAGAAGTATCTTTCTTGTATCAGTTTATAATTACTTGAGTGCAATGGAAGATCAATCATGTTCCCAACTCAATGAACCTTTCTTTTAATTATTTCTCAAACACTCTTACTCCTTATTTTCTCAAGAGCTTTTCATTAAAGTGCCCAGGTACATTTAAATACTTTTATGATAAATACAAATAACAACTAGTACTTTTGTCTATAATTAAACAATTTAAAAAAATTTACCAGCTGTCTTTTCCCTTTCAGTTCTTTTTTTTAATTAAAATTTTTTGTATATGTCTTTATTTTATTTTGAGAGACAGAGAGCAAGTGGGGGAGGGGAAGAGAGAGAAGGGAGACACAGAATTAGAAGCAGACTCCAGGCTCCCAGCTGTCAGCACAGAGCCCAACCGCAGCCTGAACCCACGAACCATGAGATCATGACCTGAGTGGAAGTCGGATGCTTAACCGACTGAGCCACACAGGCGCCCCTCTCTTTCAGTTCTTAATGTCAACATTTGAATGCCAACTGTCAGCAAGACTCGTATTTTGTGTAGTATTTCCTTTTCTTATGTTGTAAACTCAGGAATAAATTGGTATTAAATCTCACTTTACTTATAGTAAACAATGATAGTTTTTTCAAAGGACACAAAGTAGCAAAATGATAAAAATCTCATACACAGATCTTGAGGCTCTATATAGACTTCATATGAGTACAAACATTAGGTAACTATCCTCAGTTTTAGATATTAATCTATATAAATTTATTATTATTATTATTATTTATTTATTTATTTTTGAAAGACGGAGAGAGATAGAGAATGAGCAGGGAAGAGGCAGAGAAAAAGGGAGACATAGAATCCAAAGCAGGTTCTAGGCTCTGAGCTGTCAGCACAGAGCCTTATGCAGGGCTTGGATCCATGAACCGTTAGATTGTGACATAAGCTGAAGTCAAACGCTTAACTGACTGAGCCACCCAGGTGCCCCTTTATCAATTTTTCTTCATTTTTCTTCCTCTATGAGATACTGATGAAGTAGGACATCTTATCTTTAGAAAAATACACACATATCTGCATTTACACAGTTATGCATATGGTTTTTCAAGGTTGTGTCTCAACATCCTGTGGCTCATTTACTTAGGATTCAGAACCTCTGCTCTGGGTGACTTGAGGCTGTCAATTTTAGAGGTTAAAAAAACCCAAAAAAACCCAAACTGTGTATAATGAACACAGGAGGAACCTCCAATCCAAATGAAGCATGGTTCCAATGAAATGTAGCTGCCCTTTATATCCTTCTAACTATAGATGTAGCCCTCTGGATTAGCCTCTGCTAGCTCATATAAAATCCTTTTTCTTTAATAGAACAAGACCAACTTTTGTATTTCCACTTTAGAAAACTTGTTCTGTCCAGCATGATTATAAGAATGCTGTTATCCTTCCAATAAATATATTTCAAGCACTGTTATTATGCTTTATATAATTCTAGCATCAGTGCTTTGCATAATAAATAGCCTCGAAACCAAGAGGCATGATTTGAGGGTCTCATGTGGAGAGATCTATTTGTAAATCATCTGAGGATTGTGAAGTGTGATGGTGAAATTACAGTGTCCAATATGTACAAGATAAAAATGACTGTTAATCTGCCATCTTTGGAAACTGTTATCATTATTATGAGGACAAGTTAATAAAGCCCTTTGCATGTGTAGAAGAAACTTCAAAACCCATGAAGGAGGACAATTTCTCTTTTTCTCCCCTTACTAGATAATTTTTCACTTTTATCTTATTACTTTTTTAATCTTTATGCTTTATTTTCTTACATGTGTACTTAACTCAGTCCGGGAGAGTACTGACAATCCATTCTTTCCTTTTCACCAAAACAAAACAAAACAAAACAAAAACAAAAACAAAAACCTCTTAGTATCAAAAAATGTTATAACTGATTGTTAGATAAATATGGGAAAATATATATTCCAGTTTCTGTATTAAGAACTACCTCAAATAAGGCAAACATGCCATTTGAGCACTATCTAAGGGTTCATAATTTAAAAAAAAAATCCAGAGCAAAAATTAACAAACTTTTACTATAAAAGGCCAGATAGTAAATATTTTCATTTCTGTTGGTCTCATGAGCTCTGTCACAATTACTCAGCTCTGCCATTGTGACTCAA
Source organism: Proteles cristata cristata (assembly GCA_017311185.1). NCBI lineage: Eukaryota > Metazoa > Chordata > Mammalia > Carnivora > Hyaenidae > Proteles > Proteles cristata. The sequence continues at coordinate 288,061 of JAESUZ010004437.1, read as the reverse complement.
AATAGCAACAGTAATAAGTAAATGAATGGCTGTGGCTGTGTCCTAATAAATCTTTATTTAGAAAAATAGGTAGAGAGAACATTTGACCTGTACACCATAACTTCTTAGCCCCTGATATAAAGGCATAACAGAAGGGACCAATCTAAAGGAGTTCCTACGTGCCAGAACTGGAGCAATTTGAACAGTACAGTGAATGGTGCTAGCACTGGATTATAATCCAAATAGTGAAATAAGTACCTATGAGCACATACTGATATTAATAAGTAACTGAATGGACAGATGATAGATAGATAGATAGATAGATAGATAGATGATACTTGGATATATAGGGGAGCAGGAACAGTTACTTTTTTTTTTTTTTTTTTAAGAGAGAGAAAGCAAGTGAGCAAGCATAAGGGAGAAGGGCATAGGGAAAGAGCCACACTCATTGTTGGGTCCGACTTGGGGATCATTCCCATGACCCTGGGACCATGACCTGACTTGAAATCAAGAGTCAGATGACCTGACTTACAATCAAGAGCCAGATGCTCAACTGACTGAGCCTCTCAGGCTCCCCTAGGGACAGTTCTTTCTTACAGAAGAATTCCAATTAGCAAATGTAAAAGGACAGTGGAAAAAGAAATTCAGCATTACAAATTCAAAGTAATTGTTGAGGGCAAGATTCACCAACGGATGCTAAAATTAGTGCATAAAAATTGGAATAGAAACTAGTAATTTATGTAGTATAAAAATATTTCCTTCAAGGGGAAAATAAAAACTTTTCACAGAGAAACTCAGCAGAACACCTTAACCAAGTGATCAAACTAACCATCATCATTATTAAGAAATATTGATTTTATGTAGCTCCTGATATAACGCACTGAGAAAGTATTCTCAAAAAAAAATTCATGGCCTCAGGGTACCTGGGTGGCTCAGTCAGTTAAGCATTCAATTTCAGCTCAGGTCATGATCTGAGGTTCGTGGGTTTGAGCCCCATGTCGGGCTCTGTACTGACAGCTAGCTCAGAGCCTGGAGCCTGTTTCAGATTCTGTATCTCCGTCTCCTCTGACCCTCCCCCTTCCCCACCCCCCACCCCCCTCCCTGTTCATGCTGTCTCTGTCTCTGTCTCTCTCTCTCAGAAATAAATAAAACATTAAAAATAATTCATGGCCTCAATCTAATCATGACAAATGTGATGTGGGAATCTATGTTGGATTCTGGGCCAGAAAAAGGACATTAGTTAACAGCTAGTAATAAAGTCTGTATATTAGTTAAGAAAATAATAGCAATGTTAATTTCTTGATTTTGGTAATTGTCCCAATTAAATTAAATGGTTATTTAATTTAAATAAATGGTTATTTAAATTGTTAAGAGTGAGGAAAGGTGGGTAAAAGGTATGTGAAGCTCTCATTATTGTTTTTACAACTTTTCTGTAAATTAGTACTTTTAGCAAAAATTTAAAAAATGATTTCCATCTAAAAATACCTTTTACTCAATTCTAAATAGCATTAGTCCAGGAAAAAAAAGATTTTAAACAATAAACTTTATGTCTTTGTAGAACTGGCAAGTCAGATGTAATTGCTGTGATAAATTATATATTAACATGTTTATATGGTTTTTAGAAAAGCACATTTATTCCTAAGAAATATAAACCTAGTTTTTATAATAGTCCAAAGGTGTAATGTAATCTAATATTTTAGTTAGTTCTTAATTAAGACAGAATGACATAATAAATGTGAAAGTCTTTTGAAGTATGAAGCCTTTAAATAGGCCATATATTAAAATTTAAATTATACTGATGAATATTTTGTGTCAAATTTAGCCTCATGGGTTGAATATTTGTCAAAGAAAGTCTTTCATCTTAAATATTTTAAAGTCTGTTTTGTTTATAGCCTTTTGAATTTGACTGTACTAAAAAGCAGTTAAGGTTCCTACCACTCCTGAAACTTTGAGACCAACTTTCCTCATGTTACGTATCATTGAAGTAATTTGTCATCATGGGCATATTATCTATACTGGTGGCCTGAATATTTAAAATGTCCATTGATAGTCCAAAAGAGAATATACCTAGCATAAGTCTGTCTAGATATTACCATGTGCATTTCCAATGAAGTATTTTAGCTGAATTTATGAGATATAAAACTAGACAGAATAGAAGAACATCTAGCCTCATTTTTTCTAGATAGTGTCAACTAATTGATAGCATGGTATAATAATTTTTCAGGGTCACCTTGCTGGAGCATTTTAAAAGTCCATGTAGAGTCTTCAGCTTTCTCATTTGTTATTTTTATTGCTCAATTTGGCAGAAGAGTTGGATGAGAGTGTATTTTCTGGTTAGTGGAGAAACAAACAAAAAGGCCTTTTTAAAATGCAGACTTTGCTGAAAAGGAGGGGGGTGCAGGAGGGTCACAGTCACAGAAGGAAACAGGCCTGGGGATAATTAGATGAAGCCTGTATTTTATGGAAGTGTAGTTCAAATAGAAGGTTAAATGCATAGGATTGACTCAATAAGGAAATTGGTGTTGCAGAAGGATTGAGGTAATGAGGTAACAACTCACCCTGAAATTCCAGACATTCACAAGACCTGTTTAAATTCCTGCCTTTTGTAGGATCTAATGTCAGCAAGAGTGAGCTAGACAGGCATTTTCTATGGGGAACTGTGGTAGTCTTTTTTTTTTTTTTTTACATTTATTTATTTATTAGGAGAGAGTGTTTGTACATTCATGCGTGAGCAGGAGGGGGACAGAGACAGAGTGGGAGAGAGAATCGCAAGCAGGCTCCATGCCGTCAGTGCAGACCCCAGTTCAGAACTCAATCCCAATAGCTGTGGTATCACAACCTGAGCCAAAATCAAGAGTTGGTCACTGAACTGACTGAGCTACCCAGGCATTCCTGTGGCAGTTATTTTATATACATTTTCCATTAGTTCTCACAAATCTTTATAAGCCAGCTAATATTTTCTCCTTCTGATCGATGAGTAAACACAGACAGATTAGGTTCCTTTCCAAGGTCATAGATCCCAAAGCTCACTCCAACACTCTGAAGTATTATGCCACATTGCCTACACTATTCTTACTACTCCTTGTAAGACAGAAAAAAAATCAGAGAAGTTTCTTCATGGTGTTGCACAAGGATTGAGGTAAAGAGGTAACAACCAGATTGCATATGGCTAAACCTTTGTTGTGAGTCACCTGGGTGGCTCCGTCTGACTCTTGGTTTCTGCTCAGGTCATGATCTCAGGGCTCATGACTTTGTGCCTCGCATTAGGCTCTGCGCTGTCAGCATGGAGATTATCTCTCTTTCCCTCTTTTCTGCTCTCCTTCATTTTTGCTCTCTCCCTCTCCCCCTCTCTGTCCTTTTCTCTCTCTCTCAAAATAAATAAATAAACAAAATAAATAAATAAATAAAAATTTTACACCTTTGTTGTGCTGAGTTCCTGCTACCAGTGGGTATGGCTCATTTTGTTCAGATCTCCGTGGGCTGTGCAAGGGTCCCTTGGGATTGGTAGCATGCTCATAATGGTGCCTTCCCCTATAGCTTGTCATTCTTTTGTTTGTTTTTGTTTTTTGTTTATTGTTTGTTTTAGTGTAGAATTGAGTGCTGAATCCAATCTGTATACCCCTTTTAAACACTAACTTGCAATAGGAAATATAGATCACACATCAAATGACCAAACTTCAGACATATGCTACAGACTTAACACAAGATTACAGAGGAGGTAGTGTGGAGCTTAAGGGAGAAGGTCCAGGAGTCAGAGTGCTTGAGTTCAAATCTTCGTTACAAAACATTGCACATGTGAGACCTTTCACCAAATACTTTAACCTCTTTTACTTCAGTTTCTTAATCTGTAAAATGGATTAATGACAGTAGTTACCTCAGAGGAATGTTTGAATTTTCGAGAAGTTGATTATTAGTTTCAGAATACTTAGTTATTGGTAAAAACCTGGTATGTAGGAAGTACTCGATACAGGTTAGCTCTGCTCTCACTAATCACAGTAGTTCAGTTTTGCAATCCTATTAAGTGCAACAGATACTAATCTCCCTATTTTAGTGTCTGATTCCTTCTGAGAACAAATTTACCCTGTCATGGCTATCAGACTTGGGTTCATACACATGGAGATTAATCTTTCCAGAAGGTTTCAGAGATGTAATTGTCCTACACTCTTTTGCCCCCAACCAAACTCATTCTGAACCAAGATATTAAAGAGACATCACTAAAAAGGACTGGATTCAAGTCCAATGAGTGGCACAGAGAATATCTTCTGTATAAATTTAGAGAAAGGAGTGGTGTGGGGGTTATCAGAGAAGACTTCATGGAAGACTGGAATTTGGGCTGGGTGTTGAGGAGTGCTTTGAATTTTATGAGCATTCATTGAATGAAATGAGCATTAGGGAGACCATTCTAGATGGTGGACAGACTACTACCTAGGGTGATGCAGCTTGGGTAACTATATGGACTGAACCAATATCCCATTGGAGGAAATGAGTGAAAGCTGGAATCCAGTGTATGTTTGAGTCAACAAACTGTGTGCCGTGGTACAGAGGATGTTCTTTAAAAAAGAGCTGTTGTTTCCTTCTTACCGCACACCTTAGGTTTACCCAACCTTTTGTCTGGATGTTAACTGTCAGGGGAGTGTCTCCTATCTATGTGTCCCATGATGGCACCCTGTAATTAGGAGACCATACATTATTATTCAAACATACACAATTCTGAGAGAGAAGAGAAGCAGTAGTAGCAGTTACTACTGTAATGATAGGCACATGCCAACCCTATCCTGGGCAATCCAGAACATATGTCACTTTCTGGATAAGCTGCCAAGTAGAGCCGAGACTATTGCTTGTCTCTTAACTGGAGAAACCAGAATCAACCTGTTAGTCATTATATTAGGTGGCTGGGTTTATTCCTGTTCAGACGGGGAAACTGAAGATATCAATTAAAACAAGACTCAGGCTGAACTTAAGGAAATCATTTTAACCAGATTTGAAATCATTACATTTTTTTTCTTCTAAAAGCATTTTAAAATATCCGTGCATTCTCAGTCACTTCTATGTCTTGTGCTTAATTTTCTCTTTTGTTAAGCTAAGTTTCACATCTCTTAAATTAGGTTTAATTTTGGTTCAAATTTCTTTTTCACTTTCTTCCTGAAGATATTTTTCTTGAATATTCATTTTTTATTCTAAATTAGAAAGCATTGAGAAAAGGTAAGCAACTAGAATGCAAAGAGATCATCGTAAAATGGCTTGAATTCTTTAAAGTGCTAACAACAGAACCTGACCATTTCTTTCACACATTTTACTGTGAGGCCCTTATAGAGGCCCAAAGTATTGGATACTCTTTTGATCCATCAATGAACATTCATTAACACCCACTTCATGGTTGTTCCATGGTATGCTAGAGCTGGTAGGGAACACAGAAAAGTAAAAAAACAAAACAAAACAAAAACAGAAAACATTTTTTTTTGTTCTGCAGGAGTTTGAGGAATAACCAGAGAGGAAAGGTAACTCAGAGAAGTATGAATTTTACAGAAGTACAAGATTACATAGCACAAAACATGATCATGAGAGCTGGAAAAGAGAAGTGTCTGTACTCAAGACAAGTCTGAGCCTGTTCCAGAAGGGACAAATGGACTTACATTGATGAGGAGTCTATTCTTGGTTGGAGAGAGAATGAAGCCAAGAATAGAAGTGGTTAAAGATCCCAGTATACCACAAAAAATGGGTTTTCTCCTTGTGATGGGTGTTTATAGTAACTTCATACTGTCTTAATGATTAAAGCTGATGGGGTAATTAAGAAAGGAAGATCAGAACCACTTTCTTCCAGAATTTGTGGGTTCCTGAGGAATATTAATACTGTGACAAAAGGATGTTTTCTTTGGGAGTTCAAGATGGCCTTAGAGATAGAGACATTCTGCAGATTTCCTGTTTGAGTTCCCCTGGGCTCACAAGAGAGGTTGAGCAGTTTCTGAGTCTGTGATAATAAGGTGAATGGGCCCTGTCCACCTGGACAAAACAGAGGTAACTGGTGCTAGTGGTGTGTCCCTGCTAAGTTTTAATAAAATCTAGGTGAATATGTAGTGGTAAGTACAACTGAGTTTTATTTCTCCAAAGATATATATTTCTGATTGCAACTGAATTCTCATTCTAACTATCATAACTTCCCAAACCACCTTACCCTCCTAAACTTCTAACTTGTGTCATTAACATAGTTCACCTTATTACCCCCAGATATCAAAATCTTTTAGTTAATCCCATCAGATCAGTCACTGGGTCCAATGGTAAGTACTGGTTTCTCCACTAATTATTCCTTCAAAGATTCCCCAGTTTCTATCATTTTCTATCCGTACTGGCATTGTTTTAGTGGCATAGGCCTTTATCACAATTGAGCCTCTTGTTATCAGCTGTAAACTATCTATATTCATCTTCTGCACTCATTATTGCAATCTATTTGGCACATAGCCAAGATGCTTATCTTCCCAGAATTGGTTTTATTATGTCTCTTCCTGCCCCTCAAATCTCCAGTGGCTCCTTTAAGTGGGCTCTATAAGAGTAGAATTTATATGAATGAAGAAGATGTATAGTAGGGTTCAGTACCTTTCTTTGGACTCTGATATTTCACACTTTGGGATTTTATTTTTTCAAATTTTATTTTTTTTTATTTTTACACACAGAAATTTTTGAAATTTGACTTTCTTGCTTGACATTTTTCTAAATATTTTGTTACCAATTTCTTGCTCTTGAAATAGGAAATAGAATTGCAGGTGTTCTATTTTGTTTTGTTTTTTACAATATTTATCATTCCAATTTCATACTTTAAACTTTACTGTGAGTCTTTATTGAATATATCTAAAAGCTACTAACTTTAAAATGTAAATGTAGTGATTAAATGCAATTAGAGTATTTCAATGTGTAGCCATACCAAAACAAATCAAAATAAGAAAGTCCATTGTATTTGCCCATAATGTGAGGTGATGCTCTTTACTCTTTTATTTCCTTTAAATAGTAAGTAATATGAATGATAGCAGTTTTATGAGGTTTTTTTTTCAACTCTTAATGAGACATAGTATTTTCTAGTTGTCTTCTAATTCTATAGCTCTGAAAAGAACAATTTGTCACGATTATCAACCTCATCTTATTATCAGTTGGGAGTTGGACCAGTTTCTAGCTAAAAAGTTTTTTCATTTCTATAGGTCTGTAATTCTGTGTAGTCTATGAAAACAATAGTAGCCATCATTCATTTAATACCACCTATATACAAGAAACTGTTCCAGGTGCTTAATACAAATCACATCTTATTTTAAAAATAATCTCATTAATTATTTCCATTTTACAGATGTGATAAGACTTGAAAAGAATAAGTAACATGTCCTTGAGTACTTACTGAAATTTGAACCTGGGGTTTTCTAATGGCCACAGAATCAAATGGACTTGATTATTTCTTTCCATGAATCTTAATACTCTTGTGGTTTAAGTATTTGGAAAAAAAAGATTTCACAAATTTCAAACTGGAGACTCATTGCTTTGGGGCCATTAAAGGTGACTTTTCATTTTTGGTGAAAATAATGTCATCTACATGTTATACTACAACTTTCACCTCAGTTATTGTAACAATGTGAAGTGTTCAAAAAGCTGTCTATTCTTGATAATATGCTATGTGGTAATACCTTAGCCTAGTCATGAGGTGAAATTTCTTAGTCATTAAATAAGATTACATGGCAATGCAGAATCCTTGTGTGTGTGTGTGTTTGTGTGTGTGTGTGTGTGTGTGTGTGTGTGTGTGTGTGTGTGTGTGTGTGTGTATGTGTGTTTTAAAGACAGGCCAAGTCAAATAAAGTACCTATGGTTTTACATGTTATTAATGTCAGGTCTGGGATCCTATCCATGCTTCTCCATACCAGCTAAAGAAAAAAACATGTATTACGTAAACCTTTTATGGCAAAAAAAAAACCCTCTATTGAGTACCAAGTTATTATAGCATATGTCTTTTTTTTTGTTATGTTTGTCTATTTCTTGATTGAAATCTTAATAGTGCACTCATTTATGTCTAAAGGCCTATAGATGTGTGTTTGTTTGTTTGTTTGTTTGTTTTATCAGAATGCACACAGACTTCCTTAAAAAAAAAAAAAGATTAATAGTCCTATGCTTTTTTCTATTCTCAGTTTTCCTATCCACTAGAATTGTGGTATATCCCCACAAATAGCAGAATCACTGTGTGAATTTTTGTGATGGAAATTGACACCATATATAAATCTCACTGTGGAATTGCTTCTGTTTTTCTCATATATTGATGAGAAACCAATCATCATGTGGCTACCTATTTTCACCAGCAAAAATCAGGATTGAGAGGGAGTAAAAGATAAAATCAGTGGATATGGATCATGGAGAAGAAACTGGGGACGTGAGAAAAACCCCGTCAGTATTCTAGAGTAAAGAGATCTGTTAGGGCAGGGCCAAGGATGAAGGATAATGGAAGAAACAAGTGCACAGGAGAGTGCAGTTCATTAATTTGTTTAGTAATTCTTTCAAAAACATTTATGTAAAACCTCCAGCATGCCTGGCTTTCTGCTGACAATACAGTGTTGATCAAAACCAGATACAACGTATACTCTCCTGGAGATTACAGTTTGTTGGTGAAAACACATTATTTCAAATAGCTCCTATGACTAAGTGGGGAGAGTGCAGAAGGAATGCCTGGAGCTTAGGTAGAGGGTGATGGAGCAGTACAGGGGGTGATGGACTATAGCATGGGAGGTAGAGATGGAAACACAGGCCTCAGACATCAGAAGAGAAGAGCTAAAGGCAAAGACAAGGCTTTTCCAACCCCTTCTATCGAAAATTTCCCTCAAGTAAAATCAGGCCAAAATTGAAGTCTGGCAGTGTGGGTGCCAGCAGTGAAATTGTATTCGATTTTTTGGGAAATATAAGAGACCTTGAAATGATTACATTTATATAAAGCCCACATCTTTTTGTTTTAGCACTAATTGGTGCAGTCATCTTTTTTGCTAGGCCTCCAACCGTCCCTGGGTATTTTCAGGGGAGACACTCATGCCTATTGCTAGGTGGCTTCAGGAAGGTAGGTGTACCTTCTTGAAGTTGGGCTTGGAATTGAAATCATTCTCCACTAATAAGCACCCAAAGAGGAAGCTAGCACAGTAAGGCAGTCATTTAGCTGGGAATAGATGATAAATATTTAAAGGTAACCATGAAAGTTGCTATTTTTGTAGCTGTTGTAGACTATTTAGCAAGCTTCCCAAAACCTAATTACAGTGTCACAGAATCATTTTTTGTGTTTATTGAAAAAAATTCTTTAGGCAATTTTTAAGACTAGAAATTTGTATAAATAATATAGGCTTATCCTTTTGGGGCTTAGAATTTGTTTTCAGAGTTTTGGAAGTGGGCATGATAAGCTTTTTAATATCTCACGATAGTCACTGAATTGAAGAAAATGTCAGTATATTTTAGTAAAAGAATCTCACCTATGTAATTGTTAACATAAGTAGGAATTTATTTTATGCAGTGTTTTGTGGGGGTTTTTTTGTGTGAAAACTTTTAAAATAAGAGACTTAACACTAACACTATATTTTCAATAGTACTGCAGCCATCTGTGTTAATGAAGCTACAGGGGACCACATAGGATCACTTTTTTTAAGAAATTTCGCTTAATGTTATGACATGTTAAATAGTTCCTTTGCAAAAGTTGTTCTATAGACATAATGGAACTATATGTATATATACTTATAAATATAGATATATATATGTATATAATGCTGATATTTATATATTTCATGCTGAAACCAATTTCATCTTTATTTTCTTTAAAATTTTTTATAGTTTATTTATTTTTGAGACAGAGACCAAGTTGGGGAGGGCCAGAAAGAGAGGGAGACACAGAATCTGAAACAGGCTCCAGGCTCTGAGCTGTCAGCACAGAGCCCAATGTGGGGCTCAAACCCAAAAACTGTGAGATCATGACCTGAGCCAAAGTTGGATGCTTAACTGACTGAGCCACCCAGGCGCCCCTTCATCTTTATCTTCTAACTTAAATAATGCAAGCTTCAAAATGGTGGACTTCATTCTATAACTGTGCTTACTACCAGAATTATGATCCAGACTATTACGATTTAAAGCATATCCAAGGAAGGACAAAATGCTTTCTCCAACCAAAATTTATAATTGAATGGGTACGATTCTGGTATTAACATGCTACTCTGTTAAAATGCAAGTCCAGGAGTACTCATTTCTAGACCTTTTTTTTTTTTTTAACAATTATAGCAAAACGTGATCATATCTGCTTAGTAGCAAAGATCTGTGATTAGGCCAACAATATATAATTTTAAATAGTTTTAAATGATCTCTCTATTAGTTCACTAGTGTCTCCATAACAAAATACCACAGACTAGATGACTTAGACAGACATTTATTTTGTCATTGTTCTGTAGGCCACAAGTCCAAAGTCAAGATGTTGGCAAGGTTGATGTCCTTTGAGATCTAGCTCCTTAGCTTGCAGACGGCCACCTTCTCTCCGTGTTTTCACATGGTCTTTTCTCTCTGGGCACCTGTCCCTGCTGCCTTTGTGTTTACAAATTACCTCTTCTTGTAAAGACACTGGTCAGATTGGATTAGGGCCTACCCTAAGGGTGTCAGTATAGCTGAATCTCCTCTTCAAAGGGCCTGCTTCCAAATACAGTTATATTCTGAAGCACTGAGGGTTAGGGCTTCACCATATGAATTTCAGGAGGTGGAAGGCACAATTCAGCCCATAACAATCTTAAAGTATTAAAGGGTCCTCATGTGGAAGATACCAACAAACTGTTTATTTCCACTGAAGTCAACAGAAGTATATTTTGATTTCAAAGACTTCAGGAAAAATTTTAAATGAAATGTTAATTAGGCCAGAGTTGTATGACTCTATTAATTTGGCCCTGTCCTTGAAAATGACATTGTCTAACTATAAATGTGCTAGACTATTAAAAAAAAGAAAAGAAGAACATGTGAGTAGACAGCTTTCAAATATCCTTACTAATGGAATATCAGATTCACCTTGACATTATTTGTAGTTTTATCCTTCTCTCCATCCTAGTCTGTATTTAGTGATCCACTGGAAACCACAGTGGCTTAAATTTAAGGGGAATTAATGAAAGCAATAAAGATATTTAAGGTCTCATTCTGAGAGATGCAATGTACTATCTCTCCTCTGTATCCACCGCATTCTTTAGAATGTGTGGGTGTTAATTGGTGATCTCCACTCAGACTGGGAGTTATATTTAGGCTGCCTGCAGGCAGCATAAGTCTACTCTTAGCTGACTTAATTGGATGGGAACTCTCAAGAGGATGTCTCTTGAATGAGAATCAGCCCCCCAAAGTACAGTTCCCCAGATCACAGGTGTTTGAGAAACTCAAGAAAAGATTTTCCTTAAATTTTGAACAGAAAGGATTTGCAAAGAGCATCCATTGATTTGAAGAAATCATTATTTTCTCTTGAAATTGTCCTTTCTTACCTCTTTAGTACTAAGAATTTTTAAAATATAGAGAAGACAAACCTCTTTACGAGCATCATAATGCACTCCCCCATCCTCTGAACTACTTTTTATAAAGTTGAAACCTAAAATTGAACCTATGCCTGCCTTTCTTTTCTTGAAACGGCTGTCAGAACAGTGACATGCTTCAGTGGGTGGTAGAAAGAGAAGCCAGAGGAATGTCTACATGGTGAGAGGTGTGTGTCTGTATAGCTGAAAGAAGAAGGAAGACAAGTTTGCAATATTAAACATATCAGAAAAATGTAATGTCTTAATTATAAAGATCTCCACAGATGACAACTCAAATTCTTCATAAATTTGTCAAAGCATTATGAGATGGTGAACAAAAAAAGTGAAAAAGAACATTCTAAATCAAAACTTTCACTCTTTTAAATATATTTGCAGAGGTAGAAATATTGATCATATCTAGTTTTTCAATAGTCTAAAATTACTTCCCTCCCAAAAACCCACAGACGGTGTATGTTAACAAGACGGCCTAATGTGTATCCTCTTGACAACCCTACCTTCATCTTGGGATCATGGGTCATTAACATTGGTAGCCACTTTAGAGGCCATACAGTCTAGCAACCTCATTTTACAGATAATGGTACTGTCTTGCTTTAGACTACCCAGTATCCACTTCTGTTTATACTTTCTGTACACACACACCCTTTTTTTTTTTTAACCATAAGCCTATGGGGGAAAAAAGAAGAGCTTGAGCCATTTTTTTTAAATTTTTTTAATGTTTTATTTATTTCTGGGAGAGAGAGAGGGAGAGACAGCGTGACCAGGGGAGGGTCAGAGAGAGAGGGAGTCACAGACTGAAACACTGAGCCATTATTTTTTGAAATTCATCTCTTTAAAGCATTAATATGCAGATTAAAAATGTCATTTTGAGATCTCAGTGATACCTGAAGTTTCCCTATTCCAGGAGCAGCTTTGTCACCGTGCTGCTGCACAAAACGGATGGTGGTCTCCTAAATTTCATTTTCTCTCAGGGAAGCTGCCTTTGGAGTTTTCTTTTTGTGTGGCCTCTTCAAGTTACTGACCTCCTTTCAGTTGTTGCTGTTGGCTTATAGGTAGCCACGCATAGATCTCTGAGGATGAAATTGACATTGCATGGGAGAAAATGCAGTGATTTATACAAAGCGCCTTTGGGATGGAAGACACACTTATGAGCCTATCTCCTTTTTTGTCTTAGGAAAGAAAAATTGACTTGTCTTCCACTCTTCTTCATATCTACCTTACCTCCTTCCTGATATTCAGATGAGTGAGAAACAATTTCTGCCATTTAGATATTCCTAGATATTTCCTATTAGTCAAATTAGACAAGACAGCAAATAATGACACAACCATGTTATATTGCTAGTATATATTGAGTGTATACTCTCTGCCAGGCACTGTGCTAAGAGATTTACATATACTACATTATGTCAGTTATCCTTACAAATACCTATACTACAGATGAGAAAACTGAAGTTCAAAACTGTCATGTTCCTGGTTCCATGTTACAAAACTAATCACTGGAAAAACAAAAAAGCAGAGCCCAGTAATCCCTAACCATCAAGGGTTCTCTTTCCACTATGAATCTGACCACATGGACTTACTTGTAAAAAAAAAAAAAATCATTGCTGTTACACAGAACACATTTTTATTAGGGGTAAGCCATTTTAAGATTTTAAGTTCAAATCCATAGTATTTGAATTGTCTACAAAAATATTATTTAAAAGTCTGTACATTTTATAAGATTGAAGAGGGCTGGCAATTATCCAACAGCTGTATCCCAGCCTGTCCTTAGCACTTTCAGAGCATGTAATCTTAAATAGTTTGTGTGCAGTTGACAAACCCCATCTTTCTAATTGGAAAAAAAAAAAAAATCTTCCTGTATTCCGATTACAAGTGAAGAAGAGAAATTTAAGTCCATTGAAAATGAGATTAGAACCCAATAGTAATCAGACCTTTCTTTACTGGAGAGTAAGGGACTTTCTCAGTATCATTTACAATCCATATCAGGTAATAGATGAGACATTTACTTATTTCCTCTTCCTTACATTAGTCTAAATATTAAGAAAAAGAGATTAAAAGTCAGGATTAGTGTAAGCAGGTAGAAAATTCAGCTGTACCACATAATTTTCTGATTCTCAAAAACAAAGAACTAGAGAAAGAAGGCTTAAATATATGTGTAAGTTCTTACTAGGGTGGATAAGCTTAAATGTTTTGACATGATTTAAAAGGTACTAAAGATACTTATATCTGGAAAAATGGCAAAATGCCATTTTTAAGGTAATGTGGGACTGTTCTTACATTTCCGTTTTCTTTCCCTCACCTCTGAGTGATGTCTGTCAGTGGCCCTGTCTGGTTTTGTAGCTGTGAAACCATTCTTCTCTCATAAATGCTACACAGCTGGCACAAAAGAACTCTTCAGTATGCGTGATAACAGAATATGACCTTTCATTTATCAGAGCGCATTTTGTATTTTGTTATCTGCTTGTCCCTGTTGCATTTTATTTCTTGTTGCTAGTTTTTGATATGATACTCCAGGCCCTTTGCATTAGGAACTCAACAACATAGACTTAGGGAAGAGCGTGTCAATCACTGTTATTTCACATAGGTGATGAGATCCAAAGATCACAACTTACCTTTATTTCTAATTAATCTGGTGCAACAATATCCAAAATAAAATTTCTGAATGTAAGTAGCTAATAGGAACTAGAAGATTTTGCTTCTATAAATCTTTATATAAACGCATACTTAGTGTTATTCAACATAGCATGGGTGAGGGGACACAAAGAGGGAAGTTTCTTAACCCAGTTAGAGGTGAACTAAGCTTCTGATTTCATCCCCAAACTACCATTGAACTGTAGAGTAGACAGTCTGTGGCCTTCATGGCAATCTCTCAGGAAAATATGTTTAACTGGATATAAAGGCCTGCTGTGGTTTAACTGGATAGAAAGGAGCCCGGGTATCATCAGAAGATATTAGCCCCCAACAAACATTTCCCTACTTGAGCAGTCTGCGCTCTCTCTAGCTGTTTAAGTGAAGTGGGCTGACTGAAGAGGTGCCTGGGTTGTGCCACTCTCTCTTTGTAGAGCAGTGTGTTAAGATAGTGCATTTAACTTCTAAAAAATGATGCTTTGATTTTTTTTAAGGAAATGGTAGGAGCAAAATGGAAATATCTATAAATGTAGTATCAATATGAAATTAAATTTGAAAGATTACCCATATAAGATCATCCATAGGATGGAGGCATCCTAACCCAAATATTTTCTCTTTTTTTTGCATATTGCCCTCAAATTCTTGCCAGCTTTCATCATATTTTATTAGTGGTTTTAACATTGTGTGTATTACATGCTTCACATGGTAGAAATATTTTAACTATTTTCATTTATATTTACAGTTAGTTTGAGACTAAATATATTCTGCTGAAGAATATATTTACTTTAAAATAGATCTAAAGGTGTTTAACTATGAAATTAAAAAGAAAAATTAATCGTCAACGTTTTGGGATTAATATCCACACTGCAACACATTTTTATCTAGTTATTATTTCAATAAAATGTAGATTGTGATGTATGTAAAATCCTTTGTGTTCCATCACACCTTCTGAGTCTTTCTAGTCCACTGTCCTCTCTGAACTTCTGTGGCAACTACAGATCAAATAGTGGTTAATTAGATACTTATGCCAAATCATCTATTATCCTGACCTTTCATTTAACTTTCCTCATTTTGCCCCCTGACTCCCCAAAGTGTAAGCTCTTTAACAACAGGATCTATGTGATGGATTGATGTATGCCTGACATAGTCAGTGCTTATGTATTGAATTCATTGAGTCAGATTGCTTTTCTAATGTCTACCTAAGCTGTACTAATGAAACAAGGGACTTGACTATTGGAACTAGAGAAGGAAGGTGAAAGTCTTTTGTATACATGAGATATGTCTAGGAATGGTAAAATAGGAGTGCATGCATTGGATTATTGATGAATGGCATTTAAGCACTGGGCCCTTCGAGATGTGTAAAGGGGAAAGCAGAGATGAGAGATGAACAAGGCAGAAAAAAGGAGGAAATGTGAAGTTGAAGCAAAATTCACTTTAACATGTTGCAGAGTCTCATCCCTTTCCCCACAAGCCAACAAAATACAGTGGTCTTCTCATTCATGACTAGGACCCTCTCTTCTTTTCCAACATGTCCCTGGAGAAGGTGAGCATCAAAAAAGCTGGGATTGAGATCAAGACATGCCTGGGGTATTTTATGTCTCAAGTAGCTTGCATGGCAGGGCTTTGTTATAAAAGGAAGAAAATGAAATACTGCTACTCACTGGGATCTCAACTTGTAGTACATCTTAGATCACTTTACTTACCTGCTGCACTATCTTAAACTATAAAGTAGATTATATCCTCCTGATAAATCCCCAGGTATTTTGAAAGATTACTGATTTTGTGCACCCAAGAGGGCAATCACAGGCCAACCTTAGAAGGCAGAACCCTTATAAAGAAGACCATGACATTTGCCATTATACAAGGGAGTGTCAAAAGGATTAAAAGGAAGATGTTGGACCTTTACCTCTCAGGCTGCTTGAGACTTTTTTTTTTTTTTTAATAACTGATCTCGGGTGCCCGGGTGGCTCAGTTAGCTAAGCACCTGACTTTGGCTCAGTCAGTCATCTCACAATTTGTGAGTTCGAGCCCCGTATCAGACTCTCTGCTGTCAGCACAGAGCTACCTTTGAATCCTCTGTCTCCCTCTCTCTGCCCCCATCCCCATTCAATGCTTGCTCTCTTCCTCTCTAAAATAAACGTTTAAAAATGCCTAAAAATAAAAAATAACTATTCCATCGAATAGTTTAGGAATCAATAAACCTGGGCTTAAATGGTTCCTCCATCTATTTTGTATGACATAGCACTAGTTACATCATCTATTTGAGCCTGAATTTTTTTTAAATCTATAAAATAGGGGCATCTGGGTAGCTTAGTCAGTTAAGCATCTGACTTCGTCTGAGGTCATGATCTCACAGTTTGTAGGTTCAAGCCCTTCATCAGGTTCTGGATTGACAGCTCAGAGCCTGGAGTCTGCTTCAGATTCCGTATCTTCCTCTCTCTTTGCGCCTCCCCTGCTTGTGCTCTGTCTCTCTCTGTCTCCCAAAAATGAGTAAACATTTTAAAAATTTATAAAGTAAAAGATACATATACTTAATATGAGGACTAAATGAGATAACCTTTATAAGTCAATAGCACAATGCATACATAAAACATAAATGCCAGTCAATGCATTATTATCCTGTTTTCTGGCAGTCTTGTGTTTTCTCTAACTCCATTACCTACGGATCACTTTCATACTTAAAAAGTGGGTTTTTCAAATTACATGAAACTTAATTGTAGGCTTACTAGTTTGTTTAGTCTTATTGTCAGAAAAGAAGCACTTTTAAATATTGGTGATCATATGTTTATAATTCCTAGAGGTTTATAATTCCAAGGAGTCCAGATGACAATCCAAATCCATCACTGTTTTATGTTAGTCATGAATCAGGCATGCTCTGAAAGGCCTCTGCTCTCATGACTAGAAGATCCATACTTTCTACCACCTGATTTTGTGGATATCCAATTCTGTGTCATCTTTGCCTCAGTTAAAGGAAAGACATTTTCCTTATAATCAATTGTTTTATTTAATGATGGACTTTCAAAAATGTTAGTGGGGTAATATGAAATTCAATTCATTTTCAAGAAATCACCCAGCTAAAATCACTCTAAAAAAAGATGTTCTTGGAAATTATACATAGTTTTGAAGATTCATTGAATCTAAGACAGTGTGTCTTCTATATAGTTCATTAGAGTAATGGAGACACTTGCAGAAATTTCTTCCTGATCAAATCAACTGTCAGCTCTCCCTACAATTAGAAACAAAGGATCCCAAGTTGGTATTAATTTCTCTACCAATGTATTTGTACCATAGTGGTACCAACTTGAAGTTACACACCATTGGCTTGTATTTAATCACAAAACATTTTACTTAAGACTCTTCCTTTAGCCTGTTGTCAAAATCCTATTTGATAAAAGAAGAGCAAGATTGGGGAGTTACATATATATATATAATATATATAATCAATATATTAACAACGTTACTGATTTTTAGCTCTTGAAGAATAAATATCATAGGGCTATGCAAGAAATACCCCTACTGGATCATTTTCCTTTGAGGAATTATTTATTAAGTTGTTACCTTGTGCCCAGCATGTGCTATACACAAGGTATATAGCAATGAACAGATATATTGGATCCTTTACTTGCAAGGAATCTAAAATCTAGAATCTAGAATCAATTTTGTCATGATTATAGACGCTGCTATTAAGTGTTGTAACAATGCATAATGGAAAGCTCTAAGCTAATTTGGTGGAGGGGGTGCATAGGGGATGCTTCCTGGAGAAACATCTAAGTTAATATTTAAGAGGAAAATCGATTGGCCAGACTCAGACATACATGTGTGTGTGCGTGTGTGTGTGTGTGTGTGTGTGTGTACACACATTTATATTTATGTTGGGAGTGGGTGAGAGTGTTAGAAGTACACATAGATACAGGAAACTTGCAAAGCAAATAAAATGGCATTGTTAAAAACAATTAGCTCCTCTAAAAGAATTGAAAGAAGTACAGAATGACTAGAATTTAAAGCATTGGAAGTAAGTGGTTCAAGAGAAAGTTGGAGGAGTCAGGAGACAAATAGATGCATATGTTGCATATGATACAGCAAACAATGTAACACACAAGACAAATATTTTCATTAGAATAACTACATTCTTTCACAGGTTTGTTCCTCAAAGAATCAATGATGTTCAAAATCTACTTATTTGAAACATTACCAGCTACATTAGGTATTACTGTATTAGAATGGTTTGCATAACAATGACACATACAGCATTTAGTTGGAAATTATGTGATAATGCTGCTTTTAAAGCTGGAGTAATTTTACAAAACTATGTTAAACATTTACTTTAATTTCTGAGTCTAGGCGTATCCAAATAACATGTTCTCATTTAAAAGCAAAAGGACTAAAAACAAACTCCTCATCTTCTCTGGAAATATATATAGCTTTTCAGAATGCTTTTGTGTTTCCCAAAGTTTAAAACTCAGGAAAAAAAGAAGGCTTCAGAAGAAACAATCATCTTTGTTGTTACTTTCGTACTATTTTGGACAAAATGTTAGGTTCATAGCATTGCTTTTCTTTATTTTTTTCCCACAAGTGTTTATTTTGTCATATCGAAACTGACACTTTTGTTTCTAAGGAGACATTACACATCAGAGGTGAAGATTTATGAAAATGAGAGGAGAAAAACTATGTATTAGCAAAGTTCCCATAGCTTTTCTTTATTGACCAGTAGTCATAAAAATATGATTACAATTTTATTTCTCTTTGTTCTCAGAGTCCCACAATGAAATTTAACTACAAATCAAGGATTTGAGTTTTATTACTCCTTGCTGCTTACTGTGATTCTTTGAAATTACTCTCGTTTCCTTGAAGTCTGCTGGTTTATACAAAATTAATATTCTATAGTATGACCCACTATTATTGCTTAGGTGAGAAAATGAAACTATCTGGGATTCAGTCAAAATAAAGAATGTGGCACTCTAAGTCTGAATGATTAGATTTTCCTTTTTATTCTACACCCTTGGAACCTTGTTAGAAATACCCATTACATTTAGCACTTTCTACCAAAATGCCCATTCCAAATAGAGCTTGCACCTAGACATTGATTCTGGTGAAGGGAGGCCTGCCTTTTGTCAAAAATACTAATTTCTGGAACTAATATAATGTTATGTATTAATTATGGTCCAGTGAAAAATTAGTTAATGAAAAAATGGTGAATCCTCTTGCAAATCAAAGAAAAATAAACCCAGATTTTACATACTGTTTTGTTGCTTGGAAATTACTTCAACAGAGACATGTATGTCACTGGTGACATTTTCAGTGGAGGTTGCCAACACATGTAACCCACATAAAATCCACTGGAGGAAAAAGAAAATAAAAGGACAACCTCATTCTACCTTTGTTAGGGTGAAGGAAGTATGCAGACAAATTATATTTTAACTATTTGGTGAGAATTTCTGTTACCATAAACTTAATTTTTATAGGCTCAATAGATTGCTCTGTTGATTTGTATACTTCTTGAAAAGTTCAGATTCTTCTTGGACCCTTTAATAATTCCAAAATGAATAGGTCTTTTATAAGTAGGTCATTATTACTATATCGTAATCTCTGATTTAGGAAACTTAAAGATGAAAATAGCTTCTCCCAAAGATTCTGCTTTGACAGGTACATTCCACTGATTTTTAATCTCTCCTGTCCTCTGATCATGCTCAGAAGGACTGTGTAATGTTTCTACATACCAGCATGTTTGGTATTAGATCCCAACCCTTTCCAAAGTAAAGAAAAGGTCATTGGAAATTATATTTATCTTTGACCTTTCCCATTGAAATTGGTTGTTTTATGTCCTTAATACTATATGCTAAGTTTAGATGTATTATCCAACTATGGCAAGGATTAAAAATGAACACAGTCATACCAAATTATTGGTTGTTTTGTAAATAACATATTATTATGAATTTGTGAAGAAAGAAATACATTTTGAGCAATATATAAAAGTAATATACCTCAATAATCACTTTTCATATGAAGCTTGTTAATGAAAATCATGAGGTACTGGCAACATGTAGGTTTATTCCCGGTGAACCTAAACAATCTGAGCTATTTTATACCAAAAAAATCATCTGTCAAAAAGACATTATCACAGTACTCTATTTAGATTGGTCTTTGTTTGGTTGATAGTGTATTAATATATAATTTTGTCACAAGAGAAGTCATTAATTTTTTATTCTAGTAGTAGAACAAACAATTTGGAAACTAAAGTAAACATACATTGAACATGGGGGTGTCTGGGTGGCTCAGTCGGTTAAGCGTCTGACTTCAGCTCAAGTCATGATCTCACGGCTCATGAGTTTGAGCCCCATATCGGGCTCTGTGGTGACACCTCAGAGCATGGAGCCTGCTTTGGATTCTGTGTCTCCCTCTCTGCCCCTCTCCCTCTTATGTTCTGCCTCACTCTCTCTCTCTCAAAAATAAATAAACATTTAAGTTCCTCCTAATCCTCCTATATGTGCAAACACACGATATTTGTCCTTCTCTGCCTGACTTATTTCGCTCAGCATAACACCCTCAAGGTCCATCCATGTTGCTACACATGGCCAGATTTCATTGTTTCTCATTGCCATGTAGTATTCCATAGTATAGATAAACCACATCTTCTTGATCCATTCATCCGTTGATGGACACTTAGGAACTTAACTGAGGAACAAGGGTGAGAAGAAGGGGGGAAATGGCAGGGGAAAGGGAGAGAGGCAAACCATGAGAGACTCTTGAATGCTGACAAAAACTGAGGACTGATGGATGTGGGGGGGAGGGGGGGATGGGCATGGAGGAGGACACTTATGGGGATGAGCACTGGGTGTTATGTGGAAACTAATTTGACAATAAACTATTTGTAAAGAAAATAAAAAATAAAATAACTTAAAAAAATAAATAAACATTAAAAAAATTTTTAAACCATATATTGAACTGAAGTGAGCACCATCTGATTTCCCATCCATTACTTCAACAAAGACTAGCCTGTGGTTTGATTTCAAAATCAAATCTTTCTTTAATAAAAAGTCTCTGAACCAGAAGGCATCTGATAGTCATGGTGATGGGATTGTATGGCCCTGTTCGTGTGGCTACCTTTTTTAAAATTATTACATCTTTTTATACCTATTTCTGCTGCCTATTCATTTTTCTCTTTATTATTGTTGTAGATTGATCTTTGTTATTCATTGAAAATAAGGGTATTTTTATTGTTTTAGCTGATTCTCATCATGGATCTTTAAAAGCTACTGTTGACTTAAATCATGTCGTATCCAATTACAATAATTGCCCTGTGAGTGCCAAAGGCATGAGAGCAAATTTTATATACCTGTGTACGTATGCATTTATATGTTTTTATGTGCTCTTTTTCTAAGTTATTCAAAAAGAATATACAAAGCTGTCAGTTCTCTCCACCTGTCTTACTTAGGGCTTTTCTACTTCCCCTGCTATAAAAACTATGATTACTTATTTTGTGGCATGAGGCAGTTATTAAGCAAATAAAGAACTGATTATGTGGAAGTTCGAGTCAGTGACCATCATTAAAAGAGGTAAAATTATAAATGAAAGATGTGATATCTCATATCACATGAAAGTCATATGGAAGCTCATCTGTGCCATTTATTCTCTGGGCAGAGTATTTACTTTCTTTTTCTTGTGAATGTTGTTAGGCTATAGGGTGAGATGATGGTTCCATCCATCATCAACTATGAGAATTAAAGACAAGATTTCCTTCACTAACTCAATCTACAGATATTTCACAGGAAGTTATATGATAGGTAATGTGCTATCACTGAGAATATAACAATTAATGGCACACACAATACCTGACCTGATGGAACTTCAGAGTTCAGAGGGAAAATATTTATTGAATATGCAGTTATAAGGTCACTGCCTGATTCCAAAGGGCATGTGTCAGGTGCTAGGGAAACATACAGTCAAGTGTCTTAATCTAACTTGTTGACAGATAGGAAAGACCTCCTGAGGAAATAATGCTTCTATCAAGAAGATTCCATTAATGAGTCATGTTTGGCTAAGGGAAAATGGAAATGGGGTGAGAGTGAGGAAGAGTATTTCAAATAAAGGAAGTTACAAGTGCAAAAGCCTAAGGAAAAAGCAGAGCCTTTCCATCCCATGAGGATGGAAAGAGGCTAGCAAGGCAGTGGCAGTCATGAGATGGGGAACAGGGGGTTACGATTTTATACTAAAGGCAATGGGAAGGGTTATAACAAACAAAGGGCATGATTAGATTTCATCTGACATGTGGAGAATGGATGCAATTATTGAAGGGATGATTCAGGGAGGTCTGTTAATATCCTGTAGTATAATTGGGCAACACGTGATTTGGAGCCTAAATTTGGGTGGTGTCTGAGGGAATAATGAATCATTTCTGACGATGGGAACTCTCGAGCATGAACAACACCATAAGGAACCACTTACTTATAAAGTCATCAGAAAAGTTATAACAATGTGAATTGA
This sequence comes from Proteles cristata cristata, assembly GCA_017311185.1. Classification (NCBI taxonomy): domain Eukaryota; kingdom Metazoa; phylum Chordata; class Mammalia; order Carnivora; family Hyaenidae; genus Proteles; species Proteles cristata. Next base: position 265,433 of record JAESUZ010004437.1, on the reverse strand, counting down.
TATAGGAGTTTTGATGGACAAAGAAGTTAATAGAGCAAAGGGTATGTGTTTTTGAAAAAGTATTTCATGTTTGCCTATCAAATTATGCACAAACTTGTTGATCATATAAATCACATATAAGCCAAAAACACATATTCATCATTCATCACACTGCCTTAAGATAACCAATATCATACCTTAGTGCATTTTACCAAATATATATATGTATGCAAGCACACAGATGAGAACACAAATTGTGTACTCTTTTAAAACAAAGATACGCTTGGAATTTATGCTATTTGTATCCTTGTTTGTTTTTTTTAAATTATCAATATATTAAAAATATCCCATAGAATAAAATACTATTTTATAACTTTTAAATAATCACATAACACAAAGAAATACATACTAATGTTTTTATTAAACTATATTTGGTACCACTTTGATGTTTACATTTTTTTTAAAATTGAGTATAGTTGATTCACAATATTACATTCATTTCAGGTGTACATTTTAAATTAAGTACTAATATTAAATTTTAAATTAAGTACTAATGTATGAAATATTTTAGTCAAATAGACATTCAAAGGACAATTTGATAAGGTCTAAATGATAGTTCTTTTCTTTTTCTTAAAAAAGAATGTGACCAATATAATGGTGGGTTTATTGTGGTAAGTATAGTATATAGTAAAAATAGTGTAAGATGACACTTACAAATATTCTGAGAAAAACTTGTATCTATTATTTTCTTGAGCAAAATGCTCCCATCTTTTCTTGTCAGCAGTACTACCTTTCAGTGTTTGTTTCTCCTCTGAGTTTTTGCCAGGACATATTAGCTCAAATTCCATGTTAGTTAATTTTCACCGAATAGTCAAACTTCTTGAAGTATTCACACTTGAGCACTGAGATGTTAGCCTGGTTTCTTCCTGAGTGCTTTATAGATCAGGAGTACATTAATCTATTTGCAAGAATTATTCAAGGTCAGTTTAAACTGTGATTCTATTAGATAATGTTTTGTTCAAAGAAGCGAGGCTTCCACTTAGTTTGAATCTGTGAGTAGGAACCACTGTTTGTGGCTTGTATTTGTTTCTTACACTGTCATGCCTTTCGAATAGCTTAATAAAAGCAGAGACTTGAGAATAAAATAAAAACCATTTTTTTCAAATGTTATACACTTCAGCATGTTAAGCTTTAAATGGAACTGAAGGACACTCAAATGAAGTCACTTTTGTCAAAGCCTTTTCCTATAATAACAAATTTGGATGATGCAAGATATATTCCCGTGTGATGTCCAAGTGATTGATAAATCAATTTGTGTGGAATATACAAGAACTATTCAGACTTTGTGGTTTCCTTAAATGAGATGAATAAGAATTTCTATTTTCTGAATAGGACATAAAGTATTCTAGGCCTATTTTAGATTCTTCAGTGTGCCAAAGATGGTATTAAGTTTGGTGTTCATAAATTACAAGTCTGGAATAAGAGGTTGAATGTATTTTGAAAACTTAAACCTGTTTCACCTGAACATGTTTAACTAGTTAATAAGAAACATCAAAAAGACAAAACCCTGAGATCAATGGTCATTTTTTTGTAAAGCTATTATATGCTGTTTAAATTGGTTGTTCGGGTCTGTCTATAACATAAGTTCAATAACCTAGCTCAAATGCAGATTTCTAATTTTCAATTAACATAGGAATAATTTTGTTTGCTAAAATAAAATAAATGAATGAATGACAAGTCTGAAACATGAAATGTTCTAGGTAGAACTTTTTAAAATTCCAAATTTCAAAAAATCATGTGGCAACTGTATAGCTCAAGCTTTAAGTATTAACTTTTAACCTTTGACCTTACAGATTTTAACCAATGAAATGTCTCTTTAAACTTTAAAGGAAACAATGATAACGAGCGCCTGGCGATTGCTAGACAGCGAATTCCATATCGACTTGGTCGAGTAGTTGATGAATGGCTACTCGACAAAGGTAAAAAACATTGATTAAAACTTCAAATAAAAAAATAATTTGAACATAACCAAGTAGTACTTCATTGTAACACTAATAAACATAAAAAATAAATTTTCCGTAAAACTAAATTAAAAACAAATTTAAAACCGTAAAATGTAGATAGTAATATTTGCATACCTTGTATAATAATTTCTATACATTTTTAGACGTACCAGCTGTTTAATAATCTTACCCTGTTAACTTAAGGTTAAAGGGACTGTTAAATATAATCCACTAACTCAATCTATGAAGGTACTCACAGCAAGCATTAACCCAAAATGATAAATCATTCATAGATTATATTACATGTTCCAGCCTCTAAATTATTAACTAAAATATATGTAGTTCTGATATCTTTATTATGGTCCTGAAAAAAACAAAACAAAACAAAACAAAACAAAAAAACTCTTGGTTTAAACTCTAGGCATCTTAAATAGTGGGCAATATGGATTGCCAGTCAAAATGAAGTCCCTTTAACGTTTGCAACCTTCTAAGAACATTTGAGAACAAGCCCTAATTAAAACTGAACTTAAAGTTGTGTGCATGCTTTTTATGAGCAGAGAGCAATCTGCTAAAACCGGATACTCAATTTGATGATATTGGTACTGTTGCTGAGGATTGCTGTTTGATGGAAATGTGCCATAATTTCTCCATCGGTTTGTGTATCATTCCTGAAACCGCTTTTTACATCTGAAGCTATTTTTTTTTTCATTTTGTTTTGTTTTAATAGACTTGCTGAAAGCCAATCAGAAAACTATTTTTGGATATTTTTTTTGTCTCTGACATGCTCAGTGTAAACCATGCATTTCTTTTCAGTGTGATTGCCGGAAAAATAGAATAATTCAAATAACAATGGACTATATCTTAAAAAAATAAACGTTTTCAAAGAATAGCATATAGATATATGTGGCCATTACATGAACTATGAAATTTTGATCATAAATTTAAAATTAGATTTAGCTGCTCTAGATTAGTTTCTACCAGCGGTAATTTTAGAATGACAAATACTTGAAACATTAGCTATGTCACATATTTTTTTTAATTTGACAATTGAGACTTAAGAGAGCAATAGTATAAGATCTTGATGTAAAAGGGAAAAGGGATCCACTAAAATCTGATTTATCATATGTATCTTTGATTGGTCTTTTAGCAAAAACACTACATTTACAATAAGTTGAGAATTTACAAATATTTGCCAATGATTATGCATTTCATGGACACCTCATTTATAAGCAATGAATTATGAGTCAAATGCCTCTCTTATAGTTTATTGCTCTCATTATCCACCCCATGAAAGATCTGTTTTATCATCCTTTGTAGAATGTAGAGTTCACAATCAACATTTTTGCATGTATGTAATATTATTTTTACAGGGCGTCAGCTCACAATCTTCAATAGCCAAGCAACCATAATAATTGGCGGGAAAGAGCAGGGCCAGCCCTTCCAGGGCCAGCTCTCTGGGCTTTACTACAATGGCTTGAAAGTTCTGAATATGGCAGCCGAAAATGATGCCAACATCGTCATAGTGGGAAATGTGAGACTTGTTGGTGAAGTGCCTTCCTCAATGACAACCGAGTCGACAGCCACTGCCATGCAGTCAGAGATGTCCACATCAATTATGGAGACCACCACAACCCTAGCTACTAGCACAGCCAGAAGAGGAAAGCCCCCTACAAAAGAACCCATTAGCCAGGTGAGTATGTGGATTTCATTCCTTTGTCTTGGAACTGTGGTTATGAAAGTGGAACTGTGGTTATGAAAGTGGGTTTTTCTGCATAAGTGTCTTTTCTAAAATGGTATTGTTTCTGACCTTAGGTGCTGTGGCTTTCTTTGAGTCTTGCTTAGCATAATATACTCAGTTTGAATGTGAAATTGGTATACGCTGTTTATCTGAGATTTGGATTTTCGTAAATTGCTTTGTGTTGGGTTGTTAGCTGCTAGCTGTTAGTCTTGACTAGTAACCTTGGTCTAGACCAAGCTGAGTGGATTGTCTGCTAATTACACAGGATTTTAACTTTTTAAGTTAAATAAACAAGTAAATTTGTGAAGTACTTGGAAGGCCTTCCAGGCTTAGTACATCATCAAAAGAAAATAAAGCAAATTTGAAGAGAAATCTCATACAAAACTTATATTGTATTTTAAAGTGTCAGAATTTTGAATTGATAGGCATGTGGTTCTCATGGTGAATGATAGGGCTTCTCTTTTACTGTTGTTGAGATGGAAAATTATGCTCTGCCCTTCAAGTTTCTTCTAGATGGTCTAAAAATGAAACAGATTAACAGGAGAAATCTGACATGAAGCAGATTAACAGGAGAAAAAAAAACTTTAATTACTTCTACATAGTCTCAGTAATAAAACTGAGACCCAAAGAAATGACTAAGGCAGGCGTATTTTATACTTTTTTAGACAAAGAAACATAAACCTGTAAGAAATTTATAGGGAAAAAAGAAACCCTTAGATTTGGGAACTTGTATTACTAAGGAATTCTAAACAGGATTTGGGCTGGGGTAATAAATTAGTAAAAGTAACAAGGTTTGTGTATATAGCCTTCTTGGCTCTGTATTCTGAATGTCTGGTGATACGGATGCCTCTGTACCTTTCATATGAGTGAATTATTTTCAACTATGTGAAGACAAAGGGACTTCATAGTGTTCTTACTCTGGCTGTTTCTTAGGTAACTCTAATTCAGAATAATCACTATACCTGCCCTTGACCCCCACACTGTCTATGAGAAAAATGCACTTAGTTTATCTGAAGATAACAACCCAAAATATGATGCTTAAAAACTGTCTTCAGCTTCCGTATTTTGTATTATATGTGGTTAGCTGCCCTCACCTATAATCTTCTTCAGTGAACCTATGTCTCATGTCGAAGATATAATTTTAAATGTTGAACTTTCACAACTTAATGCAATCAGGGTATACTTAATGGTTACCTACTGTGCATCATCACTGGCATTATATCAGTGACGACTAAGGAAAAGAAATCTTATCTGCCTCAGAGAGTGCTATTAGAATATTACCGAAATGCTATTAAATGCTACTAGATCCCTATTGACATTTATAGCCTTTGTATATGTTCTGTTGTTATTTCTTTCAGAATTGTGTGTCTCCTTGGCCTAAATTCTTTCCTTTTGTTTTGTTTCCTTCTGTCTCTTATAGAGGCCACATAAAGCTTTTCTAAATACATGATCCTAACTTTTCTAGAAAACTACATTCGAAAGAAACAAGAATGACACCAATTATCTTTACATTTCTTTTACTTCACGTGTTTGAGATACACATGTCAAATTTGGAAAGAGAATAGAAGAAAGTGAATTCTATTCATATCAGCACCCTGTCTTCTAATTAACATATGTTTACCAGGGAAAGAAGAATAGATTTTGATTTTTACTTTCAATAGGAAGGAGCAAGAAGAACAGAATAGAAAGAGAGAAAATGTGTTAGGAAAAGAGAGATGATCAAAATTTTACAAATTCTGTAAATTCATAAAGGTAGTATTACATATTATGGGCCGATATGCCCTTTCTGTCTGTCTCTGTCTCTCTCTCTGTGTCTCTTTCTTTCTTTCTCTCCCCTTTTATTTTTTTATTTGCATTTGGTCACAAAGTAAAATGAGCTGTCTCACATGGTATTCATCAATATATATTTATTGATCATTCTACATGTGCCATACACTGTCGTGGGCACTAAGAATACATTAGCAACAATGAACAGAAACCCCTGTCCTTATGGAATATCCATTTCAGTAAGAATGTGTGCTCACAGTATAATCTTTCTGTTGATTTTTTTCAATCTTGTTTAGGTTTATAAGATTGTTAATAATAACACTTAGTCCTTAGTCTCTTGATTAAAGACTTGTGACTTTAGAACTTTACACAGATTTATGCATATTCAGCAGCTCCATTTGATATACTTTACTGATACTTCATTAATGATTTGTTACAGTTATTAGTATTTTATGATTTATTTAATTAACAAATTATTAGGGCGCCTAATTCAGCTTGGGTTGTGATCTCAAAGATCTGATGGCGCAGAGCCTGCTTTGGATTCTCTCTGCATCTCTCCCTCTATGCCCCTCCCCCACTCGTGTGTGCACACACTCTCACTCTCAGAATAAATAAATAAACATAAAAAAAATCAAGAAACAAGTTAGTAAGATGAGTTTGGTATAGAAAAATGAAACACAAAGCAATTGATAGACTGTTTCTTTTATATAAAATAAATCATATGGGGGCATACTAGAACAATCAGAATTGGAAATATTCTTGAGAATAAAATTTGAAAGTATCAGAGATTTTTTTGTTAGTAGCCTTATTTCATTATTAAAGAAATGACTGTTGCCTGAGCTCCTAGGTAAACCAGATGTATTCCAAAATAAAGAAAGACTTACCAGCCTTTTCTAAAATGTATTTTATGAATTAGTGACTGGTTTTTATTAAGAAATTCTGTTTTTTAAGAAAACATACAAAATGGCTATTGCATTTGCAAGTACAATTTCTAAATACCTAGAAATGAGGAAATAAAAAGTTTCCATTTTATAGTAGTAATTAGTGTAAAAGGAAAACACTTAGCTACCCATTAATTTCCAGTGAAATGTTTCTCTTTTATTATAAACTATTATTTGTTTAAAGACAGCAGTGGTTTATAGACGTAAATGATGTAATCAATTAGTGATTATTTGGTTCATTTGAGGAGGTATTGACTTAAATAAAAGATTACTAGGTTCATTAAAAAATAGATATTTTAAATCTTTAGATTTTTTAGCAGACCAATAACAGCAATTAAATAGTTCAGATTAATGTGCTACAAATACTTGTGGAATAGTGTTTTCAGGTTGGACCAGTAAGTTTTGAAATTATCTTTTATAATGATATCTATCTGATTTCAGGTAATCAGGTGTGCATGTGGGGGGAAAAAACTACTAAGGACGAATGCAAATTACGTATCCTTAAGTAACAGTAATTTGTTGCACATTTTCTTTACCTCGTAACTGATTTTTCAATTGCTTTTCAATTAAGAAGAGATCACTGTTATATGTAGAATTTAAACTATCCACTAGAATGTCAAAATCCTAGAAGTTTAAATAATAAAAGAGCGATTTATAATGCTGAATCCTGGACTAAAACCTTTCACCCATTTTGTAAATTGGATGAAGCATCTTCCTTTAAATCCTGTCCATAGTGGCCATATCTGCCTGCTTTTATCAACCACCTTCCTAAATTGTGTACCAAGAAGGGTTATATTATTTTTCAAAACCCATACTGGACTGTTTCCTGAGTCAAAGTATATTTTCCTCAGTGATAACACTGAGCCACTTAAGCTACAATGGCAGTGTACCTTGGGGTGATTGTATGTTTTAGAACTATGGAAACAGATTTTTGGTCAAGAAAAATTAAATTGGATTCACTTCAAATAGATGAGACGAGGTTTGTTCATCCATCCTGCAGGGCAAGTAGTAGGGAAGAAATATATTTTCGCTTTTTACAGAGTCAGAGAATTTTTATAAAATAGTCCTCATCAAAATGTTACCCAATAGGATCCTGTTTACTTTCCTACTTCGAAGTAAATACGCTTTTTAAAAAAGTTTTTCCTCTGATGATCAAATTTGAAACTGATGTTTACTTTAGAAAGACATGATTCATATCATGAAATAATGAGGACATTTACCAACCCTTTGGATTAAGTGGCTTTTTTTAAAAAAAAGTGAATATAATAATATAATAGTACTTTTTATGTGCATTACATAAAGTTCACAAAATTGGTTTTACTTAGAGTATTTAATATCTAAATGCTTTTGCAAGTCCTGCTCATCTTAAAAAAGAGACGCTTTCTATAAGGCTGCTCTCAGAAAACACATATTTGCAAATAATGGCTAGTAAGATTTCTTGCGATTCTCGGAGCTTCTTGGGATTAGGACCAGGAGTGTCATGAAAGATTTTTGGCTTCTAAGTGTTTCCTCTTCTGAATAATCTGGCAATGTCTCAAGACGTATATGTAGCTTTATGTAAATGAGGAAAAGTAAGCCAGCATGCAAAGGGCAATATTCATTCCCTTTGGATGTAGTCTGTAATGAAAAGAAAGTGAAACTGTGCTATTTATTTTGTGATCAAAATTGTGACATTTATTCTGTTCTAGTCTTTGAATCACGTTTTGCAGTCTTTTGGTTCTTTTCTTCAAGACTATTTTACAAGCTGTATACATACTGTAGTGAATATGGATCCATAGAAATGTCTTTTACTTACAGGGAATATAAGAGAAGGGAAAGAACACAGTAAATCATGAGAACTGGATTCCCCTTTGACACACTGCCTTACCTTGTTGTATAGCTTGGGCAGCTTGGTTACCATGGCTACACTTTGACTTTACTACCTCTCTAAGTGGGTTAACTAAGAATCTCTTGAATTGTATTCAGCTCTACAGTCATACTGGTGAAGATGCTCTTAATTACATCTTCTGATGATTATTTAACAAAGCATAGATTTCACCCTGAACAGGTGGCCATACCTCTCGGCTGGCCTATGTAGTTCCTGTGTACACCTGGTATACCCATATAATTATTAATGGTATCCTTTTTTTGAGTTTCAGAAGCATTCCATTTTGGTCTCTATATTGAACTTTTACAGTATATATAAAATCTATCTTTGCAAAAAATCATACTTCATAAGAATAGTAAATAGCAAAGCCTTGTCCTTGACATTCAGTGGAGCAACTGACTCTGCTCTCCTTACCTGGTTTTGAGAGTCCATGGCCTTTTTCATCTTCTTTTTATCTTATTTCAAAAACCTTGAGAAAGGAAAGAAAACAAGGCTTTGAAAGATTCTGATTTTTGACTGGAGAGACTATAGCTTGAAACTCCTAGTAAGAAATTGTAGAGTAGAGCAGAATCAGTAAATAAGAGTGAAATATATTGGAGCAATTCTGTGGTTCCAGTTAGGCTTTTACAGAGTGGACATAACAAACCCACTCAAGAAAAGGAACTGTTAAGGATTTAAAAGCATTGATAGGTTGTCAGAAACATGTATATTTCACATACACAGTGTCCTACTGATTTGACAGCGTTTGATTCCTATGGAATGTTCTGAAAAGAAACCCAATTAGTTTTCAAGCAAGAAAAAGTATTTGAATATATTGGACACTGCTGTTGCTTCCTGGCAGGAGTGAAGATGCTCATAAAAAATTAATACTATTTGTTTGAAAAACATAAGCAGAGTACACACACATTTCCATGAAAAATATTTAAAACTAACAAAATACATTTTGTAACTTCAAAGAAAAAATTTTATTTTTTATTAAAAATATTAATTAACCTCAGCTGTGGCTTCATTATAAAAAAATAATTGCATTACTTATAATTATATGTCTTCCTGATAACCACTCTGCATTTTAAAATACTGGTGACATGAATAATTAATTTTATTTTTGCTAGTCCAGTCATTCTGCTGAATTCACTTAAATTAATAAACATTTTTATAGCAAATTTTAGTGCATATTGGAAAGTAAAACACTCCAGTGTAGATTTTAAAATATATATAAGGGAGCATCCTCCTGAAATGAATGGTGCCAAGTAAGAGAGTTATAAGGCATTGTCATTTTTTCTTAATATTTTTATTTATTTCTAGGAGAGAGAGAGAGAGAGACAGCGTGAGCAGGGGAGGGTCAGAGAAAGAGGGAGACACAGACTCTGAAACAGGCTCCAGGCTCTGAGCTGTCAGTCAGCACAGAGCCCGACATGGGGCTCGAACCCACGAACCGCGAGATCATGACCCAAGCAAAAGTCGGATGCTTAACCGACGAAGCCACCCAGGCGCCCCTAAGGCATTGTAATTTTAAAGGTCGGGAAACAACTGCTACATAGGTGCTTTTTCTCATTCATTGCTGGTAAGCAAAAGTGCCAGGGTATATACATTTTCAAGAGTTTGTCTTAAGAAAATTCTTCTGCTTGGTGCATTTTCTTTAGGACATGGAGATTTTACTGGATAAAAAGGTGTCCATATGGTAGATTCAACGTTGGTTTTGAGATATCTTCAGGCATAGCTAGTTCTAGATAAATAAATCCATCTATCCATTTACTCATCCACCCACCCATCTGTCCATCCATCCATCCGTCCATCCATCCATCCATTCACTTAACACATGTTTGCCGAGCCTTACTATATACCAGGCAATGTTCTGGTCACTGGAAATATAGCACTGAGCAAAATTAAACATTTATGCGCAAAGCTTACATTTTACTTTAAAAAATTTTTTTTAAATGCTTTTATTTATTTTTGAGAGAGACAGAGCAAGTGGGGGGAGGGGCAGAGAGAGAGAGAGGGAGACGCAGAATCCCTAGCAGGCTTCAGCGTCCGAGCTGTCAGCATAGAGCCCAATGCTGGGCTTGAACTCACGGGATATGTGAGATCATGACCTCAGAGTAAGTTGGATGCTTAACTGACTGAACCACCCACATGCCCCATAAATTTAAATTTTAGTTAAAGATGGACATAAACATTAGAACAAATATCATACATGGGATGTTAAGTGCTATCGGAAAAAAACAGAGGAGAAGGGATGCTTATGCTAGGGAAGCATGTGGGTATTAAATGGCAATCCATTTTGAATAGACATGTATAGATTATACTGATATAGGCATTGATTATAAGAGAATATTGGCATGTTAAAATTCAGACTTATTTTTAGATCCAGCAATATCATACCCTATGTGGATAGTGCTATTGGCAACTAGCTGGTGTTTTAGGAACCTAGAACAAAGGTGACACCAAGATTTATCTTTTCTTTCTTTCTTCTTCTTTTTTTTTTATTTAAATATTTTTATTTATTTCTAGGAGAGAGAAAGAGACAGCGTGAGCAGGGGAGGGTCAGAGAGAGAGGGAGATACAGACTCTGAAACAGGCTCCAGGCTCCGAGCTGGCAGTCAGCACAGAGCCCGACGCGGGGCTCGAACCCACGAACCGCGAGATCATGACCTAAGTGAAAGTCGGACGCTTAACCGACTAAGCCACCCAGGCGCCCCTCTTTCTTCTTTTTTAAAATTTTTATTTATTTCTGAGAGAGGGAGGGAGATGGCATGAGCAGGGGAGGGTCAGAGAGAGAGAGGGAGACGTAGAATCCAAAACAGGCTCCAGGCCCTGAGCTAGCTGTCAGCACAGAGCCCGACGCGGGGCTCCAACGCTTAAACCATGAGATCATGACCTGAGCTGAAGTCGGATGCTCAATGGACTGAGCCATCCAGGCACCCCACTTTCTTCTTTCTTTTAAATGAGGGACATCTTGGGCTAGTGCCAAGACCTGGTGTAGGTGGGTGCAGTGTGGGAAAGCCCAACAAAGTGTATTTAGAGAGCTCTGGGTATGCAGTGTGGCTTCAGGTGTGTGGAAGCAGTAAGTGCAGGGAAAGGATGAGCCAGGATGGGATAAGCATCCTGGCAGCTCAGAAGATGGTGGAATCAGCCCCAGGCACTGCTGCCAAGACCAGTCTTGCCAGAGAGAATCCCATCTCTCAAGATCTTGGGAGTCCCACACGCTGGCAGAGGTGTCCTGGGGTGAGAAACACTTGGGTGCACCAGGCCCCAGTCTCATCAGTAAGGAGGTCTGGCTCATGCCACCTATGAAAGCAAACCCAGGTCCTTTTTTAATGCTGCCCCTAACCTCACGTGGAATCACAGAGAGGTGTCACTGAACCCTCAGGGGCCTGGTCAGGTCCAAGGGAGCAGGCTCTGGCCCAAAGGTTGTGCAGGAGTGGGATCATCCAAGGTCCACATGGGAGGAAATTGTTCATATTTGCCATGCGTGGTCCTATGGACACCAGACTAACAAGAGCCTTGTTAATTAAATCAGAAATATAAGCAAACTCTAGGGTATATATGTGTATGAAAAAAAAAGTCTTGGTATTATTATTGTTATTCTACATGTGAGAAAATTTAGAAACTACATAACTTACCCAAGACCATGCAGCCACTTTCCTTCCAGAGTATTTTAAGGTGATCTGGGCATTTGCTTTTAAGTATGGCTTGTGTTCAAAATCTTATTACTTCTTGTCTTCTTACATTCTTTTCTTTAAAAGATTGTTTATTTTGAGAGAGAGTGGGGAGGGGCCAGAGAGAGAATCCCAGGCAGTCTCCACACTGTCAGTACAGAGCCTGATGCAGGGGCTCAGTCTCACAAAAAGTGAGATGATGACCTGAGCCAAAATCAAGAGTTGAACAATTAACTGAATGAGCCACCCAGGTGCCCCTTTGCCCCTTCTTCTCATATTCTTAGCCAGCTCAATGCCATCTCCACACAAGAGTCAGTTTGCTGTTTTGAAAATTGAAATACAGTCATGACATTCTCTTCTTGAATACAACCAGATATTTAGGATAAAAGTCAGCTTCCTTGGGATGATCGTCGGGATCCAACCTTCACAACAACCTCCTGTCTGCCTTTCCAGAGGGATTATCTCCACTCTCCTCCCTACCTTCCCTCACCCCACCTTCTGATTGAGTATTCACAGGGACCTCTAGAGGCATGCCATTTCACACCTTTATAAGGTGGGAGAGTGACAGTTAAATATCTCCCAAACTGAGAAGGCATTTTGACATTTTGAGACTGAAAAACAAAGCAGGCCACTCCATACAGTTTACACAGAGTCATTTTCAGGGTAACTTACTGATAGGGAGGATCCGTTGGCGGAACAGCTATTCCCCACAAAATCTGGACATTAGTGTACCAATTATACAGTGTGAGGACATGCAGGAGGCCTTGTAGTGAGATCGAAGGGTTTGCATGTACCTCAAGGGACTTGCATAGACCTAATTGACACCTAGCATCTAATTAGATCTTGTGGCACCACCTGTGTGTCAAGAAGAGGAGAGATCATGTTATTTCTAGCAAATTTATGGAGACTTCCCCTATTCTGGCCCTGGCAGGCATTTGTAAGGTGTGCAAATTAATTTCCAAGGGGGTCCTGGATCATGCAGCTTCAGAGGAGTGAGTGAGCAGATGTGAACAAGACAGAGGCCTAAAGATGGACTCAGTATTGTCAGCTTCCCTACACCTTGGCATGGAAAGTCCTCTCCTTTCTTTATCTTCTTACCTCTCTCTTTCATGCTCTGCACAGTCTCTCCCAGTCTGATTCTGCATACTGGAAAGTGACAGTCTGAAGAGGCAACACCAGCGTTGGCTGTAGGGGGCAGTATTGCATAGTGGTCAAGGGTGTCAGCTCTGGAAGCAGGAATGCTGAGTCCATCTTTAGGCCTCTGTCTTGTTCACGTCTGCTCACTCCTCTACCTAAATTGTAGACTTAACTTTGGTCCCATGCTGACTAGGGGATCCTAGGCAAGTTATTTAGCCTCTTAATACCTGTTCCCCATCTACAAAATGGGGATTATGGCTTCACAAACTTATTGTGAGGATTCAACGAGTCAGTATACTATATGAACTGTATAAAATGACTGCTACTTGACAATTTTTTGTTATAAAACAATCAAACCTTCTGTGGTTCATCCTAAAATGTAAATAAATATAGCATCTCATACACGTGACCATTACATTCATGGGAGTTTTGCGTGGAAAATATTCTTTAGGTACAAAGTATAAGTTGAAGCATCTTTTTTACCTATAAAGGTATTTTTCTCTGCCCTTGAAAAAATAGCTCTGATTAAAAAAAAAAAAGACAGAAAAAAAGAAATATGTCTGAATTGATGTTTCTAAATAAAAGTATCAACTGTGAGGCGTGTATAGAGCAGAAGTCTCTCGAGTGAGGTGTTCTCCATAGGGAGGCTATCCCATCCCCTAGAGCATGTGTGCGGAATGGAGAGAGGCAGGGGGAGACTTGTCACTGGCAGCTAGTGAGACAGGGCCATGAGAGCTGTACAGTCCACAGTGAAGAACTATATCCTCTAATCTCCATACCCTGCACCGTTTTTCTCAACAACAGCAATAATGGTAACGTCAAACTACTGTTGACTGAGCAATCCAGAAATTTCCAATTCCTGTTTCCCGGCCATTCCCAAACAGAAACTAATTCAGAGTATGATACTGAATCTTGCAAATATGATTTCTGTAGCTGTCCTTGATAACATGTTTTGATTAAGGAGCTTAAAAACTCATGATATACTCCTTTTTCAACTGGGATATGAAAGACATCAAGCACTTCCAGCTGTGAATTAGACTAAACTAGGTGTGGGATTTTTGATATAATCTCTTTTGATATAATCTTTATTAGCACTGGAGAAATAGAATGACAAGACTTTGTATCTAAGACTTCAGATGTGGCAGTGATTTTAGTGGGTATTTTCTCTGAAAGAACTGGTGATATTGTCACCCTCTCTAATATTTTTAGTCTCTATGGCAGGACACAGGAATATATTTCTATTAAATACTTACTTATGTCGAAGTAGCAAGAATATACCCTTATTTTCTTGTCTTAGTTTTAGTCAGTATTGCAAAGAATTTGTGCCATTTTATTACGTGAACTGATTTTCATTTACATGGGTATGTTGTATTCTGTCGGTTTATTCCTCTTTTATATGTAGCAATAATTTTCATTGAGGGGAAGGAGAGAACAAATCATCTAAGCATAAAAAAAACAAAGATAATTATATGTGTATGTGTGTTAATAGTGCTTGCTTTTTTTCTTTAATGGTATATACAGAACAATGAGCTTTGTTCAATAAGCTAATGTCAAGGTTAAATTTAAATCTCTACAATAATTTCTAGAACCAATATTAGATTTTTTTATCTGTTGGCATCACTGAAAGTTTATCCAACAGTAAAAAATATATTAACATCATTAGGCCAGAACCTCAAAAGAAGGGTTAGATAATTTATCTGTCTTTATACAGCACCTACTAAACAGATTGTACTGTATTCTCACCACTGCTATCCTCTTTATAGAAGATCTCTAGCAAACAGATAACACCAGTATTAACCAACAGTTTCTCCAGTAAGCATTCTAAATGATAATAAAACAAAATAAAACATGGCAGTATATGCTTATGTATGCATATATATTTCTTGTCCATGGTATGTATATATGTTCCCTGTTAAGTCCACGATGCTTTTACTTAAAATCACAAATGAGCAAATATCTTTTGTGTACCTAACATATAAAATGCACTTTTTATTTAATTTTTTAGTTTACTTGTTTTGAGAGAGAGAGAGAGAGAGCAAGCAAAGGAGGGGCAGAGAGAGGGAGAGAGAGAATCACAAGCAGGCTCTGCACTGTCAGCACAGAGCCTGATGTGGGGCTCACACTCACAAACTGTGAGGTCATGAGCTGAGCTGAAATCAAGAGTTGGACACTTAACTAAGCCACCCAGGTACCCCTAAAATGCACTTTTTGAAGTATGGTATTCTTAAGAGTGAAGGTGAGGTACCTAGTGATTTAGGGTTTACAGCCAGAACCATTTCTCAGACATTTAGATTATTAGTGAATCCATGCATATATTATAAAGTACCCTAAGTCAGCACTAGCAAAGCTTTTGTACATCACAGATGCAAAGTCTATTATTAACAGCATCACCAACACAACTGAAACTCAGAAACAAATTTAAAGGAGGGAAGTTATTTTAGTTCCTTTTTAATAACAAGCATATTGAAGCAACACGCTTGTATTATTTCACATATCCTGAGTGTTGGCAATGCGCTAGACACCACCCTCATTTGGGAATTACTCACATTCCTTTCCTAAAATAGATGTTGTCATCCAGTCTATAGATTTGATAAAGTAAATGATAGCCCCAGCCCATTTTGTCCTCTTTGAGGATTTCCCCAGTCAGGCAGGATCTAGAGACTCCCCTAAGAGACAAAAGAGAAGCTGAATCACCTTTGCCTTTACATGGAATAAACATTGGGTTGAGGAAGCCCCTGTAGTGTCCATGACATGTCCAAGTATCAGTGTTGGAATAAAATATGGGCTACTAATAATAAAACTTTAAAATCATGTTTATCTTGACAGAATCTTTGGAACTATCAACCTTAAACTTGCATAAGCCAGGTCTTAGTGTAGCATCTGGCACATATATCCTTGCTTAACTCCCTTGTCCCCACTCAGCCACCACCACTCTTCCCCCCTCCAGCCCTGTCTTTTTTCTTCTTTCTTCCTTCCAAATGCTAGCCCCTATTTTAGGCACTGCAAAATCACACGTGATGACCTGAATTTCAAGTAAGAGAAATGAGCCTGAATTTGGCCAACACTATCTGGGTAACAAATATATTCTCCTACCAAGTCTCTGAAGCCTGGCAGGCTAACCACACGAGGAGTCTCTATCTGTTCTACCATGTTATCCTAGCTATTATGAGATCTGCACTAAATATAGCTCCAGCTTTTAGAATTCAGCAGTAAAACTTTGGCCCTGGAACGCTTGAGGGGAATTTATTTTCCTATTTTCTATGCCTCCAAGTTTATTTCTACAGCATCTATCCCTGAATGTGTATCAAAAGCTTGTGTGCACAGCTAGAGAATGGTGTAGGTACTTGTGCTCATGGATCCAAAAGGACTATCAGTTTCTTCCAGAAGAAAATTGAAAATGTCTATATTCCATTAAAGGAAAGTTCTCTGGTTCTAATCCCTGTATTTCAGAAATGAAAAGAACTCATCAAGATTCTTTCAAACTTTGTAGTGACATTCCTGAATCCAACTTTTTCATTAAAGTGCAGCATTAACTGGCCATTAGTAATAATTCTATACAGAGTCAACATGACAGCCCATCATCACATGATGGAAAACAAGCCATCACAGAGCAGCCAGATAACCCACTTGTTCTGTTATGAACTGATGGCTTTCCACTGTCCAAACTAAGAATTTTCATTGTTATTTCAGATTCAGGTTTAATTACATTTATGACTAATGTCCATTTTTTATTTAATTGTCTCATTGTCTCATAGACTCTTGTCACTGTGGCTTTCCATTGTATATTTTTGGGGAACTTTATTCGAAAAGGGGAGGGGGAACATGTATAAAGCACCTAGTCTGAAATTTGTAATTGATAAGCTAACAATCCTAAACTAATGCAAAATTCAACTTCTCTAAACACAAAATGCAACTTCCCACTTTCAGCCTTTGCATACCTTGTCCTTTCCCCAGCAGCACTGTTCCTATTAATTCCTTCTTTCCTGCCCTACAACTATACCTGTGCTCTTATTAGAATTGACTCTAGGGGAGCCCGAGTGGCTCAGTCAGTTAAGCCTCCGACTTCAGCTCTGGTCATGATCTCGCGGTTGGTGAGTTTGAGCCCCGCGTCAGGCTCTGTGCTGAATGTTTGCTCAGAGCCTGGAGCCTGCTTCGGATTCTGTGTCTCCTTCTCTCTCTGACCTTCCCTACTCATGCTCTGTCTCACTCTATCTCTCAAAAAATAAATAAATGTATTAAAAATTAAGAAAAATTGAATTGAATTGTAAAGTTCTGAAGCTGTGCTAATCTGGTTTCCAGGTAGGACTGTCAGGATGCACTGACAAACCCATCATAAGTTGAAAACATCCTTAATCGAAAAGGCATCTAATAGACCTAACCTACCAAACATGATAGCTTAGTCTAGCCTACTTTAACATGCTCAGGACACTTACATTAGCCTAGGGTTGGTCAGATTCATCTAGCACAAAACCTACTTTATAATAAAGTATTAATTTTGCATGTAATTTATTGAATACTGTACTGAAAATGCAAAGCAGAATGGTTGTATGGGTACAGAATGTGTGGACTGATAACCCTCATGATCACATGGCTGATTGCAAGCTATGGCTCATTGCCCCAGCATCATGAGACAGTATACTACAACATATCACTACCGTTTCTACTTTATGCATGTCGCTTTTACATCATAAGGTCAAAAAATCGTAAGTCAGGGACCATCTGTTTAGTGTATTGAAAAGATAGTCATTGCCTAATTTAAGCTTATAAAACTGTGATATTTTCATAGGCAGTTTAAAATGAGAACCAAATACAAAGAACTAGATAAGTAAAAGAAGAGATTAGAGCATGCTGGCATAACAATAATTGGACACAAAGACTTAAATGAAGTTTGGGGAGTGGAGTGAATTCCTGATGACTGACAAATCTCGACAAAGCCTAGGAAATGTCAAAGGAATTTATTCCTGTGGTGCGGGTTATTTGAAACTACAACGTATTTAAGTGGGTGGTACCTCAAATTGCAAATAATAGCATTAATTATAACCTGCTCTTTTACACTATTTTGGAGGCTAATAGTAGGATGCTGGCAAAATTCACTTTTATGCATTGTTGTATGTATCCAAAACAAGTGGAGATAATTGGTAAATTATTTTCATTAAGGTAATAAAAGTACATGAAAACAAATCAATATAATTTGGAAGATAGTATGTATAAAGAGCAACAATCCCCCAACCATCCCATCTCCACTTCCAGTCTTATTTCTCAGAGATGATATCTTTTCATAATTCTTACAGTAATTAGCTTCACATCTCTAAATAATATTCTTCTGTTTATTTATCCTTCTCATACAATACTTGTACAATTTCCAGTAGGAAAATTGAAGATTGACTCCTGGGTTTAATCCCTTTCTTTTCCTTTTCTTCTTCTCTGAAATAGATAGATAGATAGGTTGCTAGATTGATAGATTTATATTTATATAAATATACACACGCATATATATATGCACACACATACATATATACACATATGCTTTAGTTGTTTGTTTTGCTTTAAGGTAGTGTATGCACATCTCTATATCTCATTTTATTTATGATAGTATTTTTTGAGTGTCCACATTAGTAAAATGAAGACATCATATTCCTCTAGTTTCCCTTTATTTTGCACAGCTCATCATTTCATAGTATTTCCAGGCATGTTAACCTTAACATTCTGTTTGGCAGCCACAACCAAATCTTCCATACTTTATCTATGAGAAGTCTCAAGTCGAAAAGCAATAAAGAACATTTAGATTACCATTACTGCATAAATATCATTAGATGCCAGTCTCAGTTATGTGTTAATATGCCATTTCTCTTCTTGTGAGTCCAATATTGCATGACATGGATTGTTCAAGGGGGAATTTTCCCAGGATGAAGATCAAATGAATTCCTTTCCATCTTATCAATTGCTGAGAGCTGGAGCATATTATTTTGTTTCATGTTTGAACTGAACTTCCAGAGTTTCATCTTTCTAGGAATTCTTCAACATTTTTATTTTTTCCCTCCATTGCTTTCCTTGCCTTTTTTATTTCATCACTTTAAATTCTCACTTTTAATTATACTTTCAGTTCTGTAAAACCTCCCTTTCCCTTTCCCCCACCCTGAGATCTCCTAACTGGGCTTTCGATTCTTGAGCACCAGAATGCACTGGCTATTCTAGAATGAGACAAGGAGATCCTCCTTAGGTTGAGACTGGGCAAAGTGTGTAAGTAGCAGACTTTTCTTTGCAGATGGAAGACATGGAGCAGATATCCTAATGCCAGAATGAAGAATACATCCATAGTAAGAGCTTCACTTTTCTTTCAAGACAGTGGTCTGGATTTTCATTTGTTAGTTTGTCTTTGCCTTGGGGTAAAAATCTGTTTTGTTCTATATTTTAGGTGGCTATATTAATAATCTATACCTGTATAATAAGTTATCCCCATAGTTAGCAGCTTAAAATAATAAGAATTTATTCTCTCACAGTCTTTGTGGGTTAGGTGAATCGATGTAAAGCTCACCTTCATGCCTTTGGCTAGAGGTCTCTCATAAAGTTGACCAAGTCTGCAATCTCATTTGAAACTTTGACTGAAGAAGAGTGGGAATCCACTTTTTAATAAATGCTTATTTATTTTTGAGGGAGAGAGAGGAAAAAAAAAAAAAAGGAGAGAAGAGAGAGGGAGAAAGAGAGAATCCCAAGCAGGCTCCACTCTGTCTGTGGAGAGCCTGATTCAGAGCTCGAACCCATGAAGCATGAGATCATAACCCGAGACAAAGTCAGACCTTTAATGGCCTGAGCCATCTAGGTGCCCCAGAAATCCACTTTTAAGTTCACTTAAAAGTTTATCATGTGGCTATGCACAGATCGTGCTCTCTCACATGTAGGCAGAGGGCTGCCTCAGGAATGTTAACAGTTCACTTCCCCCCTAGGGCAAGTGATCTGAGAGAAGCAGAGAGAGCACAAGCAAGAATGGGAGAGAGCTCATTTAGCAATGAAGCCACAGACTTCTTATAATCTAACCTTGGAAGGGATCATGGCTGCTGTTAGCTTGACCCACACCCACTGGGAAGAAATTCCACAAGGTCATGAATGGCAGGAGCTGAGGATCTCAGGGAACCTTCTTAGAGGCCTCCACAATGTCACAGAGTAGGGGAATGCCAAATGGTATGACTTTTATGTTTATTTTCTGCCAGTCTCCTTCTAGATCATTTCCAGTTTGGCTCTCACTGACTTTTCATCTCCTGTGTCTCTCTGCAGCATATTCTCAGCTGTGCCTTTTTCTGCTTCTTTCACTCATTAACCCTCTTTCATTCACTTCCTGTATTTTACTAGAAACCTCTTTGGAAATCTCTTGATTTTGCTGACTGCATACTTTTTCTATACCGTTAAAGAGTTTACACCCCATTTTTGTTCCTCTGGCTTTTATTTTTGTGGGAACTCGGGGAAAATACACAAAAAGCATGTATTTCCCCCCTCAGTATGCACTGGACATTAGGATTCCTACTTTTATTGGAGGAATTTGGTCGCTATGCAGAAAAGAATCCTCTTTGCATTGGGAAGTAACTTCTTTTCCAATTCAAATGACAAATGAGAAATCTTCCTGTACCCACAACTAATCTTGTTTTTAACTCTTAACAGATCTTGAAATAGGGAAAAAAAATGCTATGTGGTTCTTAATCATTTCTGGATTCTGAGCTTCCTCATCTTTCTCCTCTCAGCTTTACTTGCTTATGCAGTTTCTCCTTGCTTGAGTATTTATGGTACTGCACTTATACAACCCCAATGGATCTTTTAATCTTCCCAGTTTGACAAAGTTTAGCAATAATCATTTAGACTCAAAGAGCAATCACGAAAATTCTAAATGACTCTGTGGTTGATAAGGCCTGAGTTCTTTTGCATTATTTTATTGTCCTTCATTTCTGATGGTTGGAAGTAGATGATGTGGTAAGCCAGCAAAATAGCCTTCAATCTCCCTAATATCTTATCTTTAATGAAATCTTAGAAGGAAATAGCCTTATATTTCTGACTTCATAACCCTCTATTCATCAGTGAGCAAAAGCCAAAATGAAAAGCCAGGTATAGTTTTGTCTTGGTATCCCAGTTCAATTTGTTCTGGAGTGTAAGGAACAGAAATATTACACAGATATTAGAGTAATATAGGAAGAAGAGAATTTTCATTAGTTGCATTCCAACTTTTAAAATTTTGACTTCAGACACATTCACACATTAATTCTGATGGTAATTAAAGCAAGGTTATTTCTTGCTTCTCTAAAAAGAAACCATCATAATAAAACGCAAAGGAAAGAAACACAACATTCAGACCTATCTACTCCTGATGCTTCCTAGCCTTATGTAGTTATCATCACCTATTTTTTTGTTTATCATTTCAGAGTTATTTGTTCATCTCTACACAGAGAAAGATACCCTCTTTATCTAATTATGTTGGATTAAAATTTTGTTTTACTCTTTTCTTAGGTGCTTCAACCTACTTTGTGTATCAGTAAGTTTTTGCTGTGATACAAACTACTCTAAAACGTAGCACAGTCCTCTAGTTGTGCAATTTGGACTAGGCTAAGCTGGATGGTTTTTCTAATCTGGGGTGATCTCAGCCGGTCTAGTTCATATCTTGATGATCACATGCCAGACTGACTAGGGACTCAGAGAACTCATTTGGAACAGCTTAATCTCAGATGGCTCAGCTGAGACAGCTTGTCTATGTTCCACATGTGTCTCATCCCCCAGAAAGCCAGCCTGACACCGAGTTCTGTGAGTGAGAGACTGTGCAAAGCCTCTTGATGCCCAGACTTAGAGTTTGTATAACATTGCTTCTGCTGCATTGCTAAAGCAAGGCACAAGGTCAGTCCAGATTCAGGGAGTGGAACTGCAAGAATTGGGGCCATTTGTAATTGATCACAACTTACAAACTTTGACCTTTATTAATATTTATGCACCAGTCACCATGCCTACTAATTATCCTGTCACATGATTTTTTATAGCTAAAAAGTCACAAATAAATGCGCATACTGCTTTGTTAAAATCTGAAGAATTTGGTTAACAATTTGAATACTGGTTATTTCTGTTCTACCCTCTCCCCTCTGAAGATAGTGTCCTAAATAAAGGTTGTATTCTCCGTACCTTCCTGAGCTCATGCAGTATCAGAACAACTCATTTATTTAGCTGACAACAGGTACTGTTTAAGTCCTGTAGTTAGCTTTCTCCCCTTTCTTCCCTAGAGGTATGCATCAGCAAACTTTGATGGTCAAAGATCATATTATTCAAAGAGCATTCTACTACAAAGTACATGAATCTCTTCTGAGATACAGTATATTTATATCTTTCATGTTCTTGATTAAATAAGCTTAAGCTTATCATAGTCACTGTTTCTTTCTCCTCTACACATAAACCCACACCTTCACATTTTCTTCTATTTTATATTTTAGGTTATTTTTTTTCTTAGACTATGCCTTGCAGCTGTCATACTTTTCCTTTTTTACTAAGTTATCTTATCAAGCCACAGATGAAAAAGATGACAAAACTTGTGGGAAGGTCATTGTTTTCCCCTCTGAGAATAAGTATATTATTTGGATTATAATATCCACAGAATTTTGCTTTTAATTCACTTTGACATTCCTATAAAATCTGCTTAAACATTTGGCAGAAGTCAACAGTTGGATTTTTCTTTTTTCAATATGGAAACACCTTAAAGAACAAAAAAGAACACTACTCTTCATGAAGTGGATAGAAAGAGTAAAATCTATTTAATCTGTGAAGGGAAATCCAGGTAGCTAGAATTATAAAATATATGTTACGGACTAAACGTTTATGTTTCCCCAAAATGCATATATTGAAACCCTGTCCCCAAAGTGATGGTCGTAGGAAGTGAAGCCTTTAAGAGTCACTTAGGATTAGATGAGGTCATGAAGGTAGAGCATCCATGAATGGGATCAGTGCCTGTACAAGAGTCACAAGAGAGCTTATTTCCTCTCTTTTCACCATGTGAGGATACTCCAAGAAGACAGCAGTCTGCATCCTGGAAGAGGGCTCTCCCCAGCACTCAGCCATGTTGGCACTCTAATCTTTGACTTCTAACCTCCACAACCTTGAGAAGTAAAGTTCTGTTGTTTATAAGCCACCCAGTCTGTGGGACTTTGTTACAGCCACCAAAGCTGACCAGGACAATATGATATCTTAATTCAAGTGGTTGGAACTTCAAGAACAGCAGAAACACTGATACTCAAATGCAGATACCAAGGAAAACTTCCGAAGCTAAAATAGATGTGTTTTGGAAATCATCCAAACTTTTGATTTAACTTCCCCATGTGTAACGTCTCTTATTGCAGATAACCAAGTTACATTGGCTTTTATTTCTTCCTGAAATGTGAAGTCAATAAAATGTTCTCATTAAGCATCACATATCCTCATTTCTGTGTGATGAAATGAAAGAACGACATATAAGAAAGGCATATGACTTCAACTCTATTTAAGACAAATAGAACCAAGCTTTTATTTGCAATTTAAAATAATGAATTCTAGTTTTGACTTACATTCTAATGCAGGCCAGTCACCTCTGCTTAAATTGACTCATTTATTAGACTACTATAAATTGTCCAAGTCCACACAGAAAATACGTTTTTAGATAGAAAAGAGAATGTGATAGAAATAGTTAAGGCACATAGCTATAGTATTATGACCAAACACAAACATATTAAAATATTGACATTTTATTATTCATTTACTAAGTAGATATGTGAAACACCTACTATAGGGAAAGGTATGATTTTCAGCAGTATAGAAATGGGAGTGAACACACTAGATTAAAAACTCTGCCCTATGGTGCTTAAATATCAGTGAGTAGAGAAAAATATGAAAAAAATGCATAAGCAAACGGTATCATCTATTAGATAATGGCAAATGCTATAGAGAATAATATTAGAAAAGGAAACTGGGTAGCAACTTCATGTAAAAACAACCACCTGAAAGGCCTTCTTTGACAGGCTTGTACTATCAAATATTCATTTAAAATGTTCAATTTAGGTGATATTTTCACTGAATCACTTATTTCTGACTATAAATGCCTCAAACATGACTTCATGGAACCTTTCTGATAACTCTACACAGTGTCTATGCTACCCTGAATTAAATTTGGGGTCTGTAATCCTTTGTTAGTATGCAGTAAAGCACAAACTATCTGCCTGGGAAACTATATGTACAAAGAACAGTTTACAGGCAATTTGAATGTTTTAGAGATCTTCTGAACTTGATCTATGTAACCAGTTAGAAAAGCATGGAGGCACTTTACTTTTAATTTTTTTTTAACTTTAAGTTTTTATTTAAGTTAATGTATGTTATAATATTAGTTTCACGACTAGAATTCAGTGATTCAGCACTTACATGTAACACCTACTGCTCATTACAAGTGCCCTCTTTAACACCCATCACCCCTTTAATGAAGTCACTTTAAAGTTATGTCTGTTAAAGTTAGGCACTTCTGTAGTAATAAATGTTCTTCCATGAAGGCAAAAATATTTCAGTTTGGAAAGAACTCAGCCTGTCTATAAAAATTATTGTGACAAGATTTCTGTAAAAATTTGTGCTTTCTACTCGTATTAGTCTGCTCTAGCTGCCATAACAAATACCACAGACTGAATAGCTTAAACAACAGTTATTTATTAACTTGTGCTTCTAGAAATTTAGAAGTCCAAGATTGAGGTGCTAGATAATTTGGTTACTGGTTTCTGGTTCTGGATTCTTCCCAGCATATAGACAACGGCCTTCTTACCATCTTCCCTTGGCCTTAGGTGCATGTACATGGGGAAAGAGAGATCCCTCTGTCTTCTTTTTTAAATTTTTTTTTTTAATGTTTTATTTATTTCTAGGAGAGAGAGACAGCGTGAGCAGGGGAGGGTCAGAGAGAGAGGGAGTCACAGACTGAAACAGGCTCCAGGCTCTGAGCTGGCAGTCAGCACAGAGCCCGATGCAGGGCTCGAACCCACGAACCGCGAGATCATGACCCACCTCTGTCTTCTTTTTATGAAACCACCAATCCTAGTAGATCAGGGCCCTATCTAACTTGATGATATTTAACTGTAATTATTTCCTAAAGGCCCTGTCTCCAAATAAAGTCCACACAGAGGCAGTTAGAGTTTTAACATATGAACTTTGGATAGGCACAATTCAGTCTATAGAACATTCAGAACTTCAAATAGACTTGTGCTTCCAAATTGGAAGCTGAATGTACATTATTGAAGCCTGCAAATTCAACGTCAATGACCTAACCATACTTCCTTTGTAAAAAGCTCTAAAATTGAATTTCCTTTCCATTCTTCCTACCATTACACTATTTCTTTACTTTGAACATTGACAAGCCAGTCTCCCAACTGGTCTTCTTGTCTCCAATCAATCTTAAGTACTGCCACTTAATTAATTCTAGTAGTATCACAATAGAGAATGTTTTGGGTCAAACTTCCCATCCTTCAGGAGAGCCAAAGAAAATCTTAATTGTTGTGAGTTATGTAGACAATGGACAAGAGAATATTCATTACAAATGAACAAAGGTCCCTTTTCTCTCTGGCACATATCATCAGACTTTAACCATTTTTAGAAATTGTACTCTTCCTAATATGAGTGGCTGACTAGTCACAATGAAATAGCATATCTATCATTTTTATTATTCTCCAAAAGGAATTTTCAAATTGAATGGAAGATATTATCTTTTTGAGGCCCCATACTGAATTCTTTTTAACAAATTGTATCCATTACAAAGGACGATATATTCATTCCTTTTAGAATTGAGGAGGGGGCAACTATGTCTTTCCTTTTATTAGAGTTAGTACATTGATGAGGAAGGCCAGAGACATTCTTTAGGAACTAGCAACACCAGGAGACATGCTCTTCATCTGTAAGTGGTGAATTAAGGGCTGAGTACTAGATTTATCTTTCAATACTTCTCACTAAAAGGGTTAAACTTCCAAACAACCCCAAAATACAGACATGAAGAGTCTTTTGAGACACATTTCTAGCACTTAATAGCACTTGGTCATTTTATATGATGCATTTGGATGAGACAGATTGCATTGCTTTTCCTTTGTGCATTGATACTTTCCAAGTACACAGTTAGGTATATGGAGGGGCAAGCGATTAGCCTCTGACAACAGAATTGAAAAAAAAAAGATATTTGTTCACTCTTTTCATCCTCATTGAGATAAAAGATTTCTATATCCTGTATTTTCTGGGTGCCTAAGTGACTATACTTTATACTGTAAAAGGTAACTCAAAATCTGGCTAAGAAAATTAAATTCCATTAGTTTGCACTGACAAATTCTAAATTATAATTAAGATGGATATGGCTAGAAAATATATAAATAAAAACCACTAGTAATAAGAAAGTTAATTTAGATAGTAATTTTGGATAACCCTTTGGATTTCATTTGTAAATCATTCTGCTTGACTAAAACCATGTTAAATTCTTCAGAGTACATCAAGATTAATCGCGTTATAGCATAACCAGACTTTGAGCACAAGATTCCATCGAAGCTTGTTGGTTTCTTTATGTAGGTTCATGAAACTTTCTACTTTCATGTTTGAAAACAGTGTTTAATAGCTGCTTAAGAGTCATTTGGATGTTAGGATTTTTGTAACTTTACATTTGTATAGTAGAAAAGATATGCTTTACACATTGGCCCATGTTACATCCCAAAGAGTTCTTTAGAAAACAGTCCCACTGTAGGCAGTATTTTTTTTTAATTTTTTAGTGTTTTATTTATTTCTGGGGGTGGGGGGCAGCGTGAGCAGGGGAGGGTCAGAGAGAGAGGGAGATACAGAATCCAAAGCAGGCTCTGAGCTAGCTGTCAGCACAGAGCCCAATGTGGGGCTTGAACCCATGAACCATGAGATCATGACCTGAGCTGAAGTCAGACACTTAACCGACTGAGCCACCCAGGTGCCCCTACAGGTAGTATTTTTTAATTATAAGCCAGGAACTCCTCTGTCTCCCTCCCCACCATCCCATGTGCAAAGAATTAACTGTGTGATCAGTTTCCCAGAAACATATACAAGACCTCATTGCTATAGAGTTTCTATATTAGTGCAGGGTTTTGAAATGTAAAACCTCAAAAGATACTTGGTGCTCTCTACATAACCTTTGAAATACTTAATAAAATTTCTCAATGATATTCCTCAGTAAAGCATTGAGACATCTCATAACTAGTTACTGCTAACTAATAAACTATTTGTGACTTTTTGTTTTAGGCTGTATACACTGCCAAACCAACATCTCAGTTACGCTTTACAGTATCTCAAATTATATATTATCTGTGAATGTTCCCTGTCAAAGTAAAAAAAAAATAATGTACCAAAACTTAATAAGTAGGAAGACTTTGAGATTATTGTATATGAGAAATTAAATTCAACTGCACTGAAAGAGCTGCAGAGTTGTTAAGATCTGAGGTGGGGAACATAGGCCACCTGTGTCCGCTAATTGTCCTTACTCAAAGAAAAAGTAAACCTTCTTGTTTCCTTGTGGCAGGGAATAGTTTTAGTTTTATAACTTGGAACAGGAGTCTCACCTAAGATAGGCTTCTGTCCTCTCACAAAGACTGGGAGATAAGGATGCTATCCTTTCTGATAATTACATTTCAGTGGAATGGCTCTCACATCCTTGAGAAAGACATTCCCTAGGTCATAAATCTGGCAAGAAGCTTTTAAGGAGATTGATATATATTCCAAGAGGAGCAGAGAAAGAATTCATAATTAAGGGTTTTCTAAACTAAATGCTCTAAGGAAAGAGAAGTTAGTATAGTCAGTAAGAAACCTGTGTAAAGTGTACTCCAGCTAGAGGGAACATGAAAAATGTCTTAGTCATGCTTTGTCTTCCAACCATAAACCTTTTTCTCCACCAAAATCCCACAGCCTTTCTTGTTTCTACCACTTACTTGACACAGATACCCAGACTTGTTAAAATACTAGCCTACCCTGTGTGTCTTTGAAGAATTTGTGGTATGGCTTGAAGTACTTTATATGCGTATTCTCTTTTAAAATTCAAGGTAGTCATTTGAGGGAAGTATTCATACAAGCTCCATTCATAAAAAGAACCTGTGACTTCTTAAGGCTAAGGCTAAGAAACCCCAAGTCACACAACTAATACATGATGGAATCTGTCTTTCAACATATGAAAACTCAATGCAGAGCCTAATGTACTCCACTGCTGTCTTAGTTGATTTAGGCTGCCCTAACCAAATACCATAGATGGGGTGGCTTAACCAACAGGAATTTATTTCTCACAGTTTTGGAGTCTGGGGAGTCTAAGATCAAGGTGCTGCCAGGTAAGTTTCATTTGAAACCTGTTTGCTTGACTTGTACGGAGCCGCCTTCTCACTGTGTCATACTGCCTTTTCTTGGCATGCGTCCACATGGAGGGAGAGAAGGAGCTCACTCTCTTCCTCTTCTTAAAAGGCTAGTAGTCTTATTGGATTAGAGTCCCACCCTTTTGAGCTCATTTAATCTTATCTCCTAAAGACCCTGTCTCCAAATATAGTCACTTTGGAGATTAGAACTCTGAAAGAAAACACTCCTCAACTCTCCACTCTATTCACAACAGTGTCCACCAAATATGTGAGATTTTTTTCCACACTCATCCAGTTGGATGTCCTATAATTTAATTCAGTTCTGACATTATCTACTTGGAATTACTTGTCAGAACCCACACATTAAGGGCTCAGTCCCACAAGGATGTCCTTACTGCATACGCCAATCACAGGTCTCAGATGGTCACCTATAATTCTGACTGACTATAAATTGGGTTTCCCATAGCCCCCTCCTTGAGTCCAATAACTTGTTAGAATGGCTCATGGAATGCAGGGAAATCATTAAGGATATAAGATGATATCACTCTTTATCATTGATAAAGGATACAAATGAAGAGCTCCTGAGTACAGGATCTTCCGTCTCACTGAGTTGGGGTGTGCCACCTTCCCTCTACATAGATGTGTTCACCAACCCAGAAACTCTCTGAACTTCACAGTTCAGGGATTGTTATGCCACCTTCATTATGTAGGCATGCTTGATTATTAACTCAATCTCCAGCCTTTTTCTCCTCCCCAGAGGATAAAAGGTGAAGCTGAAAGTTCCAAATTTCGAATCACGGCCTCTGTGGTAGTGGTCAGCACACATCCTGAAGCTATCCAGAGCTCACCAAGAATTGCTTCATTAGAACAAAAGACACATCTGTCACCCAGGAAATTCCAAGAGAATTAGCAACTCTGTGTCAGGAATCAGAGTCACAGATTAAAGAGCAGAGCAAAAGATGCTCTTAGGAAATTAGGGAAATTACACAAGTCAGAAGCTAGGGGGAAAACACTAAAATATGTACTTCTTATAGTATCAAATTAACACAGGCTTCTACATGTGAATTTGGGGGTAGCACAATTATTTGCACAGTAACCACCTCACTAACTGCATTGCAACCTCCATGAGGATTGGCTCTCTATCTTGGTTATATTTGCACTCAGCATGCTGCCTTGGTCATAAGGGTTTTGCATTTATTATTCAACGAATCACTATTGAAAATTTCAAGACCATTCCATTAAGTCCACTTTGCTTCATAGAAGCACTGTCAAAATGTCAGAAGGGAACCAATGAGTGTCTAGGGTATACTAGACTTGTTTGTTTGTTTGTTTGTTTTTAGACTTCATAGAGTGAGAAAAGGAAGAGTAAGAGTCAGATATTTCTGGTGACTATCTAGTGGCCTGGCATCATATTCTTTTTTTTTTTTTTAATATTTTTATTTATTTCTAGGAGAGAGAAAGAGACAGCGTGAGCAGGGGAGGGTCAGAGAGAGAGGGAGTCACAGACTGAAGCAGGCTCCAGGCTCTGAGCAGGCAGTCAGCACAGAGCCCAACGCGGGGCTCGAACCCACGAACTGCGAGATCATGACCTGAGCGAAAGTCGGACGCTTAACCGACTAAGCCACCCAGGCGCCCCTGGCATCATATTCTTTGAGTTGGTGATGGCTCATTTGCTGCATACTCACAACTGCCAGGCACTTCTGTGACCTTGACGGTATGCAGATAATAAGGCCAAGATGGCACTTTGTGAGGCTGCCCCGTAAGGTGGCTGAAGCCTCTCTATAGAGTGAGAATTTCTTGTTTTAACTCAGATATTGACAACCTATGTAACATTCAGTAGGACACTATGCTCTTGATTTTCTTTCTATAAGGAATGAGATTATCCACATCTAATCATAAAGCTGTTGAAGGCAGTCAGTTATGTTTGGCATCTTGAGAATGAAAAAAAAATACATTTTTTTTTTTAGAATCTAGGTCTATTGTTTTAAAATACCTCATGTTCCCCCCAATAGGTATCTGGGGAAACCAGATAATAACTTGTCTTTAAAGAAGAAGTTAGTGCACACAACCTTCCATATTTATAGGACTGGAAAAGTTCCATCGGTATCTCTGCAAAGGAGTTTTATTAAAGAGTAACATCTTAACACTTTTGTCTGAAGAAACGCCTTCTCAATAACTGGTAAATATTTTATATGATCTTGGTCAAGGGCAGAAGTAAGAAAACTGAGAGACAGTGAGGCAAAGGAACTTCTGTATTAGCCAACAGGGTTTTTTCCTCCATAGCCTCCCTCCTTTTTGCATTCCTTGTTTCAGTACTTATTATTTCTAAGACAACGTGCAGAGCATTAAAGGCATAAATGCATAGATCTTGAAAACAGTCTCAGCCCATAAAAAAACAATGTAACATAGTAGGAAGGATTTATTTACCACTGCAGTAATCAGGGCAAGCTTGATGAAGGAGTGGGTTTCATAATACAACTTAATGTAGGATAGGTTCCTTTCTTTCTTTCTTTCTTTCTTTCTTTCTTTCTTTCTTTCTTTCTTTCTTTCTTTCTTTCTTTCTTTCTTTCCTTCCTTCCTTCCTTCCTTCCTTCCTTCCTTCCTTCCTTCCTTCCTTTCCTTCCTTTCCTTCCTTCCTTCCTTCCTTCCTTCCTTCCTTCCTTCCTTCCTTCCTTCCTTTCCTGCCTGCTTGCTTTCATCCAAGCTAGATAGCATATAGTGCTATAATGATTTCAGGAGTAGATTCCAGTGATTCATCTCCTATGTATATAACACTCAGTGTTCATCCCAACAAGTGTCTTCCTTAATTCCCTTAACCCATTTAGCCCATTCCCCTCCCCAAAACCCCTTTAGCAAACCTCTGTTTGTTCTCCATATTTTGGAGTCTCTTATGTTTTGTCCCCCTCCCTGTTTTTATATTATTTTTATTCCCTTCCCTTATATTCATCTGTTTTGTATCTTAAAGTCCTCATCTGAGTAAAGTCATGTGATATTTGTCTTTCTCTGACTAATTTCGCTTAGCATAATACTCTCTAGTTCCATCCATGTAGTTGCAAATGGCAAGATTTCACTCTTTTTGATTGCCAAGTAATAATCCATTGAGTATGTATGTGTGTGTGTCTACATATATAGACACCATATCTTCTTTATCCATTCATCAGTCGATGAACATTTGGGCTCTTTCCATACTTTGGCTATTGTCAATAGTGCTGCTATAAACATTGGGGTGAATGTGCCCCTTCAAAACAGCGTAGCTGTATACCTTGGATAAATACCTAGTAGTGCAATTGCTAGCTCATAGGGTAGTTCTATTTTTAATTTTTTTGAGGATTTTTCATCCTGTTTTCTTTTTTTTTTTTTAATTTTTAATGTTTATTCTTGAGAGATAGAGACAGCTTGAGGAGGGAGGGACAGAGAGAGAGGGAGGCACAGACTCCGAGGCAGGCTCCAGGCTCTGAACTATTATCACAGAGCCTGATGTGGGGCTCAAACCCACAAACTGTGAGATAATGACCTGAACTGAAGTTGGACACTTAACTGACTGAGTCACCCAGATGCCCCTCCATCCTGTTTTCCAGAGTGGCTGCACCATTTTGCATTCCCACCAGCAGTGCAGAAGAGACCTCTTTCTCCACATCTTTGCCAACATCTGTTGTTGCCTGAGTTGTTAATGTTAGCCATTCTGACAGGTGTGAGGTGGTATCTCATTGTGGTTTTGGTTTGTATTTCCCTGATGATGAGTGATGTTGAGCATTTTTTCATGTGTCAGTTTGCCATCTGGATGTCTTTTTTGGAGAAGTGTCTATTTGTGTCATTTGCCCATTTCTTCACCAGATTGTTTTTGGGTGTTGATTTTGATAAGTTCTTTATTGATTTTCAATACTAGCCTTTTATCTGATATATCATTTGCAAATATCTCTTCCCATTCTGTGGGTTGCCTTTAGCTTTTGCTGATTGTTTCCTTCACTGTGCAGAAGCTTTTTATTTTGATGAGGTCCCACTAGTTCATTTTTGCTTTTGTTTCCCTTTCTTCTGGAGACGTGTTGAGTAAGAAGTTGCTGCGGCCAAGGTCGAAGAGGTTTTTGCCTGCTTTCTCCTCTAGTATTTTGATGGCTTGCTGTCTTATGTTTAGGTCTTTCATCCATTTTGAGTTTATTTTTGTGTATCATGTAAGAAAGTGGTCCAGGTTCATTTTTATGCATGTCACTGTCCAGTTTTCCCAGGACCACTTGCTGAAGAGACTGTTTTTATTGCATTGGATATTGTTTCCTCCTTTGTCAAAGATGAGTTGGCCACACGTTTGTGGGTCCATTTCTGGGTTCTGTATTCTGTTTCATTGATCTGAGTGTCTTTTTTTTTTTTTTTTTTTTTTTTTTTGCCATGTAGGATAGGATTCCGATAGATGAGCGCATAGGAAGATGTATAGTGAGGTAGTAACTGTAGTTGGACTAAAGATGTTAAGACAGAATATTCCCTTATTTAGGAGACAGAGATGTGGAAAATAGATTTAAGTGTGGCAGGAATGAGAGAGGGAACGTCAAGGCAAGGAGGTAGCATATCAATGTCATGAAATCAGTTACTTTCTGTGAGTTGTTCTCAAGTTGTCTTGCTTTGCATACTCCATCCTCTGGACGATATATTCCCAGGGCCATAATCTTAAAAGGAAGTGAAAGAATCCACTTCCCTGCATTAAAATAATAACACATTTAATGAGTCATAAGGAGGCGTGTGTCCCTTGTTAAACTTCAGCCATCCAATATTTTATTCTGAGTATGTAATTTTAATGGATTTCAGGAGAAGTGTGTTCTTTGTAATTCCCCTAACAGTTCAGGACTTATTTAAGGTGTCACTAAACCCTTTGAGAGGCAGGAGCATGCTTTTATGTTTTGCAATTGATGAAATGTTCCCCCTAAATAAATCTCACATGGTACAATCTGATGACATGAATAATAAAACATAACCATGTGAAGGGAATAGCCATCTTGAGCAATACGTGGAGAAGAGATATTCCTTTGGTGTTGAAAAGTAGAGTACATTTTCATGATGAACTAGGACTAGGCTCTCCAGACCACTGTAGTAAGCCTTCTGGCATTGAAACTAGAGGACCTTTTAGGGCTGACTTTTCCAAGGAAAAAGTCTCTGTTTTAAACACCAAACTTACAGTGTTTCAGATGGCAGAGCAACAAAATAGAGAAGGATTTTTCTATTCTTGTAGGCAGACAGTGGACTTGGAATGATGGAAAGGTACCTCTGCTGTATTAATAAATAATAATTGGTAATTCTCACTGTTTCACTGATATTTTTTCTGAGGAAGTATTTTATGTACTCAGTATGCCATGTCTGCAAGGGATATGCCTGGATACCGAAAGTAAAGAGATTGATATCTCCCACTGAACCAGTGAGAAAAATCTAGTAGCTATTTCTAAGCAGTCATTTTAAAATGTCCACGGTTGAGGATGGCCTGAAGTTGGGCCATGGGGATTAAACGTCCCTCTTTGCATATTTGTAAAATTAGGGATTGAGAGGCAATGTGTTGTTAGCCACAGAGCTGACCTGTGTTCTCTTCCTGGCTTACCCACTTGTTAGCTGGCTGCCTTTACTGATCTGCTTACCCTGCTTAAGTATGCTTAAAATGAGAAAACTATAACCTAGTTTGCAAGATGATTATAAAAAATATAGCAGATGAGGCACATAACATTTCTGGCACTTACAGATGCTTAAGAAGCTAATATTATTTTCAGCAAAATGTTTAAAAACATAGACATTTTCAAATTTCCCTCCTACTTGACCTTATCAGATTCTCCTGTTTTCACACACTCTGCTTCTCCTTTACTCTTTCCATCTTAACCTCCTTATCTTTAGCCATTTTCCTGATGCTCATGGATTCCATTGTCTGTTACAGGTTCATTCCATGTGGCATTGCACATCTAATCTCTCCACCTCCATAAATGCAAGTTCCAAATCCATTTCAACAGTTCTGACTTCTCATTTCCACATCCACATCTTTGTACTGGTCAGCCTTCTTACTTAAAACTTCATTTCTCTACCTACTCTTATTTGCTATGCTTCCGCACTTTGTTCAGAAATCATCTCGTACGACCGATTATGAGACTCTGATAGAATATAGTTGGTACATCTCTACTGTAGAACCATTTAAAAGGAGCATTCTATGTATAGTGTGTCTGTAGGTTAATCTTTGTGTAAAAACAAATTTTTTTTTTTTTGGTTCCTCTCCTCACCCTGCCTGAGAATCACACAATTATAAACCTTTTCAAGACTTGATCTGTATCTACTCAGTTATTAGGAATCTCTTCATAGTATCTAGTACAATGTTTGAAGATTTAAAGGCTGAGTGAATATTATTGAGTATCCTACTGTCCTAAAACTACCACGAATCTCATTCATTAGCTACTTTCAAATCCTTATTTTATAGTTGAGTAACCTAAGGGTTTAAACAGCTTACCATGGTGACAAAGCCAGTTGCAGAAATGAGACTAGAACCTGCTTGTCTGCACTCAGAGTTTAATTCTTCAGCTCTGGCGATGATTGATAAAGAGCATTATTTATCTTCCCCATCCTAAAGGGAACTGTGAGTATCATCCCGTGGAATGGCACATATATTGTAATTTTCTCACAGATATATACTGTTAAGAATGGGTATTCAGGGAAAATGGGACATAAGACCAAGGGAAACTCTTATTTATACTTCAGTTTAACCTTAGGATATTCCTAGATACCAGACATTTTTAAAAAAGACACTTAAGACAAAAGCCTGTGTCTTGTGTTGATAGATATTATAGCTAAGTACTCAAGGCCTAAGATCTTGATTAGACTTGAGTTCACAGTCTCAGTTCCTTATCTGATCTGCTGAGGAATAGAAGGCACGTTATTTAAACTGCTCTGACATGCATGTGTACATATATCAAGCAAACCTCAGCACCTACTACAAATCACTATCGTCACCAAGTCCTTGTTTCTTCCCTATCATTGAGGAAGGGAGGACACACAGTCCCTTGGAAGACAACATAATGATAAATTACTACCTGATTTCAGCAAGAACTATGTATGTGGAGACCTAGCTTCATCTGTCAAATAGGAATATTAGCACCTAATCCCTGGAATGCCATGAGGATTATTTGAAATAACCAATGTATTTAGCATAAGTGTCAGATACTGTTAATATTGTCTGGAATATTTCTCAATGACATTTATGAAATAGTTGTTTTACATTAAAAACTGCATATACAGGACATCTTTTCAAAAATTCATGGTGTGCAATATAGTTGTCTACCCCATCCATCCCTGATTTTGGTACTTAAATATCTCAGTTTCTTGGATCAGATCCAATGAAGACCATCCCTACAAACAAATTCAGCCTTGAAGTGAGTGGTGCTAGAACAATGAAGCTATTGAGCTGCTTCTTAAAAGGCTAATCCATTAGCTCTGCCTCTGCCTCCCTCATTTTTTTAAAAAGTTTTATTTATTTCTGAGGGAGAGAGAGAGAGCGTGAGCAGGGGAGGGTCAGAGAGAGAGGGAGACACAGAATCTGAAACAGGCTCCAGGCTCTGAGCTGGCAGTCAGCACAGAGCCCAACGCGGGACTCGAACCCACAAACCGTGAGATCATGACCTGAGCCAAAGTCAGCCGCTTAACCAACTGAGCCACCCAGGCGCCCCTCTCTCATTTTTTTAAAATGATGCTGGTTAAACATTTATGAAGCCTTAATATTAACCTTTCATTCAAAGTAAGTAAAAACTAGTCCCAGATTTTCATTGCAAACCTGTGATTGGTCACTAGGTTTAACACATTTACCGGAGAAAACCTAATGAATTTCACACATGCACACACACACACACACACACACACACACACACACACACACAAATTGACACTAGCTTCTTTAATTTTGTTAAGTTGATCTTGAGTTGGATTTAATGCCAAGGCACCTGCAATCTCATCAATGTTTTCTTCTAATTAAAAGCACATATTTTAAAATGGCATTGAAAAAAATGACTGATGAAGGCACAAGACTTTTAGATATAATAATTCTTAATCAAAATCTCAACTTAGTAGAAAGTAACACCCAGACTTATGTGCTAAACTACACAATGTCGTGTTCTTTTCAAAAAAAAAAAAAAAAGACAAGATAAAATATTGGCAGTAATTTATACTCTTCTTATGGGATCTAGTATATTATGGAGTGTGACATGCATATGTACATATATCAAGCAAGTCTAGGCACCTCCTACAAATTACTATCCTCAGTGTATCCGTGTTTCTTCCCTGGATATCAGTGAGGAAGGACACACAGTCCCTTGGAAGGCAACAAAATGATATAGTGCTACCTGATTTCAACAAGATTTAGGAATATACATAGAGACTGAACCCCAGTGTTAACTAAGGATGGAATTTGGTTGCTATAGAAGCTTTATTTCTACCTACTATAAAAGAGATTCTGACAAAGAAATAAATCTACAGGTCACTAAATAAAAATCTAATGTTTTTATTTCTTGACATTTCAGCAACTATTCATCACAGATTTTAGAAAGGAATGAATACATATGGCATAACTAAATAAAACACATTTTTTAAATAAAGAATGTAAAATTTTTGTATACTATCTTGATGATGTTCTAAAGTTTTAGGAAAAGAACTATGCATTCTGTTCTCTCCTCTGCAGGTGTTTGGCAGTGGTCTTATTAAATTCCAGATTTGGATCCCAGGTCTAAAATTTTGTACACTTTCTTTAACTTTTTTTCACAAGAACATTGAGTTGGTACTAACTGTAATTCTCAGTTTTCTAAATGATTTACATATTTTATTTATATTATGTTGGGAAGGACAAGATTCTTGTGGTCGGGAGTTAATTGTATTAGAAAATTTAGTATCTTTCTATGTATCAAATCATTAACTGCAAGAATTAATATGCTTTTTAAATTAGAGAGCACTAAGATGCCAGGAGTTTTCCAGTTTATTTGCCAGGAGTCAATATCCAGGATTAAATAATATAGAAAAGCTATTTATCATTTTATTAATATTTGTCTTATACCTGTGTTATTTGAATTAGCTCTTATATAGGGTGATAAAAAAAGGTAGAAGTTAAAAATATGATTTATCAAAATATATGTTAAAGATAACCTGCATAGTGTATTTTAAAAAGTCTTTCAAAGTGTTTTGATTATTTAACACATTTTTAAGAATTCTCAAGTCTAGAAAGACAGCACTGAAGAATTCTCCTGGTTTTAAATAGCATCCTTGGTTCCTTTAATTATAATTCTTTAGTGAAATAGAGGCCAATATTGGAGTCTCTATTTATTTCTTTAAAAAAGTTACTTCTTTTAATATTTCTAAACTGAAGACATTTAGTAACTATTTGATATATTCCATAGAGGATTAAAAAAAAAAAAAAGATTGTTACCCTAAGAGATCTGCTAGTATGCTTACTGCCGGTCTTTTTTACACTCAATTTTGTGGCTTGTGTCTATGCGTATTTTCAACCTAAGGTCCTTTCCATCATGCTATACCAGCCATATCCAGCTTGTACACATACAACATAATAAAGTTTTATAGATATCCTCCGTCAGCATATTAGAGAATGGATACTCCCATGCAACTTGATCCTTATCTAGAAAAAAAAAAACAACCCACCTATGCTAAAAACTCCAGCAGATACCTCAGAGTTAGCACTATATGTGTGGTGGTGAGACCTCAGTAGATGACAGTGTGTTCCTTCCCCTTTGTTAAAGGGCTTATTGTTGTTCAGCTTTTTGCAAAACCTTGATTGAGCTGCCAAGCAAGCATTGACATCAGTATCTATTAATAGTTAAGAAAAAGCTTAAGTCATGAGCTTTGCACTTTTACCCCCTAGCTAATAACTAAATGAAATTTTGAAATATTTTACAGTTGCAAATTTAACTAAGTGCAGGAAAAATGCTTTCATATATTCAGGTTGAATGCATGTTTTTTTTTTTTCTTTCTGGAGAAATTGGAGAATGTTATTTGTAGCTATTCAAGTGAAAAGAGGAAGACATGGTGCAGACTGGAGGAATTTTTTGTAGATATTAAATGACCTTTCTGTTATAATTAAGTGGGTGTGCGTCTATGTGTGTTTAAAATAAATTATATATACACACACGTGTGTGTGTATATATGTGTGTGTAACATAAATAGATTAAAAAAGAAAACTATTTTTCTTTTAAAAATTGGAAACCTTAAGTTGGAATTACATACTTCATCCCATCCATGACTGCTTCATTATGAATCTGTTAAAATCTGTTAAAACTGATGCAAGAAGTGAAATAGGACTCTCTGTTTTAAATTTATATGGAATTATCAAGTGAGTAATATGACTGCACATAGATTTCCACCACTGGCTCATATATGAATTATAG
Organism: Proteles cristata cristata; assembly: GCA_017311185.1. NCBI lineage: Eukaryota > Metazoa > Chordata > Mammalia > Carnivora > Hyaenidae > Proteles > Proteles cristata. Next base: position 226,595 of record JAESUZ010004437.1, on the reverse strand, counting down.
TTAGTTCTCTAGAGTATTCACCCACAAAATAGAATCAGCCTTCCTGGGGAAAATGTCCAGGTGGGTACAGTGTTTACAGACAAATAGTTATGTTTGGAAACATTTGCATTTTCATATCAAGAATGTGTCATAAGTATACTTACAACATACAGTTGTGAGTTTTAGTATAAAAAAACCCTGTAGAAATCACTTTAGCATGATGGTGTTAAAACAGTTTAATTAGAATGCATGTAACAGTAAACAAAACCATTTAAGAAAATGACAAACATGTACTTATAAATACATCATTAAGGAAGGTTACGTGGGGCACCTGGGTGGCCCAGTCAGTTAAGTGTCCGACTTCGGCTCAGGTCATGATCTCACAGTCCATGGGTTCGAGCCCCACATCAGGCTCTGTGCTGACAGCTCAGAGGAGGAGCCTGCTTCCGATTCTGTGTCTCCCTCTCTCTCTGTCCCTCCCTCGCTCGCTCTCTGTCTCTCTCTCTCAAAATAAAATAAAGACAAAAAAAATTTAAAAGAAAGGATATGCAGTCATTTTTTTACTATAAAATATGTATGACCAGTGTTTTCTTTTAGTTTGTAAATTAGAAGTGTAAGTAATTCAATGCCCAAGTGACCTGAGTTAGAAGTATAAAGCGAGGAGTTCCCACTGTGCCGTATATTTAACAAAAATGCACACATTGCTTAAAATGATAAAGTTAGCCTTCAGTAATGTACTGTATGCTGTGAAACTCCCTTGTTATAATCAGTCAAGACCTGTCTCTTAAGAAGTAAGGATTCAAGGGACGATATAAGAGAAGCACAGAAAAGACACATACCTGCCCTCAAACAGCTTTCAAACTTCTTAGTGAGACCAGACCAAATCCAAAATAGCAAAACCAAAATAATAACTGCTAAACTGAAGGACTATAAGGACAACTATAAGTGCAAATAAGGCTGAATAAAGGTAAATCTCTCAGTTGTGCAAAGGGAGGGGATGACTAATCAAACCCTATACACTGGGGATGATGAAAGCACAAATGAGGTAATGTTTTGGAAGAATTTGCAAAGCAGAGGGAGTGATTAGGAAATTTGAAGTTCAATTTGCTTGCTGCCTGACCTTGTGCCGATTCCTTCCTATATATTTACTTGGTAAATATTTTCCAGTAATATTTTTCCAATATTCTCAACTCTGCCAACTCATTCTTTTCCTGATTTTTTTTCTCTTCATCCCACTGAGACTCAGGCTGCTGAGGTCAACATAAAAGTATTTTCTGTGCCCATCCCTCTTGTTATATTGCCTTAACCCATTCAGCACATTCCACATAAATGAGAAATTAAATGTTGATGTAACAGCCAACTTTAGTCTGCTATGGTAGCATATGATGTGTTATAAAATGGTATACCAGGATTGCTCAGGAAAGAAATAGTCCCTCCAAAATGCTTATAAATAACTAGCAGTCTCGATCTGGAAAAGCACACTTTTCATATCAAATCAACAGTTCCTGAATTTTAGAATAAGATACCTTACAACCGTGGAAAATTTTATATATACTCTTGTATTCTTTCCCCTAAAAGATGTAAGAACTCAGAAGAAAAGAAAAGGTAAGACAATTATACAAAAGATTAAGATGTGGCAAATAATAAAATGCTGAAGTCATAGCATTTTGTCATGAAGTCATAGTTGGAATGAGTCCATTATTGCCTTCACATTTATTTTCATGACCCCTTCCACTAAATATTCCAATCTCCCCCCACCCCATATTACCAGAGGTCCCTTCTTGCTCCTTGGACAGCAAAAAAGCAAGCTTTTGTAATTTGAAAAGTAATTTGACAGGCATTGAAATCTTCTATTTCCCGAATACATAGCTCATTAATGTCAAGGGGAAGAAAAATAAACCAGCCCCATAAAAGATCATCTGGAAAAAGTCCAGCTTTCTATGCCAGAGGCACTTATGGGAATGACATTGTGACTAGTATGTTAATGAAGAAATGTTTTTTTTTTTTTTTATTGTTTTAAATTCTCCCAGACTGGAAACATCTAGAGGAGTGCATTAACTTTTTCAGTCCCACAGGAAGCCCTTTGATGCATTCCTGCTGCAGAGAAAGCATCAAAGTTACAATCTGAAAGTGTGCCAAACTAGAGACATTAAATTATGTATCATATTTAACTTGGTATCTTCCAGTCTTAAAATACTGTAGCATCCTAATTGAAAATCTAAGAGTCACACTCCTTAGATGGCGTTCAGAACAGTTCCTGAGAATTAATGTGACCTGCTCCTAAATGGAAACTCAATGGTTTAAGGAGTAAACCCACTGCTTTTAGAAAATCTTTGATGCTGCAAAAGAATCTTACCCACAAAGGAGCTAGAGTCCATCATTTGTTACTTGTTATCCACTGTATATTTAATATATGTTTTCCATCCTTCAGAGTCTTTATGAATTGATGGGTCAGTAGAAGGCATCTGGGTTTGGGTAAAGAGGGGGAAAAAATGTCTTTGTCTTTGCTCCTCGAATATTTACCCAGGGATACAGCTCTACCGAATTTTAATCTTTCTTAAGTAAAGCAAAATTCATTGAACTATTCAGAATATTCTAAATGAGAGTTATTTGGTCTTTTACTGTTACCCTTTAATTGGAAGACAAAATTACCATTGTTGGGATTTATAAAAACATGCTTCTTCCAAACACAGCGCTCATACCGTTTTTTGTGGGGTTTTTTTAGGTTTTAATTTTGCTGAAGCTTTTATTATTTAACATTGATTTTTCCTGGTAGTGTTACAGTGCTATTTTCATGGAGACAAGGGGGCAGTTTGTGGTTAATTTTGCTTTTTCATTTCAAAGGTATTTTGACAGTGTTATCACTTGGAGACTGTTATTGCACATTTGAAACAAGTGTCTGTTGTGGCAGAGGACTCAGAGTTGACACATTATAAAACATAAATAGTAATAATGCTTCCTATTCATATCACGTTTATCATCCAGAGGGGCCCAAACTGCTCCACACACAGCAGAGAAGGATTATTGTACAGCAGGCCTAAAAGTTTACATGATTATGCTGTATAAAATGTCGATCAAATGTCATTTTCCAGTATGATGTCCAAAACTCTGAGCTGAGATGTATCATCTATCTCCAAGCCTGGAGAATAAAAAACAAATATAGAGGGACATCTAGGTGGCTCAGTCAGTTTTGTACCTCATCTTGATTTCGGCTCAGATCATGATCTCACATTTCATGGGCTTGAGCTCTGTGTCTGGCTCTGCGCTGACAGCGCAGAGCCTGCTTGCGATTCTCTCGCTCCTCCTCCACCACCCCTGTCGTCCCTCTCCTGCTCTAAATCTCTCTCTCTCTCTCTCACAATATATACATACATACATACATACATACATACATACATACATACATACACATTTAAAAAAAAATGTAAATAGTCTGGAAGGTAGGTGGTTGTGATCAAGCATATTCATCAGTTCCTGGCTACCTTTGTGATGTACATTATTTCTCTGCCAATTGCATAGTCTTAGAGAGAGCAGGGAGGAAAGTGCCAGCCCTCTCACTTCATTGTAGGGTGGCTTGAAATGATCAACCTTTGCTTCTGTGTCTGAGAATAAATGTCTTTGATTTAGTCTCTCATATAGCCCCACCTTTCCACCCCATTCCTTCTCTACCACTGGCAGTACGATGTGTGCCATCCTTCTGTCACTTCAAGGCTCGTTGATTGGAACTCAAAGAAAGGCCCATAAGGTAATAGGAAAGGCATCTAGTTTTCTTTGAATAGTACTGAAACCCATGGACTCATACTGTTCCTCTTGTTCCCTGCTTTTGGTGCCTCAACTTTCTGAGCTTTGCCTATCTGGCTGCCTTGGTGCTTAGAATTGCACATGCACTCTTCACATTCCCTATAGACCATGGGTCTTCTTAAATGAAATACTACTCACTTTATTTTCATGCTCAACAAAACTCCAGGAAGGGAGAGGGAACTAAACTTCATTATACAAGTATAGTTTTTCTTCAAAACTTTAGGCATCCATTTAACCAATGTATATTTATTGAATGCCCATATAATGCCAAATATTGTTGGAAATATATCTAAGTCTCAAAAAAAAATCCTGCAATAAAGACAATGTTATTCCATTTTACAGATGTGAAAGCAAAGTACCAGTTGAAGCCTGCTTTTTACAGGCAGAACTCTCTGGGATCAAAAATCATGCTTTGGGGCAGTAAGTTTGCTTTTGGCCATATTAATTTATGATTCTCTTTTTTGTCTCTCTCACATGTGCCTTCTGTATGATTTTTTTATGCTTTCAAATAATAAATGAACCCTGCAAATCCTTCCTTATCTTTCATTTATTATTACTGATGCATGAAATCTTATCATTTAAAAGGACCTTCCATAAATGTTTCTAAGATGAAAAAAGAGAAGCGCCACACACACACACACACACACACACACACACACACACACATACACACACACACACACACACAAAGGATCAGATACCTTCCCACCCAGCCCAGGGTTTTTCTTTAGCAGCAATCTGTGTTTACCTTTCCAGCAGAGGGGAACCCTTGACCCTTTATCATCATTTCTGTTATTCCCACTTCCTCCTTACTCCCGCCATGATCTAAAGTAAGCTGAGTTCAGAGGAGTTCTCAGTACATGACTACAAAACTCTCACATTAAAGAAAGGGCAGACCTTTTTCTCTCCTAGCCTTCTTTTCCCCACTTTCCACACATCATTAAAGGAAAATGCAATGGCTCTGGTCAAAACGTGTGTGGGTGGATTGTCCCCCTTTGGTAGGATGCTAAGGCATATTGTACAGTCTAGGGACACTTGGAAGGTATAAGATATGCTTTACTAATTGCAGCTTAAAAAACAGTTGTGGGCTTTTGGTTGCCTCTACATAGCCAAAGCCTGGAAGAAATGAAGAGAAAGGCACTAATAATAGCTGCTCTGGTGTCAGTTTAAGGTCAGATACAACCAAATCTCTTTATTATCCAGAGCACATCACTGGAATAGTATTAGATGCAAAAGTCAGCCACTAGATAAATTACAAAACAAGAGACAGGAGTCTTGGCTGCGCCGGCTCTGATATCATTACCTAAAATAAAGTCTGGTCTTTTTGTAATATTTCAGTTAAGATGAGGACTACTATATTGGATTATTCCTTATTTTCTTAATAGGGCTTTATGCTAGATTCTTCCTGAGAAAGATTATGGAGAAGCATTAAACAATAGTTGTTAAGAATTCAGTCCCTGGAATCAAGTGGCTGCAGTCACAGTTCTTTGCTGTGTGACATTGGACGAGTTATTTAACATCTGTGCTTCTGTCCCCATAAAGTGAGGGTATATTACACTCGTGGTAAGCGGATGTGTTCACCACCCTGCAACCTCACAGAACGCTCTACTTCAGGGATTTTTATGGAAGCTTCATCACTCAGGCATGATTTACCATTAACTCCATTCCCAGCCCTTGTCCCCTCTCTAGAGAACGGGGAACAAGGCTAAAAATCTCAATCTTCTAATTATGATGCAGTCTTTCTGATGACTAGCTGCATCTAGAAGGCCACCAAGATTAATCTTATCAGAACAAAAGATGTTGCTATTACCCAGAAAATACCAAAAGAGTTAGGACCCTATGTCAGGAGCCAGAATCAAAGACACTCCATGTACATTCTGCTACAACTCCCATCTCCCCACTTTCATTTCTTATAATTGGTGTTTTGTTTCCCAAACACAAGCTCTTTGGATTAGACACATATTTTTGTGGTCCCTACTATTACAATTTTAGTATTTTACTTCTCTCGTACCTGGATCACTCTCCTACTAGTTTATCCACATTGCTTCCCTTCTTTAAATTCCTACTCAAGGCATCTCCCCATAACCCTTCCTGATTTACCTGCTTGGTTCAGGCATGCCACTATTACAGCCTTCCTGGTCTCCTGTGCTGGCAGAGATTGACTGAAACTGGTATACCAACAGTGTGATTTCCCCTTTATCTAAGTTTGTTTTATGTCACAGTTAAGGACTGTCCTTCGTTTATACTTCTCTCGCATATAGAAATGTGCCAAAATTGGTGCTCAATTAGTCATTGGACTTTTCTGTTCTGGGTTTTGTTTGGTATCAGAAGAAATCTTGAAAAATGTTCATTCCAATGGTTCCTGGTTTTATAGATTCTAAGAAACAAAAGCAATAGCATACATTTTGATATCCCTAATAGATATTATAGATCTCCACATACGTGAGGTCCTCAGTCAATTCAGTGTTCAGTGCTGTGGTACCGCATATCAAGGTAAAAATAAGCCTTACTGAAGCAGAACACTGTGACTCTGAGTACCAGGCCACCTATTCAAGGGATCAAATATGATTCATTTTAAAGGGAATCTTTAACTTGGCAGCTCGTACAGCCTATAAAATCATTTGTTCCAAATCCCAAGCCACACCCACACACTGGAAAGAGAAATAGATTCCAGGTTATTCTACAAATAATTCTCTTCCAAAAAATGAACAAAACCCAAGCCCAAAACAAATTCTGTAGAATATTTACAGGGCTCTTCTTTCCCGAGGATCTAGTGATAACCCTTGTTTAAAGTGGCCAAGAAAGAAAACTAACGAAACAGAAACCAAATCTTGGACATGAGGTGATCACATCATGAAGTTAGGGCTTCTTTTCAGACTGGTTCCCAAGCAGGCGGGGATTCTCCCCTATCAAAAGACTTCACAACCTCTTTTCCTCTCATACTCACTGAGAAAGGACTCAGCCACAAGCCCTGAAGATCCTCAGAGGAGTAATGCTTTCAAATATGCAACCCATTCCACTCCATGGATTAATTAAGACAGAATAATATTCAAATGAAAACTACTTTGAAGAAGACTTTACGTGAACATTGCTAAAATAAATGTGCTTTTCCATTCACCATGTTGAAGTTCTAAGAGGTCAGCCACCTATCTCTCTTGTTTATAACTGTATGCCCAGCCCTGACATAGTTCCTGGTACTCAATAGGAATTTCATTTCTTTCATGAGTAAATAAATGAACGAGTCTTTGGATATACTACTATGGCAAGAGCAAATTTGAATTCAAAGTAAAACATTCAGAATATAGACTGTTTCCCTGGTAAAGAATTCAGTCCTCTGCCCTCTCTCTGAAAGAAAAATGAAAGGCAGAAATTGTTTGTGACTTGTACATGATGACAGAATTGGTGAAGAGTTGGCCACATGACTGATATTTTATGTGACTTGTAACTGATTTGTCTTAAACAAAGATAGAGGCAAACGTGTTTCATAAATAGGCTAATCTATACTTTCCATTCTAAATATCAGATTAAAAAGGAAATATAAAAATGTAAAAAAGTTATAAAACATAATAGGGAAATCTCAAGCATTGCCTTGAAGAAGATTCCATGCCTTTTTCTTCTTTGTTTTTACCCTTTTAGTAGTTCATGCTCTTGTATTGGTTAGGAAATAGATGGTCTGTTTTTCATTAAAAAAAAAAGACTGTAGTTTAAATATGAAATATTCTACATTGTTTATTGACTGTTACAGTTTTTACCAACCCCAGGAAGAATAATGAATGGAAGAAGTATACCAGTATACTTTTAAGAATACAAAAATACTACTTTTCTGTTAATCTTCTTCTCATACTGACCTTAGACTGTTACGTATGCCTAACATCCATTTATTTCTTAAGATTTAGTGTCATGTAATAGGAAATGATTTGGTTCTAGACCAATTAATAACTTGGTTAGCTATGTAATCATGACTAAAAAAAATAATTTCTTGGAGCCTCAATTTTAATGGAAATAAAACTAGAACAGAAAAAAAATAAACAAAATTAGGGCATCCGTGGGGTCTATCCAGCTCCAATTTCCGATGATTCTTTGCCTGCATTTTTTTACTATGTTTCTATAGATAAATATCCTTACCCTCTTTAAAAGAAAGAATTCTTAAAACTGTCATTATTTTGGATTCACACACCTTCCAAATAAGGATGATCCTACAGCCAGAGTTCTCCATGCTTTCTAGAGGCTGACAATTTGGCCAGCCTCTAAGTAATGAAGCAAGAGCTTATTTTTATTAAATTATGCAAATACAAATCTAGTTACCTGCTAGGCTCGGTTTTTCCTAAGTAGGCATTATCTGTGCTTATAAACAAACACTTGAGTACACAGTTAAGTAATAGTCTCATTCCAATGCTAATTTAATGTTTGTCCTCAGTTTCTTTCAATTTCTCTCCTGTAGCCAATACATAATCCTTTGAGTATCCATGTGACCCTTGCTGTAATTTGCTGAACATGTTTTCTGTGTGTCTGCCAGTCTGAATTAATTGGTCATTAAAACAGTTCCCTGTGCTTTTTCAGCAAAGCTCCTAACCTTCCCAAATAGAAAGTTAGGTTTCACATCTTTTCACTTGGAAATGATTTTGAAATCTTGTGTTAGAGAAATGCTTTAGGGCTTCTTTCTGTAGTGACTTCATATTGTACCTCCTGGGAAATATGTATTCTCTGTGTTATTGAGAATTTAGTTTGTGCTGGCATGGCCCCTGGAGATCTCATTCTCTGGAGAAGCTAGGCCTGGTAACCAAAAGCACTATGCAACAGGATCAGAGGCAAATTGGAGGTTAGAACACTTCATGCCCTGGACGGTTACAGTGCCTCAGCCTCTACCCCTTTGAGATAAGCATCACCCAGATGGTGTCTGAAGGATCTGACATTATCCACAAGCTGGTCAGAAGAAGGAGCGAGCAGGAAGTTCTCATAAAGTTATCCTCCTGGTCTATGGCTCCAAAAAGCTGGTTGTAGATTAATGTGTTTAGGTCCGCTTATCATTTTCATCAGATCTGACTTGGATTTTAAAAATAGATATGGCTGTAATGTCAGGTACCAAGGAAGCCTGTTGAATTCATCAAGAGTAAAGAGGAATATTCAAAAGAAATCTTTGGTTTGTGGTAGCCAGTATCTCCAAGATGGGACAGAAATTAGCTCAACCATCCCAACTAATCTCAGTAAGTACAAGATATCTCAATGATGAGATGATGCTTGACCTCCATTTCATCTAAATATCATTTGGTAGTCCCCTTTTATGAATTTAAATGATTCTTTTACTCAGGTGTTTGTTTTTTGGACAAAATAGAATGGGTAAATCACAGCCTATTTTTCAAGACAGAAATAAACAAATTGCACAATGTAGTTGTATTGCCTACTGTGTCCCTAGAATAACTGATTCACATAAAGAAAGTACAAAAATATATGTAATCCTATTACAAATTAAAATAATGGTCCACAAACACAGATTGTGCTTCAGAGCTCCTGATGTCTTAGAAAGAACAGTGATTTGGAGAATAAAAATTTGAGCCGTAATTCTAGATTGATTATAGTAGTTATGCAAATGTAATTATAATTTTCTGTGCAGAGAAACATATTTAAATAGAAGGCACTGCAGTGATCTTATTCAGAAGTTACGCTGGTGAATACTTTTACTGTAAAGAAGAATTTGGTGTATTTTAATAATTGTCAAGCGACCATTATGATTGTATTACTATACTGTGTAATTTTCTCGAATTGGATATGTCTCTCTCTTTGTACGATTTTAATTACTAAAAGTAATGACAAACCTTAGTAAATATGCTAATTGTACACAATAGCAATTTTCTCCATGCAGGCATAAAATTCTTGAAAGCATTTTTGCACTTCTAAAGGAAGAAGTCTTTGCAAGGAACTCATATGAAAGACACAAAGGACAGCTTGTGTGTACTCTGAGATTCATTAAAATCAAGGTGGGGTATCCCCCTCCAGCAAACAAATTTCAAACAAGCTATTTTTCATGCTTTGAGGCTTTTTCTTCATATGATTGACTGAATTAGAGAATTGGAGAATTTGATCCTAGCCCAACAGTGACTTTAAATTAAAAACATGAAGACTTTTCTGTTAGGTTACTAACAAAAATTTGCATCTTTTTGGAACTGGTTCGATGATTTTGAGATCTGTATGACAGAAAGGTATTTAAGGAGAGAGATAGATGTTGCAGGGTAAACAGCAGAGGACCAGGGATCAGAAGACCTTTGTCACAAACTCCTATTCTCGATGAGTCTTCTTATTTACAAAAGGGGAGGGAGGTATTATTTAATGATTTCTATGATGCCCTCCATTTTGAATGTTCATTGAACCTAATCCTAGAGATTTTTCTTGATCTCCTATCTTTACTGAGAACCTCCTGTGCTCAGTGACTGACTGTAGAGATTTTTTCAAAGCTACCAAAGTTCCACTCATGGCAAGGGATCATCAAGAACTAAGATAGTTTTCCTGGCCATAGTGACTTCCCTGAGCTCATTTAAAGTCTGCACATGAACTAGAGCCAAGGCCAAACATATCTGATTGTTGTCATAAGTGTAAAAATTCTCTAAGTAGACTTCCAGCTGAACTCTTATTAATTATTAAGTGATTATTAATAACTAATAATTAGTTATTAATTGAACTTTTTGGAAAAAATAGTTGATAATTTAGGATTATTAGTAGAGATAATCCTGAGCTTTCTGACTCATGGTGATTTGCTAGCTTGCAGAAGTATTTTATGATATCAATTTATTATGAAGAAATTCATCTATTCATTTAGTAAGACCCTCCCCCAACTACACACATACCCCCTAGTGGCATTATGGCATCTATACTGTAGAGTAAGCTTCTTATTTCAGATAGTAGAAATGTTGAGTAATCTTTTATTATTTGTATAATTAGCAGGCCAGAAAGAGAATTCCAATCCTGAAGTAGAAAGTTTCCTTTCCTCTCCGTTGACTCTTGCTTAACAGATAAGTCATCTTATTCCAAGTCACTTAGAAAAACCTCAAGTTTGGTCAATGCTATTTAAAACGTCAGTCTTTGGGGTGCCTGGGTGGCTCGATTGGGTAAGTATCTGACTTAGACTCAGTTCATGATCTCACAATTCATGAATTTGAGCCCTGTGTTGGGCTCTGTGCTGACAGCTCAGAGACTGAAGCCTGCTTTGGATTCTCTGTCTCTCCCCGTCTCTCTACCCCTCTTCTGCTTGCACGCTCTCTCTCTCCCTCTCAAAAAAAATTAATTTAATTAAAAAATTAAAAAATAAATAAAACATCAGTCCTTTTATTTAGGGGATGTCTAGATACTTTGGTAAACATAGTCCATAGAGCAAGTGTCTTTGTATATGAATGCTCTTTGCTATGCTCCCAGTGGTGGATATACAGATTTAAAGCAGAGAAGTGGATCTCTCTTCAGATCCTTGATACGCCTCTTGGGTTCAGCATCCAACTTTCATACCAAAGACCAGAATTACTTGCTGGGAAGTTAAACAGAGAACTTCTGTATTTCTTTCTACTATACTCTCGGCACAGCAGTTAACTCATGACACCAAACAAACGGGTTTTTCCATACCAGGCAATGCCGCAATTCTCTGCAGACACCAACTGGATGTCCTACAAATCGATTCAGTTCTGGCACTGTCTACCTAGAGTCATTGTCAAATCCCACAAATAAAAATCTCACAAGACAGCCTCTCCACAACCTCAGATGCTATTTCCATATCCATTTGTCACTTGTGTTTTGACCGACCAAGTATAAATCAGGGGTTCTCATGACCCCGATCTTGAGTTTTACTTTTTTTCACATTTAAAGCACATTCCTCAGTTTGATCACTTGATAGCACAGAAACTTAAAGTTGTAAAGCACATTGAAAATCATGTAGTTCTGCCACCTACCTGGTGTAAAACTTTCTTCAGTGTTCTACAGAGATACTCTTTTATCCTATTTTTAGTCCTCAAGGAAGCCTGTTCTATTGTTAATAGCTTTGAATGTAAAGAAATCCTGTCATATCCAATGAATTTAGTGAACTTTTACTGAATATTTATTATCTATACTGCATAAGGCCCAACCTCGGAAACAAAGATAAACAAAATATGATTTATCCCTGCAGAGAGTTTTTAGTTAACAATAGAGTCTTTATGCAAATTACAGTGAAATGGGATTGGAACATTATATCTGCACAGTTTTAGTGATCATTGAATATACTATATGAGCAAAAAGTCGAGATTAGATACTTGAAGAACCTAAGTGTGCCAGACGTTATTTTATCTGTTAAATTTATTTATTTATTTTGAGAGAGACAGAGACAATGTCAGTGACAGAGGTACAGAGAGAGAAGGAGACTGAGAATCCCAAGCATGCTCCGTGCTGTCAGCGCAGAGCCCAACATGGGGCTCGAACTCATGAAGACTTGAGATCATGACCTGAGCCAAAACCAAGAGTCAGACAATGAATCAACTGAGCCACCCAGGTTCTCCTTTATTATTTTTTTTTTTTGAGAGGTGGTTATATTAACAGGTAAAGATGAGGAAAGGAGCAAGCTAGGAGATCAAGATGAGAGAATCTGCATGAAAATTCAGGGTATGGCAAAGAACAGGGTTGGGATTGTATGTGGGATATGTAAAGGGCGAATGTAAAACAGAAGTTTGCAAAGACACATGATGAACAGATGATAGAAAACCTGCCAAGGGGTTTGGACTTGTTTGCAGGCATTAGAAAGCCATTGATATTTTCCAACCCAGAGAATGAAATTATTACAGCTGTGCTTTGGGAAAATGACTCTGCCGGCCACCTGTAAAATGATGTAAGAGGGGAGAGACTGGAGGCTGAGAGATCACTAAGGAGACAATTGCAGTAATTCAAGAAAGAGGTAATGAAAATTAGAACTAGGGTAATGACGGTGGGAATGTGGTGTAGGCGAGAGAAACATTGCTGAATCAACAGGACTTGGCCACTGATTGAATGTGAGGGTTCCCAATGGAGAGGATGGATGTCAAAGAGAAAGGAACAGATAGAGGAAGGTCCACATGCATAGGCACCAAGTGAGGATCTATTAGGTATAACAGCAATACTAGTCACTGTTGAAGCACAAAGACAACTAAGATGTGATTTCACATTCACTCAACACATATTTGTTGGTTTGTTTTAATAGCACAGATGCATGTGGTAGGTAATACCTTCGAGAAGCTCTCTGAAGTACAAAATAGTTTCCAATAAAAGTAGTAAGTCAACTTTGATTTAAAAAAAAATACTACACTGAATGGGAAGTAAATTTTCCTTAGATGCAAATTAAGAGAAAAGCATCCTAAGCAGAGGCTTCAGCTTGAACAAAGGCCTATGGTTGGAACCATGCACAGAGTTTTAGAGAACTGCAGGATTTGGTGCGGGCACAGGATAATTAGAATGCAGGGAATAGTACAAGAGGAGAATGGGACTAATCTAGAACAGATGCTTAGAAAATATTGGATACTCCATAAAAGAGGTTGGATTTTAATTCTCTGGATAATGGGAACCTCTGAAACAGCATACTTTCTGTTGTCGTTTGTTTGCCTGTTTCTTTTGATTTTGAGCAGCAGTGTAAAGCTATTTGCACTGTATTTCAAAAGATAATACTGATGAAGTGTGAATGATAGATTCAGTAGTATGAAATCTGAAGGCATTGGACACCAGTGAGTAGGTTCTCACAATAGCACAGGTAGGCAGTGCTACTAATGGCCTGAAGTTAAGCAGTGGGCTGTAAAAGAGGGAAAAGATGGAGAGTCATTTTAGAGGCGAGGCACGTTCCCATCCTCTCAAGTATTAGAAATCAAGATCTAACACACGTGGTAAAGTCTGTCTCTTCTTTTGAGATAATCTGCTCCCCACAGCATATCATGTTTTTGTTCTGCATCACATATGGTTGTATTAACATTAAGGTTCCTTCCTTCCAGTTTTCTACTATCTTTTCACAGTGAGTAGTTATGTTATGAGGATTATTTTATCTGACACTTAATAAGAATATGATGTATTGATTGGTAATTCCTATATTATTTTCTTTTCAGCAAGAATAATAAATAAATTAAAACATTCAGTAGTACACGAAGAAAGAGTGTTTTTGTGAAGCATCTGTTATTCTGTTGGTTACGATGGATTATTACCTGGCTGTAGGGCAATGGGCTGCCCATTGTGTTCTAAACTGTTGTGCCCTCATGATGCCATGTTTATACAATCAGCTTTTCATGCTTTGGATATGTGGAATTCAGAAAATGTTTCCAGAGCTTTAGCAAAAAGATGAGCAATCGCTTTTACCTCCCTCTGTCTTTTCTGTACTTTAACTAGGTGTACATAATAGGAAATGAGCATGAATAATACGCTATGGTATTTGGGAGACAAAATGCTCTTAGGGTTCTCTTCCTGGATTATAATTCATAGGATCAAATTAGCTACATTACTGCTACAAACTAGTGTGTGTTTAACTCCACCTCTTCTTCAGGTTGTTGATTTGAGAGGCAAAGGAAGGTGAAAAGGGAGAGTAAAGAAGAAATGGCTTTGAAGAATTCTGTGAATTTTCAGAGAGGAAAATCTCCATAAACAAGGCAAGGTTTAATAGTTTAATCTCACTTTTGCAAGCCATAATATTTTGATATGCCGAATAGCTTAAGTTGGGAATAGTTAAAAGACTCAAGGAAACTATAGCAACCAGTAACCAGAAAAATAATTTCCCTACCAAAAAAAAGTCAAAAAACAAAAATAAAACAAAACAAAAAACTACTTCATACACAATGATACCAGAAAATACCAAAGATTCTTCTATATTGTTTTTTACAAATATGATTTAACTTTTACATATATGTTCCTGTGAGTTTTGAGAGACTGACAAAAGCTTTGGAATAAATTAAATATTTTATTATGATAGTAAAGGTCCTGAAACACAAATCTTCCCTCATTCCGAAAGTTTGTTTGAAATGTCCCTGTGACCCTGTCACTGCCCTGCTTAAAACACTTAAACCATATGTGTTCCTTTTCCTTTTTTTTTTTAATTTTTTTAATGTTTTATTTATTTCTAGGAGAGACAGAGAGAGACAGCGTGAGCAGGGGAGGGTCAGAGAGAGAGGGAGTCACAGACTGAAACAGGCTCCAGGCTCTGAGCTGGCAGTCAGCACAGAGCCCGACGCGGGGCTCGAATCCACGAACCGCGATATCATGACCTAAGCAAAAGTCGGACGCTTAACCGACTAAGCCACCCAGGCACCCCCCAGCTCCATCTTTTATCGCCACCACCCACTAACTAAATGGCTTACTCTATAAATACCCTATTTGCCCTTTTTAAGTTCACCATGCCTTTCATACCGCTTAGCATTTTTTCATACCTCCAAACAGTACATATTACATTGTGTTTTAATTATATATATTTCTATCTCTCCAACTAGATTCTGTCAATAAATATTTCTAAACAGGAGGGGGCATCAGTAAGTCAAAGGAAGCAAATTGTTCCATGTTTGATATTCTATCTGGAATAATATAAAAATACACACTCTCTTTTTTTTATGTCTAGAAGTACCTTATAGAATTATTCATCATTTCTTACCCATAGCTGCTCAAGGAATACTGGAAATATTATCTGTTTCAGATGTAATCCTGAAAGATAGGCTATATTATGGTTTGTAAATTTTAAGACAAGGATGTAAACAGGTCATAAATAATTTTAAAGCTTACAATAAGCTTTAGGGAAATTGAGTTAAACATATAAAGCAAAAATGCACATCAGTTTTCAAGAATAGCCTATGCACATCTATACTGAACATTTTGCAAATTATTGTTTTGGATAACTGCTTTGCTGTGTCAAAGAGGTTGCCAATAGATTTTATCAATTTTCAAATCAGTATGAAACAATATTACAGGGATTGAGAATAAATATTACATTGACAAGATTAGATACTCATTTCCTCACACTAGCAAAATGTAATAGAGACATGACAAATTTGAGAAATAAAACATTCTTTTGAAGTAGCATAAATTCATGACTGGCATTATGAATATAGATGTTTAACAGGAATAAGCAAATGTACAAATTACCTTTTGTGATTATGTCTCAAAGTTGAAACCAGCTAGCTATATAATCTTAATAAGCTATTTCTCTTCCCCATGCTTCTTTGCTCTCATGCATAAATTAAAACAGTTGGACTAGATTTAGGGTCAGGAGATATATCGCCTACATGCCACCCCTGATACTAGCCCCTTCTGTGCCCATTCCAAGTATTGATAGATAATTAAGAGTACTCTTTTCCACTAAGTTTCAGAACCCTACTCAACAATCTAGAAAGCTACTACTGTTATATAAGAGTTAACAAAGAGAAGAAAACTAACTTACTTTCCAGTTTGCAAATTCCATGACTCTCTTGGGACAAACTCTAAATCATAAGCAAGTTCATCCTTTGGAATGGACAAGGTGAAATAGTTTCTGATATAGTAAAGGACTTGAGATCTTAAAATGTTGGCCTGTATGCCTTTGAGCTTTCCAGACTATTATGTAGTATCACCAGCTTTTATTTGTTCTGCTTTTCTGACTCTTCCCCAAGAAATTCATTTTCATTTATTATTCGACTCTTCCCTACCCAAATTTTGAGGTCAGCAGAGTTGAGTTAAATTTCTGTATTATTTTTAGTGACACAACCAAGTGTAAGCCAAGCCTAAACTGGTCCGTGAATCCCTTAACTTCTAGTCTGTTTCTCTGGAATGGCTGACAAAGTGGAATAGACAAATGGTGGAAGGAAGGCAGAAACTAGTCAGAAAGCCCGTAATATGTAGGTGAGCTCCAAGAAAAACCTACCAAACTTTTGCCAAAAAAAAAAAAAAGAAAATATCTCAGTCTCCCAACTCCACCCTCAGAAAGTCTTCTTAGTCCTTCCCTGTTTGCTAAAAATCCGAACTGGAATCTGAAGCTAGAAAAACAAACATCACCTAAATTCTAGTACTCTTGCCATTTATGAAGGCCAGAAGCTACAATATGACATAGAGGAAGAGCATAGATTGGAATTAGATCTTTCTGCCCTCAGTGGATTTTCCAGAGATAGACTTAGCTATATGGCTTTGGCCAGACCAGCTTACAACTAATACTGGACCCATGTTGTGTAGTAAAATCAAATATCAGAAAAGTGCTACCAGAGAGTTGAACCACATGTTCCCCTTCTTTTCTATGAATTTTACGTGGAAGTATGTGTATTGGCCTTCTATTGCCATATAGCAAATTATGACAAATGTATAGGCTTAAAACAATGCGCATTTACTATATTGCCATTTCTATGTGTCACGAGTCCAGACACAGCCTAACACGGTCTTTTGCTGATGCTTTCACAAGACTGCAACATGGTGTCAGCTTGGTTGCCTTCCTTTCTGAGTCTCAGGACCCTCCTCCAAGCTTACATAGTTAATTTGGCAGAATTCATTTCCTTGTGGTTGTAGGACTGAGTCCCTCAGTCCCTAGAGGCTACCTGGAATTTGCTGACATGTGACCCTTTCATAGCAGTTCACATCATAGCAGCTTGCTTTTCAAAACCAGCAGGGAAATGTCTATTACTCCAGTGTCCTAAGGCTCTCTTTGTAATGTGACCTAAGCAATGATGTGACACATTTACCATTTTGTATTAGCTGGCAGCCAGTCATGGGTCCTGTCTGCACTAAAGTGGAAGAGATTACAAAAAATCATGGACACCAGGACACAAAAATTGTTGGAGACCACTTTAAGGTCTGTCTGTAACAGTATGTGCGTGCTATAAGAGAAAAAATAAAGATTGTAAGTTAATACTTAAATAGACCTTGATAGGTACGAATATCGTATTTTCTTTTTTTTTTTTTAATGTTTTTATTTATTTCTAGGAAAGAGAGAGAGACAGTGTGAGCAGGGTAGGGTCAGAGAGAGGGAGTCACAGACTGAAACAGGCTCCAGGCTCTGACCTGGCACTCAGCACAGAGCCCAACACGGGGCTCGAACCCACGATCCGCGAGATCATGACCTAAGCGAAAGTCAGACGCTTAACCGACTAAGCCACCCAGGCACCCCACCAATATCGTATTTTCATCTGTTAACTTATTTAATATTCACAAATGTCCAATAAGTAAATGGTTTTATTATTATCTTCATTTTATAGGCGAGGAAACTGAGACAGAAAGTTCAAGCAACTTGTCCAAAGCACATAGCTGGTCCAGGTAGAATAGGAATATGAATGCAGATAACCTGGCTGCAGAATCCATCTTCTTAACTTGTTATCCATCCCTCTGTGATAATAGCTTACTCTGTTATAGTTCCCTCTAAGTGCTTTACATATTTTAATTCACTTAAGCTTCTGTTGATTACACAATTTTAGTGTACATCCAATTCATCTCCTTTAATTTTCAGATAAGCTAAAAGAGACCATCACAATTTGCTTGAATATGATTGCCTTGCATGGAAGTGGTAATAAATACTATTTATTGAGTGGTCGTTTTGCTAAACAATCTATAAATACTTCATTTATCTTATAATGTCCCTATAAAATAAATACTACCATCCACATTTTGTGATGAGGACACTCAAATTAGAGATGTTAAATAGTTTGGCCATGCTTTCTTGGGTTGGGGCTCAAATTCAGTTCCCTCTGACCCAAAATCCCAGGCTTATTCACAGCTGTGATCTACAGTCTGTAGGGCAGTGCCATGGTAGGACCTCTTTTCTCTTTCCTTTTTAGCAAAATGTGCTGACTTATTGGATTTTTGTAGGAAGAAAATAACAATTGTATGATTTTTATCTACCTGAAAATGGGGTTCTATTGTCTGACTTTAATAATTGAGCAACCCCCAGATGAACAAAAAAGCAAGTGCAGGAAGTTCATTTTGTAGCTATCTGTAGCACATTCCACCACAGCTCCTCTGTAGCCCCATGGTATCTTGCTTGCCAGTTTTACGCTTGGATTTCTAAGCTAGATTCCAGTCATTTTCACAGGAAACAATTTGTAGGGCCAGAAAAGGCAGATCCTTCTCCCTTGATACATGTTGCATCACGTTGATACCCTATGATTAGGAGAAAACCTCTAGATTCTGTATAAAAACATCTAGAGTTATTTTCTTCTTACGATCTGTTATTTAGGAATATATTGGTACAGAGTGGCTTCGTATAAATCTCTCTAAATTATGTTTGCTGTCTTATTTTATGCCCCATCCTTCCCGTCTGAGTGCCTGTTATTGATTCCATTCAGAATTCCATGAAAGTAAACACTGATTTAATTAAAGGTGTGGGTAACAGATTGGTGTGCTGGATTAAGTTAGTAAAATAGATATTGCATCCTATTAACCCAAAAGCTGGCAGGATGTCTGCTTTCATTGATACTATTACTTAGGTATTTGAATCATCTCTAGTTAGACAATTTCCATCTCTTTTCATTATGCAGATGTTTAATGGAAATTGGAATTTTGTTTTATTTTCTTCCTACTAAATGATAAATCCTGTCTGTCCTTGGAAAGAAGCACAATGTAGATTCAAATGAGCTGCCAAATTGATTTTTGTGTTTGTCCTGCTTTAGCCTTGACTAGTTCTGTAGTTTACACTTTTAGTGGGTATTTTCTGTGCACTTTGGTTCCTCATATCAGGCTAGAAGCAGTTTATCACTGTGAAGACACTTTATAGCCCAGGTGCAGGAAAGCTATGGGTTAGTAATTACTCAGGAGAAATTCACTGATAACATAACATGATGTGGGGGCACTCACAGGCCCTCATTTAAATCTGTCTTTTGCTTTATAATTAAGAGCTTCAAAGTCTTCTCTAATGGCTTCATTCCATTACACGTGAAGTTTGTTTTCTGTGAAAATGTTAAAAAGCGCCTTACAGCAGAGGTAGGAAATAGCACTTTAAGCTATGTTCAGTCATTTACATCTTAGTATAAATCAATTCCAGGCTCTTTCTTCAGAGAAGATTTTGGAAGCTAAAGAATATAAAGATGATATACATCCAGATTTGTGTGTGTCTGTGTGTGCGCGCGCGCGCGCGCGTGTGTGTGTGTGTGTGTGTGTGTGTGTGTGTGTATTCTATTAGGTTTGTGTGAGGGGAGAGGGAAAATAGGAAGGCATATGTTTAGCACAGAGAGGCAGGAAGTCTGAGAACAAACTTTATTTTCTTAACAGTGTACTAGAACTTGACATGGATGTATTTGATTATAATATTGCTTCATTCCTTGATTAATTATTTAACAAATCCGTACAATAAAGAATCTGAAATTATGTGGAAAGAACCTCATTGTTTTTAATTCTACAATCTCTATATTCATTCAAAGACCATTTTGGGGGCAACGCATAATTTTAAGGAATATGCAGATATGTAAGACTTGGTCCTCTTCTAGGTTAATATTTGACTTGTATCTGAATAACAGTTTGTAAAGATATAAATTCCATAAGCAAGGCAGAAATTAAGTTCTGTGCTAATGTGGAGAAGAGAGATACAGTTTGTGTGGTGGGACTAGGAGATGGCAAGGAAAATCACTTTGGAAATAGCAACTTTAAAGTCCACATTTACGTTTTTAGAACTTATTTACAGGAAAGTAGTCTCTCATCTCTCCCCTCAGAACTAGTTAATATTTAGTTTTGATGCAATTCTTTAAAAACTGTGACCATCAAATGTTTTGATACTCAAAGTGTGTTCCAAACTGGCAGCGTGGACATCGCCAGGAAGCTGGTTAGAAACAGAATTTTAGGGGCTTCTGAGTGACTCATTTGGTTAAGCAACTGACTCTTGATCTTGTCTCCAGTCATGACTAATTGGTTTGTGAGATCCAGCCCTGTGTGGAGCTCCGTGTTGACAGTGTGGAGCCTGTTTGGTATTCTCTCCCATTCCCTCTCTCTCTCTGTCCCTTCCCTGCTCATGCGCAGGTGCATGCTCTCATTCTCTCAAAAGAAATAAACCTAAAAAGAAAAAGAAACGCAGAATGTTAGTTCCTACACCAGAACTACTGAGTCAGAACCTGCACTTTAACAAGACCCCAGAGTGACTTGTCTCACATTAAGGTTCACAAAGCATTGGTCTATATCCCACTGCAACATAATTTCCCTGAGCTGTGGCACTTTGGGAGAATCATGCTTGCTTGGGTAGGGTCCGATGGAAGCGGGTAGGCTGATTACTATGACACCAGTAAGAAAAGGCAACCCGTGTACATCATACCAATAAGAAAGGCCCAAGACAATTTATAAATAGCTTACTCGAAATTAAACAAAAGAAAAAAGACAGCTGGGCCACTCTGAGTGTAAGGAAGCAGCTCAGGATACCACAACAATTCCTAAGGGAACTGTCTGTGTCACAGAGAATAATTATCGTTCATAATAATGAAACCCCTGTCATTATTTAAAAAAAAGAAAAAGGTTAAATTACATTCAGCATCCTTTGATTAAGAGGGTGGGGAAGTGAATAATGTTTCAGAATGTTTTTTAGCAAAATTTGGTTCATTTTACTTTTGAATTGTTACTTAAAGGCATGCTTTGGGGGCACCTGGATGGCTCACTCAGTTACGCATCATACTTTGGCCCAGGTCATGATCTCACAGTTCGTGGGTTTGCGCCCCACCTCGGGCTCTGTGCTGACACCTCGGATCCTGGAGCCTCCTTTGGATTCTGTGTCTCCCTCTTTCTTTGCCTCTCCCCAGCTCGCTCTCTCTCTCTCTCTCTCTCTCTCTCTCAAAAATAAATAAAAACTTTAAAAAAATTTTTGAAAGAGGCATGCTTCAATTCACATGTGCTTTGGGTATCAAGAAACTGGATGCTCCCCCAAAAAAAAGTTTTTTGGAAAAAGTTTGATAGTTCAGGGGGGAAAAAGTCAACCAAGTATGTATTATGGGAAATTATATATTTTGGAGAGAATCCATTTATACCTATTTTAGAATTCTTAAAAATGTGTGTGTTGTATAAGAATTATGTGTATTAGAGATCTTCCTCCTTACTGCTCAGCTTCAGGTGTCACTGATAACATAACACTCAGTTAAGCTCAAGAGGCATCATTTGTAGAATACCATGTGAATGTCGTTCTCTGGTGTTGTGTTGAACCTTGGGAGAGAGGGACACAGCATTATGTTTTGAGAGTTTAGGGCAGGAAAGGTTTTAATCCTGCCTTGCCTTTACTTATTTGGTTGACCTGGGAGGTTTGCACTTTGAGACAGAAGAGTGGAGACCGCAATGTCCTATTGCCCCTGAAATTTCTGCTTGATGGCTAAACATCATGGCATTTCTGTTTATACAGGTCATCACACTCTGCTGACTAGGCTATCTTTTTGCAAAAGCAGTGCAGCAGCATTTTATAAAATCCCTGAAGTGGTGGTAAACTGGGCCAGCCCAGTGCTAGAAATAGGCAAAGGTTGTTTTCATTATCCTTGTTTGAAGCCTCCTTTACTTATTTTCCCTCCTTATCTGGAGTTTCTTTGGCTTCCTCGGTTCCCAGGCATGCACTGTCCTCCGACTTTCTACAGTCTGCAGAGATGAACCCTAGGAACAGACTGTAAGATAAGGATAGCTCGGGTCCGGTTTGGGGAGACATAAACCTTACATACCCTTGGGGAAAAAGGTAGTTTAGGGCCATTCTTTCCAATTACATGGTGCTTTGAGGAAGCATACAGTAGTTTACAGTGAAAAGAGAGTAAGCTTCTCAAATACTGTGGTTGGTAAAGAATGAATAAAGAACCCTGTCTTGCACTAGTAGATATTCAGCAAGATTTGGGTAGTTAAATGATTAATGTCCTGTTAAAGGTATTTCAGGAACCAAGGAACTTATGGGGGAGGTCATTTTCATTAGAAGGTCTTTTTCTCCATCCCCGAATCTATCCATAGTAGGTCGCCTTATACTTTGGTAATGGATAGTCACAAACTAGTGAAAATAATGACATTTTAGTTAACAATACTATGTAATCACTTCTTCCAGCAATGTATGTCAAAATATTCTGACTAATTCCCTTCTTATGAATACACATCACTTAAATCTTCTCAATGGTCAATAGCCATACTTCAGTGACTCTGTTTTATGTGCTATAATAATAAATTTTAGTAATTGCTTCTGAGAGTTATGCACCTTTATCTCTTAGTAGGAGGCATGAATTTTTATTTCTAACTGTCCACCTACTATATTGACCCACTGACATTTCAAATGTAGTATATTCACAAAAGAATTCAGCATCTCGCTCTCAAATCTTTTTCTCTTTGTGAGTTTTCTGCATTTTGTTAATAGTACTTTTATTCGCTTGGTAACTCAGGGGAGATAGACAGGTAAATGTATTTTAAAAAGTAAAAATGCAACATAAGCATCAAATTCAAAGAATGATTAAAAGTTATGGGACCACCAAGAAGAGTTGGATGAACAATTATTGATCCTATAACATAGTATATTCAAAGTTTCCCACTCTATATTAGTTACATATTTCTGCTGTAACAAATTACCATAAATATAGTGGCTTAAAACAACACAAATATATTATCTTACAATTCTAAAGTTTAGAAGTCTAAAGTGGTTTGTCAAGGCCACATTCCTTCTGGATGCCCTAAGGGAGAATCTGTTACCTTGCCTGTTATGGTTTCTAGAAGTTACCTGCCTTCCTTGGCTCATGGCCACTGGCCGCTTCCTTCCTCACTCTGACCTATATTTTCCTTATCACATCTCCTCTTACTCTGACTCTTCTTCTTTCACTTATAATGACTCTTGTGATTACATTGAGCCTGCTTGGATAATCCAGGATAATCTCCCCAACTCAAGATTGTCGATTTAATCACATCTGCAAAGTCTGTTTTGCCAAGTAAGGTAACATCTTTACACATTCCAGGGATTAGGATATGGACCGCCTTTAGGTGACCATTATTTAGCTTACCTACATACTGTAAATCCCCAGTCTATCATTTTAGTTACTGTCCTCTCCTCCATTTGAGTAAACAGAACTTTTCTTTGTCCACCATGCTTTCTTTCTTCCAGTCTTTGTTCATGTTTTCCTTTTCAAGAAAAATATCCTTCCACTGTCCATAATGTCCAGATATTTCCCATTTTTCTAAGCAAAGTCAGTTATATCTGCTTCTACAATTCATCCCTCATTCTTCCTTATAAGAAGTGATTCCCCCTTCTCTAAAATTTCATAATATTTATCTCTAATTTTCATGATTCAGACATGAATAGTTTTAGTTCAAGGTAGAAAACAATATGTCTTCTCTTCTAGACTATGAAGTCCTCAAGGGCATATTCTACATTTCATTTATAGCTCTACATCACGCTTACCCCTACCCCACTCCCAGCTCCCTGTATAGCTCAGTGCCTAGTATGGGTGCTCAGTAAATATTTTTTGAAAGGACTAATGAATTTCGAGAAATCACCATGTCATTTTGGCAGAGTCGTGAAGCCCATGGGACTTGCACTTAGACTTCCTTTCTTTCTTTTCTTTTTCTTTATTTTTTTTTTTACTACCTGGCATGGTGCTGTCCATATATAAAATACAGATTGTTTTCTTTCCAGTGTAATGATTGTTGAAAATAATCTGAAAAGTACTAGGCTTTACCACTTTTTAACATATGATTACATTAAAGGTTTATTTTCTCTCAGAAGACAAATTTAGGACTCAGAAAAGGGAAATAAAATCTCAACACTCCTATAATTACAGATGACAATATTATTAAAATGTAGAAACTCAATTCTTAAAGTCAAGTAAGGGTTTATTCTTCTTTTTTTTTTTAAAGCATTCATTTCACTTAGTTTTTCCTGCATATCTAATTGGCAGAAATTACAAGTTACTTTCTCTCATTTTTCTCCTCTACTGAGATCTTAAAAATGAGTTTCATGTCTTGACTGTACAGATTTGACAGATGTTACCACCCTCTTCAATCACTGCAAGAAATGTGTATCCTTAGCTCTAAGAAATCCAAAGGTGCGAAGGAGATTGGAAAGAATGATCATTTTCTCTCCCTTCCCTGGGTGTTTCCATGTTACCCAGGAGTGTTTCAGTCATTCTTTTGAGTTGGGTGAAATTATGAGAATTACACATAAATATGTCGATATTTCATTCTCCCACAGCTTTGGATGTCAGACAGCAGTATGACAGAATTCTGGGTTTTTTGGGGTTTTTTTTCACTTCAGTGATTTTTTCATAGAGCTATGAGCAGAGTGAAAGAAAACTGCTAACCTGTTTATTAACTTCTAGAAATTCACTCTCACCTTTTGCTGAACACAAAATAGGGTAGTTTGTGGTTTGCTTATATTGTCAAATAATTGTGAATGAGCATGACCGGAGGAGAATCATGATAATAGTTGTGAGGTTGCCTCTGAGCCTTGGGATGACCATGTCCTATCTTTGTTTCCTTGAAGCAATTCCCTTAGCTGGAATGATTTGAGGTACTCATAAGTAGGTTGGGATATTTGTATTTTTCCCAACAGCTCTCACCTGTGTAGTTTAAGTATACTCTAACCTTCAAGAATGTAAGTGTGTTGAACACAGTAAATCATTTGGCTAATCTGCTCTTGTACTAGGTGTGATATTATCTGTGGATTGAAGCTACTCCTCTAGTGCCTTACAAGGACATTCCTAAACTGAATGTCTTAAACAGATTGTTTTCATCTTTTTATAGGTCCTATTGCTTCATACATGGCAAAAGACAAAGAAATAAACCTCCTGCTTATTGTATACTCTATACCTGATTCTGCCTTCACATAGTAATATTTTGAATGGTTGGCTCGCACCACAAGAAAGTATGTTGCAGAGGCCCAGACTTCCCTGCTGGAGTCATCATCACACTGGAGAGAAAGTCTGGGCTCCAGCTATGAGCCTCTGTAGGCATTAATGAGGAGTGCCCCCGTACTATGCTTCATTACTGCTTCCTGAGGGACTCCTCTTGTGAGAGAAAACGAAGGAGCCCAGTGTGATTCTGGAGAAGCGGTGGTTTATTTCCCATACTTAATTATCCAGCTGCTATATTGTTCCTGAGATCATTCTCTTTGGGAACAAGGCAAGAAATTAGATAATGCCAGCTGATGGGTGTATGAGTTTCAAAGTTTGACTTGAAGTGGCAAATATCATCACAGCCAGTCTTTCTAGGACTTACACCTTAATATAAGCAAAAAGACCATTCATATGAGTTAAGAAGGTACGGATAGACACCCTTTGTTTAGGCTGTCAGAATTTTTGAGATTTTT
Source organism: Proteles cristata cristata (assembly GCA_017311185.1). Classification (NCBI taxonomy): domain Eukaryota; kingdom Metazoa; phylum Chordata; class Mammalia; order Carnivora; family Hyaenidae; genus Proteles; species Proteles cristata. The sequence goes on along the minus strand of JAESUZ010004437.1, from coordinate 200,638 downwards.
ATCTGCAATGATAAGTAATTATTATTTTTCTGCTTTTTTAATTTATCCAAAACTATATATTTTCTGCATGTATTTAATAAGTAGGTAGGAGATGTGTACTGACTACTTATTTATGACAGTATTACCTTGATTGAGTTGTTCTCTCTAGTCCTGGGTTGTCTTGTACTTTGCTGCCACTGAATTACCTACAAATCAATAGAGAGAATTACAAACCAAACCTCAAGTGTAAGTTAATAAATGTGACAGTTTTGAAGCTTGCTACTTGTGCCAAGTATGTGCCACAACATAAGACTGTTTCATTCAACACCCAGTGCCATCTGTGAATCAGGATTTAAGAATGATATGATGAATGAGATTATCACTGACACGAAGAACCCAAGAACTAGTAAAATTATCCTTCATTCATTCCTTCCTGCTCCTCACCTCTCAAACTAGCCCATCAGTGAGTTCTATAACACTGACTTCATACAGTTGCTTCTGCACATCTCCACCACCACCACCTCACAGCAAGCAACTGTCATCTTTAGCCTACACTGCAAAACTGTCTTGCATCTCAGCCCCGCATCTACTCTGCAGCCCCATAAAACATTCTCCATTGACTACACAAATGATCTTTTAAATATACAAATAAGATTATGTCATTTTTCTGCTCTTAATACCTCCATTGATTTCCCATTACACTTAGAATAAGGTCTCAGTTTCCTTCCTCTCCCATCTGGCTGTCTCTCCTGCCTTCTCACTTTCTCACTGACCATTCTTGGGTCGCACTGTCTTTCTTTTGTCCCTCAGATGCTACAAGCTTTTTCCAACCTTAGAACTGGGGCATAATTGCTTCCTGGAACATGAATACTCTTTCCCCAGGTAGTTATATTTTAGCTTCTTCTGATTGTTCCAGTCACAGAAGCTTTCTATGAACATCCAATATAAAAGGGCCCTTTCTTTACTCTGTTCTATCACCCTTTGATTTTTAAAAAAGTGTTTGTTTGTTTATTACTTGGTCAGTTGGATGGATGGTAGAGGAGAGCTACTCCTAATATGTGAAAACTGGTCTAACCCATACAGTGGGGCTTTAGTGTCATTAGAAGCTGGCCTGGTGCACACAGGTAGACTGCAGTATTTCCTGTTGAATAGAAACAATTTCACAGAACACTAACATGAGACAAAATCACTCTTGAGACCATAATCTGCTGAAGCAAAACAAGGTTATATCATTATTTTATTTTTAAAAATTAATAGGGGCACCTAGGTGCCTCAGCCAGTTGAGCATCTGAATTCTGCTCAGGTCATGATCTCACAGTTTGTGAGTTTGAATCCTGTGTCGGGCTCTGTGCTGACAGCTCAGACCCTGGAGCCTGCTGTGTCTCCCTTTCTTTCTCTCTCTCTCTCTCTCTCTCCGCCCCTCCGCCCACTTGTGTGCTTGTTTCTGTACTCTCTCTCTCCCAAAAATAAATCAATAAACTTTTAAAAAATTATAAAACCAAGGTCACTGTAAAACCCACAAAATGTCAAACCATCTTTTGATTAAAATGAGCAACTATTACTTTTCTACCAAACCATAGCTTTACCCTCACTCTTATCTGCTCTTGTTATAGATTAAGATTTACTGAGCTACCCAATAAGTCATAGAATTCCTCCACTTTCTGACTGACTCCTATCCAGAACAAAGTCGTGCTCTCTTTTTTTTTTTTTTTTTACTGATGGATAATTAACATTTTTTTTAATTTTTTTTTACAAGTAGTTTATTGTCAAATTAGTTTCCACATAACACTCAGTGCTCATCCCTGCACAGCCAAGGAAACAACCCAGAAAATTAATAGGCAACCAACGGAATGGGAAAAGATAGTTGCAAAAGTCCTGCTTTCTTAAAGTCTGCCCCAAATCACCTAATAAAGCCCAGACTTTTTAATAAGGCTTACCTAGCACCATCTTACTGAGAACCTCCATGGTTCCTCATGGTATGTACTATCCCTTGCTACAACAATTAAATAACCTAACATGTTCAACTGAAAGTATATTCCTAGTGGTATCTGACTCGATGGTATTGACTGTGGTTTGTTAGTTGGTTTTGGTTTTCTGACTTTTTCTATCTACAAGATGAACCTCTTTAGAGCAAGGGCCTTATTGTCTTATTCACTACTGTATCCAGAATCTTAGATAGGTTTGCCATTTCATAGACCCAACACATATTTATTGTATGACTTAGTTGATCTTTTTTGTACAGAGGTTTAATAAGCCTTGGACAGTGATTTTTACATACAGATCCTTGGCCCCAAGATTGAATTTGATGAGTTGCAACCCAAACCACAGGTGCATGTGCTTCATGTGCTTTATAGAGGCAAATTGCACACAAAACATTGAGCTTGGATTTTCACAATGCAGTGAAGGGCTACCTACCAGCTTATTAAAATTTAAATAATTACAGTATTCATAAACTCAGACTTGCATACAATTACTGTGAATCAAAATTTAAGCTGAATTATAGTCTGGGTGCCTTATTCTGCTGGACACTGTTTCAAAGCATCCACTGCACCTGACCAGGTGTTAGGAATTCCTACATGATTTCTGTTGGATAGATTTCAGTTGATGCCATTTTTGCTTTTTAAATTAATCTGTCATACATTTGGGTTCAGCATTTGCAGTTTAGTGTAATTGGGTTTTTTGTTATTGTTATTAACTGTTGTAATGACACATAATTACATCACCTGCCATTTGTCAATTACTAGAATTTCAGACATTTATGTTTTAAAGTTCAAGTATTAATCAGCCATAAATACCCTCCCATTCCTTGCTTTTCAGATTTACTTGTATGACGGCACATCAACACATTATAAGTGTTGAGCAGGTAGGATAGGCAGGTTTTGGAGTTCTTTTTTTACCTAAGTTGGCTAAGAGCAAAGTTAGTTAAAGATAAAATAACTAAGAACTCTCTTTGCCCAGCTACTAACCCTTGAGGTCTCATGCTTATGGTTCAGTCATAAGTTCAAATAATGCTGAACTCCTCTGAAAGCAAAAGACAACTAGCATATTTCCTGTCCTATGACTTAGGACAGAGGGAAAATCAACACAGAAAGATGAACCCTCTTTTTATTTCCCAATCCAGCAGCTGTTTTATCTACCCAGATTTTAGGAGAGAAGAGCCTTTTTTTAAGGATGTGCTACTTTTATTGTAGAATAATCAAAACAGTTATCTGATTACCAAGGCAATGGCAGGCACTAAGTCTCTCTCCTTGAGGTTCACCAGATTTGGAGATAATAGAATGGTTTTGTAAGAATCAAAGAAATCATTTATTATGTAATAGAGTATTTAATTTCAGAGGACTGTTTCATTTTTTAATATATATTTTGCCAACCATCCCACTCTGCTACAGTTCAACAGGGATAAATGTAGAACTGTTTCATTTCTGAGTTACTATGTGGGTGTCTCTCAAAGGATCCTATTTTGAAGAAGAACAAATAAAAATGATAATGAGATTTGTTGCTTATTTTTTCTTTCCATTCATATAGGTATAAAACTTTAGCTTTTAATCAACAAACTGACATTTTTTTCCCATGCTATTTGCTTTCCTTTTTTTTATGATTGTGAAACTACTAAATATACAAATTGATTAAACTTTGAAATATTGTCTACCTGCTACGTAGGACAACTTTTACAGGGGAAAAATGTAATTATATTTTCCCTAGAATTCTAGCTTGTTATGTCATATTTCTCTTTTAAAAGAACAAGTGCTGCCCAGGAAAACATGTTTGTTGCATCTGGAATAAATACAAATCAAAGTAGCTTCTATTTAAGTGGAATGTTAACATAATGGGTTTATAATTTGACAAACTGTATGAATGCTACTACAGAATGTATTTTAAGGTAATTAAAGGGACCATGGACATGAGTTTCAATCAGTCAGTCAATCAATTTTTCACACTTTACATGTTGCTGATATATTGTGGTCCCATGCAGGTCTACCACATGCTGTAAATGATATCTGAGATGGTGAGACTTTGTCTTCTCCATCAGAGAGTTTTCAAGCAGGAAAATAAGAACAGGACATGGATGTGAATTAAATACTAAAAAACAATAGTAAATGTAGCCTCTAAATACTTCAAAAACTTTTGAGCATTGATTCTCAAAATATAGTCCATGGAATTTTGTTGCAGAAGGTGAGGGGATATACCTGCCAGACCTCTTCAGTGAAGTCAAAACTACTTTCATAATAATATTAAGATTTTATGTGCCTTTTTTATTCTCATTTTTTCCCAAGAATGGGGAAAATGGTGGATTTTTTCAGATATTAAATGACACGATTTTGCAGCAGATTGAATGTAGGTTGAATGTAGAAAGATATTTGCACCCAGATGTCTTCCATTAAGCAAGATATTTAAAGGATTTGTAAAAATATGAAACAATGATACACTTCACAGAAATTTTTTAAATAGTCATTTTTAATGTTAAATGATTTATTTTCAGAGAGAAAGAAAGAGAGAGAGAGAGAGAGAGAGGAGAGGGGGAGAGAGAGCCCAAGCAGAGGAGGGGCAGAGAGAGGGAGAGAGAGAATGCAGAGCAGGCTCCACACTGTCAATGTTAGAGCCCAATGTGGGGCTTGATCTCACAAATAGTGAGATTATGACCTGAGCCAAAATCAAGAGTTGGTTGCTTACCTGACTGAGCCACCCAGGTACTCCTAAATAGTCTTTTTTTTTTTTCAAGTTAATACCTGTTTATTCATAAGCAAGTTCTTTTTTTTTTTTTTTTTACAAATAGTTTATTGTCAAGTTGGTTTCTAAATAGCCATTTTTAAAATGATGTTAATTTAACATGTGATGGATTTAGTTTTGTTATTTTCTTTATTTTAGAGAGAGACAAAGCACAAGCAGTGGGAGGGGCAGAGGGAGAGAAAGAGAATCTTAAGAGACTCCACACACAGCACAAGGGCCCAAAATGGGCCTCAGTCCCATGACCCTGGGATCATGAACCAAGTTGGAATCAAGAGTCGGAAGCTCAGCCAACTGAGTCACCAAGGAGACCCTATTTTTCCTATTTTATTTTTTAATCCATTTATTTTTGAGAAAGAAAGAGCAAGCATGAGCAGGGGAGCAGAGAGAAAGGGAGAGAAAACTGCAAGCAGGTGCAGAGCCCAACTTGGGGCTCTAACTCACAAACCATGAGGTCATGATCTGAGCCAAAATCAAGAGTTGGTTGCTTAACTGACTGAGCCACCCAGGTGGCCCTATTTCTGTTCTTTTAAAATGAGTTAATATTTAACCTTTTTTACTTTCAATCTGTAATTGAGTAAACATTCATAGGGGTAAATCTATGTACACAGAAGATTTTTGGGAGTCGTTAATGATTTTTAAGTGTGAAAAGAGTTCCTGCAGCTAAAAAGTGTAAGAAATGCCATTTCAGAGAAATGTCAGATTACTTATCATGAACATATGTGCTGTGTGTCTTCTGGGGTTCTAGAAAATTTGTCACTTTATTTAGATCCAAGTAACATATTATTAAGTAAACATGTTTTCAAACTGTCCATAATTGGTGACACTACGTCTTTTATTATTTCATGGTAGTGGTCTATAGAACCGGATATGTTTTCTTCACAAAGTAAATGGGTTTTTGATTTTCTAATATCAATTACATTTCCTTGGGTCATGCCACGGGATGATGCTGTCTGTTGTAGCTATATTTTAAGCAATCTGTTAATAATAATGGTGTAACTCCTAAAGTGACTGTGAATATTTTATTTTAAATATTAAACAGAGTAGATTCAAGATTGTCTGAGGTAACAAAACTCTGACTCACTTGCGTCCCAATACCCCTCCTTAGTAAATGAGAAAGAATAAGGCCATAGCCAGCCTGCTGGGAATACGCCTGGAAGTGTGTTACCCCTGTGAACTCCATTCATCATGCTTGTCAGCGTGGAGATGCAGTTGAAGATCTCTAGGGCCATTAGTGTAGCATTTATGGAAGTGACAAAATGCAGTGCTCACTCATGGTTCCATTGGTTTTGATTGCTCAAACTGGAGTCCACATACAATTGACAATGGAAATAAAGCCTAACATTGTCCAGAATGGGCAAAATCTGGTACACTGTGCAACAAAATGTGTCATCTTTCCCAGGCTTTGCGTGAATCTTTACATAATTTGAAAATTTTGAAAAACCATACTTAAACCTTGCCAAAGCTTTTAGCCTTTATCAAATACAAAATACTAATTGTTTCCATAGTGAGTGAGCCGTGTCAAAAATAAATTATATAGGTTCAGAATTGAAATAGTCTATGCAGTGCCTAGCAGCAAAATCTTCATGTTAATAGTTAATGACGATTGCCACTATTTATTGACCACTGAATATATGACAGTTTTATTAATGTTATATATTTTCTCATTTATACCTTACAGAAAATCTCAAAAGCTTTGTATTGCCATTTTTCTCATTTTATGGATGAAGAAGCTAAGACTTCAAGAAGTTGAGCTAACTGATCTAAGCCCTAAAGTTAGGTCAGGAAAACAGATCTGTCTGATTTCAGTGTCCGTGCTTTTATCACTAAGATACTGTCTTCTCTGTGGTCATATATTGCATGCATTTGATTGGCCATAGTGACTGGAGTCCCTTTTATAGTCAAGGATACTCCAGCGTAGACAGATTAAGTGGCTTGTACAAAATCACAGAATAAGAAACAAAGTCCATATCCCCTCACTTTGTTCCTTAGGTGGCCATTTGGAACTCAATAGGGCATATGGACCCTGAAGTCATCTTTTGTCCTTGAACTTTCAGAATGTTTACTGTGTAATGTAATTTCTGTGGCATTTATAAGAAACTGTGTGTTAGTGTGTGTGTGTGTGTGTGTGTGTGTGTGTGTGTGTGTGTGTGTGTGTGTGTGTGTGTTCTTGGTGATGGACTCTTTTTTTTTTCTTTATTTCCCGCATTTTTTTTTTTTTTTACCTACTTAGGTCTGTCATAATGTATTTGTTGGGTGACTGAGTGATTAGTGAGTGAATGGTCCATTATTTCACTTTCCTGGATATAAGTTCTAGAAACTACCAAGAGCTACCAGGTAGGAAGAGAAGCAACAGCCCCCTCCATCCGCCACTGGTTTCAGTAAGAGTCTTCAGGTATTATTTATTTGTCATATTGACTTATTCATAAGCATTCTTTCAGAAAAAAATGCTTCTTTTGCCAACAAAGTTGTTTGAAAAATCACCAGCCTAGTTTATACTGTTTATTTAAGTGCTCATTTTCTCAGTTTGATTAAGTCAAAATTCAGCAAGGTTTAATGATTTTATTAGAATGAGGGCTAAAATATTACTCAAAATATGTGGATACAGACCCTGGTTTTTCCCTGGGTTTTAGTCATGTTTCTGTGCTTTAGATTTCTTATCTTTCAAATTTTAATTATGATATACTTGCTTTGTTTGTATTTCTTGCCAGGTTTTGGTAAGGATAAAATGAGTTAATTCACATCATGTCACAGAATCATGTCAATAAGGCCCCAAAACAATATAAAACTATAGACCTACAAAATAGATAAATATAGAAAATTTACAAATACTACAAAACAGACCTACAGTAATACAAATGCTCTTATGACTGGGTGGCTTATAACAGAGTTGGTGAAAGAAGGCCTTTTTACCCAGAGAAACAGGAAGAGGCTTGGGCTTGTGCATCACATTGACCTATTCATTCATTCATTCATTCATTCATTCATTCCTCATTTACTTAATAAGCATTTATTGAACGTGTAGTAGATGCCCAGCCCTGTGCAGGAAGCTAAATTTCCAAAGATGAAGTGGAAAGAAGCTCAACCATGGAGTTACTAATAATCTAAGAAGAAGAAAAAGACATATGCAAACTACAACAAACATAAAACCATTTGATAAGTGCTAAAATTAGTATTATTACAAAGTACTCTGGGAACACAGTGGAAATAATGACTAACTCTGCCTAGGGGCTTTGGGAAGTCTACAAGAAAGTGTAGCATTTGAGCTTGGTACAAAACAATGTGTAGGAGTTTACCAGAATTTTTTTTAAGTGGGAAAGGGCACCTCTAGATAGGAAAAAAAAACAACATGTTCACACCAGTGAAGATGTAATAGAACATAGCATGCTGGAGACAATGTGAAAATTAGAACAAGTCTTTTGAAAAGTACTTTGGCAGATTGTTTCAAGATCTATAAAAACACTTATGTCTTTAGACCAGTAATCCCACTTCTGGGAACTTATCTTATAAAAAAATACAAAGGAAGAAAAGATATTTTACAAAAGCAGAAATATCAAATTGAGATTGATCCATTATCCAAAAACTACAGAAGAGTCATGTAAATTATAATGTACCATTTTCACTATTCTATTATTGTTAGAATGATAATATTCTAAGTCAAAATGGAAAATGTATATGCCATCATATTAAATTATAAAACAGTAAATTATATCTTTATTATATCCATTTAAAATTAAGTGTGTGTACAGATAAGAAATGGAAAAGAATGTGAAATGAAATAAAAACAATAACAGCATTAATAACAGAACGTTTTGTTAAGGTAGTGTGAATTGATTTTTTTATAGATTTAGTTTGCTGTGGTCCTATCATTGACTAATTCAACCCATGTTCATTGACTATATCACATGTGCTGAAAGCATTGCTCAGTCCTCCAGGTGAAAACAACTCATCATTTATATAATTTTTTTTAATTTTAAAGAAAAGCACTTTTATATTTCCATGCCTTTGCTAAAATAATAAACTCTACCGCTCTGATGACCCAGTTTGAATGCAGTCTTTTCCAAGGAGACATGTTCAGAATCTCTTTATCCCATCATTCCTAATCTCTCTAGATTTTCCATACTTCTCTCCCTCAGAATGAAAGACATTGTGCTTTAGGAGTTGAGTTGAATTGGATAATTCAACATGTCCACAGCTAGTGTCATAGTGGAAAGTGGTAGGTGCACATAAGTGTGTTTCTGAAAGTGCAGTCTAAAACAGTCTGCCTCAAAATCACTTGAAGTACATGATAGGCATACAGTTTTTCACTCTCATCCTAGAAATGATAATTAAATAGATCAAGGTGGGTCCAGAAAATTAGCATTTTTAGCACCCAATCTAATTTTTAGGCATCTTACATTTGGAAATAATTGTTACAAAATATTGAGTCTACATGAAATAATTGCATCTGCCTGCTCGAATGTTCTTGTGTAAGATTATGTTTATATGAGTGACCAGCTGAGAATTTCTCTGTTCACTGATTTTCTTATAAAGTCATGTTTATTCCAAGATGAGCATTGTTTCCAGCTTAGGTTTCACAATTTTCTTAATGGGAAATATTCACTTTTTTTAAAAATGTTTATTTATTTATTTTGAGAGGGGGCAGAGAGAGAGGGAGAGAGAATCCCAAGCAGGCTCTGCACTGTCAAGCCCGAAGAGGGGCTTGAGCTCATGAACTGTGAGATCTTGACCTGAACCAAAATTAAGAGTCAGATTAAGCCACTTAGGCACCTCATATATTCTCTCCTGATCTGTAAAAATGTGGGTTTTGTTTGTCCATGTGCTTCTGTACATACATAGGATTATAGAGCCATTTGTAAGCTTCTGTATAGGTATCTCTTCTAAGTCATTCTTAGTACTTAAGATATCATTATATGGTCCATAATCAAGGAGTGGAGGAGCAGGGAGAAAGGAAACTTACATTTGATAATATCTGGTAAGCTGTGTTCACTAAAAAGCCAAAGTTTCTCACAGTCCATCAATGTACCTCAACCACTTATAAGGTTTTATTTTCTTTTTTTTTCTCCAGACCATTTTTCACCCTCCTTCTTTCCTCCTTTCCTTTCCTTCCTTCCTTCTTTCTTTATACTTGCTGCCTCTTAACAGAATTGACCATGGACTATGGTTTTTTTTTGATTAATGCTTTTCACCAGTCAGCCACCAAAAATATTTGGTCATTGATGTCTGTTTGGTAAAATGCATTGTCCTACTCACAGTATCCTGAAAGAATCAGTTTCTTTTTAACATTGTCCTGCAGTGTGTTGAGTTTGGATTAAATGAACAATTAGTCATTCTTCTATCAAAAATTTTAAAATTGCATAGTATGTCAAAATTTTCAGAAAATCTTTAAAATGAGGACTTAGGGACTAGCAGTATAAATCTCAAAGAGATGAGTCTGAAAAGAGCATGCTTTAACATTGTTACCCTTTGGCCTTAAACTTGCCAGCTTAGAAGCCAGCTGGGAGAAAAACAGTAAGAGAAGATTTCTGTACATTGTGTGCTTGTTGCATCTTCATGAATCATTATTGTACATGAAATGGGCTGGGGATTTCTCTCTGGGTGGATTTTTTTTTTTTTTTACAAATAGTTTATTGTCAAATTAGTTTCTACATAACACCCAGTGCTCATCCCCACAAGTGCCCTCCTCCATGCCCATCCCCCCTCCCCCCCACATCCATCAGTCCTCAGTTTTTGTCAGCATTCAAGAGTCTCTCATGGTTTGCCTCTCTCCCTTTCCCCCACCATTTCCCCCTTCTTCTCCCCCTTGTTCCTCCGTCAAGTTCCTCCTAATCCTCCTATACGTGCAAACATATGATATTTGTCCTTCTCTGCCTGACTTATTTCGCTCAGCATAACACCCTCAAGGTCCATCCATGTTGCTACACATGGCTAGATTTCATTGTTTCTCATTGCCATGTAGTATTCCATGGTATAGATAAACCACATCTTCTTGATCCATTCATCGGTTGATGGACACTTAGGCTCTTTCCATGTTTTAGCTATTGTGGAGAGTGCTGCTATGAACATTGGGGTACATGTGCTTTTCTGGGTGGATTTATTGTCTTAAACAATTGGGGAGATTTTGCTATGATTTTAATGAATTCCAATCTCTTAAAGGAAAGTTGTAGAGGTCTAGATAGGTCTTTAGAGGTCTAATGAGCCATCCTAAGAAAGCTCCTCTCAGTACAAATGAATTCTTAGGATATATAAAAGGGGACTGCCTGGATGGCTGCACATTCATGGTTTCTAATTGCAGCATTGTGGTAGAGACCTAGACAGCCAAGTGCCATATCTGTCTGTGGCTGTAAAAGGGTCATCCTGTTCTTCCACACGTGACTAATTGCATATTTCTTCTATGCATATTAATCTTTCTCATATCTTTACATTGTAAAGTCCAGTCTGGGAAATTGTCTCTTTTTTTTTTTTTTTAAATGTTTTATTTATTTCTGAGAGAGAGAGACAGCATGAACAGGGGAGGGCCAGAGAGAGAGGGAGACACAGAATCTGAAGACAGGCTCCGGGCCCTGAGCTACTTGTCAGCACAGAGCCCCAACGCAGGGCTCAATCCCACAAACCCCTGAGATCATGACCTGAGCCAGAGTTGGACGCTTAGCCGACTGAGCCACCTAGGCGCCCCTGGGAAATTGTCTCTTAATGGATGTCTCTAAAGCATCAGCATTTTTTATTGTCTGCTATGGTACTTCTGTCTGCTGTAGTTTCTCACTTGTTGAACACTACTCCTAACACTTTGTTATCTTATGCCTTAAAAAAAAAAAAAATCTTCTGATTTCCATTCATTAGAAATTCTGTTGACATGACTTTTCTTGAAAAAGTATGCTGAATTTGTACTCCAAGATGATCCTGAGGTTCTTATATTATGGAGGTGGGAGGCTTATTTACAGTGCAGACTTTCAGGACCCATCTAAGTCCAAGATAGAATCACTCTCTGGGGAAGGGTCCAGAAATCTGGATGTTTAACATGTTTCCTTGTTGGTTCTTCTGCAAAGTAAACACACAGAACAACTACTCTAGAGCACCAGGGCTACTTCTGATTTGGGAAGAACATTTGATATGTATTCAGTAGACTTTCAGTTGATAGTTTCATGGGTCTGGATGTTATTTAATCCCTCTGAGTCTCAACTTATTTTATTTTTAAAGTAGTATAATAAATTTTAGAGTACAGTGTTATCAAAAAGATTATACAAGGCTTTTTGTGTGTTTTTACTTTTTAAAAAGCATATGTACCTAGAGAAATAACCAGTGTAAGAAACAAACCCCAAAAGAACAGAGTAGCAGGAAACCAAAATAAAATTTAGCATATATGAAATTTTACTTATTTTGACATTAATTCACTTCCTACCTTTGATGTGTACTTGCACATATTGAAGTTATAGTGAACAAAAGTTGAGTGTGCTCTATGGCCTCAAACTAGGACTGCCTTGATAAGGAGAAACAGCAAAAGCAATAAAAATTTTAAACCAAGATAATCCACTATGATTTTCTACCACTTCTATTTTTTCCACTTTTGTTAAAAAATGTAAATGATCCAGAAGATTTCCCCACGTATATTCTCTCACAACTAGGGCTTACTTCCTGACATATGTCTTTTAAAAGTCAGCCAGGCATCCTACTTCCCATTCATCATAACTGTGGTGTAAATACAGACAGGAGAATTTGCATTTTAAAAAAAAGTCTTCAGCACATATTCTTCTGAACGAGGAGACTCAAAGCTTCTCCTTTTGTGTTTCGTATTCTAGAAATGCTAATTGGAGGATCATACTCTTTCTTGGATAACCAAAGCTTTCACTGCCTTAATGTGGTGAGGTGGGGTGGGGGGGTCTTTGAAGCCATCCTTTGTCTCTTATTTAACATCATTTTCCCCCTTCTTCTAACTCTGGTTGATAATTATGGTGATTTTTGAAAGCATATTGAAGCTTGCAATTGTCATGCATGTTCACTCATCGACTAGATTGGGAAGAATTCTACTGTCACTTAATTCAAGCCAAGTTATTTAACCTCTCTGCATCAAAATCCTTCATCTGTAAAATGAAGGAGTTGGACTATGCAGACTATAAAGGTGTAAAATCTAGCTAAAGAGATTTACAACATGCAGTGCCCTCTTATACCACACAGTATATGATCATATCTGTAGATCTGTGGCTCTTTTTTACTGATCTCTTTCCTTTCTCCTCTCTCTCTCTCTCTCTCTCTCTCTCTCTCTCTCTCTCTCTCTCTCTCTCTCTCTCTCTCTCTCTCTCTCTCATTCATCTGCTTTCTTGCAATATTTTCTTGGCAAAAGGAGAATTAATTTGACCTGAAGCTACTCCAATGTCCTAGTCATCCAGGTGGCTTTGTGTCTCAGCTCTGCTGCCCTGACCCTGAATGCCACAGATTTGGCCAAGTGTGGAAACTGGCATGACAGAAGTCACAGAGGGAAAGTGCCTGAAGCTGCCCTGAGAACTCTGTTCCCAGATACCTTGTCTGTGCATGGAAAGACCAGGCAGGGCCTGGAGACCAGAGCTCCAGACAGTGTTTCTAGGGGATGCAGTGTCGCTCTGTCTCATCTGTGAACTGTGATGTGGAACAGTCTGAGATACCATTTGTCCACTTGTTTGTTCACAGGTATACCTTCATGGACTATAAAGGAGCCTACAATGGTAAATAGCCTAAGAAGCATAATTTGAGGGTCAGGAAAATCCCCTCAGCTTCACATAGTCTCCAAGTAGCCCTCTTGGGATCCCTGTAATACTACCTGTTCTGGCCACACCTGTAAAGACTCAAACATGAAGAGGAGTGAGGACCTCAAGTCTTTTGTATTGTTAATTTCAGTGAGATTGATTTCTCAGACCCTTTGTTTAAATTAAAAACAAAATGATGAAAAGTAGATTATTGGACCCCTCAACAGCATTCGAACAAGATCCTGATGTCTTTGGTAACACACGTTTTGCCAGTAGACTTCCTTCCGGGTCACCACACTAGAAGTTTTTCTCTTATCTCCTTTTCTTCATTGCTATTTCTTCTTCTTCCCCATGACTTCTTAACTGTGGAGGGATCCAGGGCCTGGTCCTCAGTCCTCTCTCCTCCACCAAAACTTTCTTCCTCCCCACTTTTCAATATATACCTCACAGTACAGAATAATTTTTGTTTGAAGCCTCTTTGTAAATAAGGTAGAAGAGCCTAGTATTTAGAACATGATTTCTCAGTCTCACTATTGACATTTAGAGCCCAATAAATCTGTGTTGTAGGGGCTGTCCTGTGCTTTGGAGGGTGATTAGCAGCATCCTTGCCACTATCCACCAGATGCTGGTAGCACCTCTCCAGCTGTGTCAACTAGAATTATTTTCAAACATTGTCACTTGTCTCCTTGGGGACAAAATCACCCCCTGCCCCATAAACCACTGATTTAGAATAACTTTGTATAAAACACAAAAACCCTTTAATAATGCAAATTATAAACCTTTGACTTAATTCAGCCAATTCAATATTTTTTAACATTTATAGCTCTTAAAGTGCTAGGAATCTGAACACCAGCCACAAAACAGTCAACAGTGGAATCTATAAACCACGTTCTGTCTTGTGGATAAAAGAAGCTTGTGCCAAGTAGGACAAGAAAATGGATTTTGTTTTTTGTCTCTAGCCTTACCCCATTATTGGTAAGAAAAACAAAACAAAACAAAACAAAACAAAACAAAACAAAAAAACCCCACACACTATCTTGTCTTTAAAGCAACGGTAAACACTATCCTACATTAAAATTCATGGTTAGCTCTGCCACTTCTTGTTAATTGCATCCTGCTGAGAAAACTAAGGCTTAGAAGGGTTAATTTGGCCAAGTTCTGCTAATTACCCAAATAGCTTAGTTCTCAGTCCTTCATGTTCTCTAAGAACCAGAGATAATTTAGGTGAATTGTCACTTTGAATTGTAGAGCTCTTAAAGCCTGTAAGTTTGTATTGTTATAGGCATCCAGAGATGAAAAAACTAGAAGTTTAGTGTGGTTTGGGGAGGTCTTCAGCTAAGATTGCTTGAAACTGTCTCTGGTAGCTCCCTTCCTGCCCACACCCACCCTATTTCCTTAATATGAAAAAAGCAGTCTGCCCTCCCTGATGTCTCCCCTCCTTTCCTCTCAACACTTTTGCTCAAGTATCTACCAGCCGCATTCTTCTAAACCTAAAAGAATGTAGATCCCATCATTTTAATTAATTAATTTCAAATTAGAAAAGTAATACATAAGCTTGATGAAAAATGTATAAAATGGTACCTAATAAAACTATGCCTCGGCCCCACCTTTGAACCCAGCTCCACTCCTCAGATTTAACCACTACTAACTGATATTTTAGGTCTTTTTGGAAATTTCCTCTGCATATGCAACTATGCATTTATGTATATAAATGTGTGTGTGTGTGTGTGTGTGTGTGTGTGTGTGTGTGTGTGTAGACTTTAAACCATTTAAAAATTGCACCTTTGATTTTTGTTTAAATATTTACATCTTAGAAACCTCTTCATATAAGCCCATTTGAATTTGCCACATTATATTTTATAACTGTAGAGTATATCTACTGTAAGACTGTACCATAATTTGTCTAATCAGTCTGTTATTGATAGTTTCTACTTTTTGGCTATTGCATATTGCGATGAGTAGGTTTGATGATGCTTTATTATTGTTGTTTTCTTTTTGATGAGAAGTGTTCTGGGCCTTAAATTTTTTCCTTTAAAAAATAAAGTTTGCTTGTTGCGGATTTTGTTATTATTGAATAAATACACCAGATATAATGAGCAAATCAATATGTATTTTAAGGAATTTGAAAAATGCTTTATTATTTCCTGATATTCAATATTGAATAAGAGTGGGTAGATATTTGCAGAAACATGGTTCAGTGTTTCAAGAATGTGTTTAAAATATAGCTCCCAAGACAAATGAGCTTTGGAATTTCAGCATTTAAAAGCTCAGTGACAGGGGCGCCTGGGTGGCTTAGTCGGTTAAGCGTCCGACTTTCGCTTAGGTCATGATCTCGCGGTTCGTGGGTTCGAGACCCGCATCGGACTCTGTGCTGACTGCCAGCTCAGAGCCTGGAGCCTGTTTAGGTCTGTGACTCCCTCTCTCTCTGACCCTCCCCTGCTCACGCTGTCTCTCTCTCTCTCTCTCCTAGAAATAAATGAAAAAAGACATTACAAAAAAAAAAAAAAGCTCAGTGACAGTTTACCTATAATGGCACACCTATCAGTGTTTATCTCAGATTTTTTTCAGTAGTGTTGGGTCACTCTAAAGGAATTAGTCCTTGAAAACGGATATGATTAAAACTAGGCGATGAGGAACAATAAAGAGAAGTGCCCTGGGGACTCTTCCTATTGTTCCTGAAGATAGTTCATTGTTTCTCTTGAGCTTTTTCTTCTTTTTCTTCTTTTTAATCTCCATGATGTTGCCATTTGAAAAATACTATGGTATCATCACTTAAAACTTTACCTGTCAAACTGAGTACAATCATCTCAGTTACCTTAAAGAACTGTGCAACATATCTGTTACTACACTATGATCACTGGAAGCAGATGTATTGCGGAATATATTTCCACATGGCATTCCAGATGTGTGGAGCCTTGTCTTACCAAAGAATTCTTTTACATTTCAGAGGAAAGACAAAAAATGAGTCCATATTTCCTTCACTGGATAACACATTTGTTCTTCAGGCTTTAGGAAATGAGATGTACATCCTTTGGTGGGTTTTTTTTTTTAATTTTTAATGATTGATAAAATGGCATCTTTATTGGGATTTAAATTGTCTTTAAAGAGGAATAGTTCTAATTGGCAGAAGAGCATAATAATGTACTTCTGATTGTTCCATAATTGCCTTTACAAAATCATCCCATAAAAATACTCATTATAAACTTGGCATTCAAGAAAAAAAGTCATTCACTAACTTGGAAATAAAATATAATTACAATTATAAAGCTTTGCGGCGATTCTGTTAGTAGGGTTGCATGCTAATTGCACCGTTTAAGCTTCTAATTTAATATTAGGTGAAAACATGATAATCATCTGAAGGGAAGCACATAAAGAGTTTAAGGGTTGGAATGTTAAAAAAGTTTCCTTTATATTTTGTGATCGCATTGGATTAGGAAGCAATATAGAGAAAATTTTCTGTGCATGAAAATAGGTCTTTATTTGGGTCGCATATAGAGGAATGTCCGTTCGTGTCTGCAGTCACAGCCAGGGAGTAAATTCAACAATAGCAGCGATGCTTACTTTTTGAGCCGGGCGCGGGCTGGGCTGTGTACCAACAGCCTCGTCAACTGCAGACGGAACTGCAGCATCTCTTCCTGCAGTAGGGCGTCAGCCATTGGCTCCTCGGTGACACGTGACTGATAGAGCCTTTTCTGTGTCTTTTCTCGCCCATCTGTGTGCAGGGCACTGATAGGCCAGGCTGATGCGCAGGCAATTTATCATCTTGATCTCCCACTGAGTCAGGGAGCTCTCCTGTCACCAGTATTGATTTCAGAGGATGGACTAAATTTCCTAGGATTTCCATTAAGAATTAAGAAAAAAGCTCTAAGCACGCAGGGTAGCCAGACAGACATGGATATGAGATGGCACTGTGAAAACTCGCAGGTAGCTTCTTCTCTCACAGCCGGTGCTCAGCACAGCTTAGAACTGCAGCATGCAGGGTTTAAGATACCAGAAGCCTAAGAA
This sequence comes from Proteles cristata cristata, assembly GCA_017311185.1. Classification (NCBI taxonomy): domain Eukaryota; kingdom Metazoa; phylum Chordata; class Mammalia; order Carnivora; family Hyaenidae; genus Proteles; species Proteles cristata. The sequence goes on along the minus strand of JAESUZ010004437.1, from coordinate 183,212 downwards.
CAATACTAATGAAAATAAGAATAAACTCTTTTGGATAAACTAATTTTAAGATTTATGTTACATTGTTTATTTTTGGAGATTGCATGTCAAATTTATGCACGCTCTGTATGAAATGTAGAAAGGTTGCTTTAAATTTTTTAATGTCCTTAAACCCTGAGCATGGTTGCTTCTAGTTTTGTTTGCTGCTTTTTGTGAGCTTCAGAGGTTTTTTTTAGCATGCTTGTGGCAAAAACAACCAAAAATTTTGTGTGTGTGTATATATATGTATTAAGTTGGTTCAAGTAAAAGCATGAATAAAAGCTGCTTTCAATACTTGCCAGACTGCTTTATTATTGTTAATGACTTGGTGATAATTTTGTCTAAATATGCTTAGATTCTGACCATGCATGCTTTTTGCGGCAGAGTGGGTTTTCGTTGAGAATTTGTAAAGCTGGAATGTCTGAATTAAATGTGTGTTTGGTACAACAGAAAATGTATTAGTGGTCAACGATTAAACCTGATTAACTAATGGAAATATCTCATGATGGTAAGATTTAAGTAACATTTATTTACACTAATGACTTCTGCTTTCTGAAAAATAAAATGCATGTCTGGGATTAATGAAAGTATTTATGTTTTTGAAATATAAATTTTGGTTATTTCAAAGATAAACAGTAAGATTTTAAGTTTTAAAAATGCATCAAGGTGAAAGAATTTTTAAAAAATATATATACATATTTTAATTTATTTTAGCCTATGAAATAATTCTAAACCTGCTATTTGTGTATGTGAGAGATCATGTGCATGTTTATGTGTGTGTGACTTCTTTGGGGAATTGTTTGATACCCTCCTGGCTAGTCCTTATTCTTGTGAAGAGAGGAAAAGCCTTGGCATTCAGATATTTTCCTAGGCCCCTGGGAATTAGAGCCAGCAGAAGCAAGAGTAGGGCCAGATGGGACTGGCATGCTTGTCAGTGAGTACAGACAATAGGTGGGGGCGGAGCAGATGGAGAACAGAAGGAATTGCATCTCAGAAAAGGGGAGCCTGGAGGGGAAGAGCAGGCTAGATAGTGAAGGAAGCTGCCCTCTCTTTTCAAGGGAACACCTGACTGCATCTTCCTCTAATTATGAGATAGAATGTCATGTCCGTTGTAACAAATATTTTTCATTAAACTAGGCAGCCCTTGCTTCATTGAGTAGGGAAGAAATCTTATGAATAGAAGTTGCTTCACCAGATTATAAATGATGTGTTGTCTATCGGTTGTTGGCTATAACCTTTTTGTCTATGCCGTGTTCAGGAAAAGTAGGAGCAAAATTAAAATGAAGCTATTGTATCATTTGAGTTGGTGGTATCTAGATATAAATATGGCAGTAACTACTAAACTTACATGCCAGACCTTCGATGATTCAGGCACCGATAGGGTTTGCTAACGTTTTCCCCTGAGTAAGCTTTCAATTCTGAAAATAATAAGAGCCCATGCTGACCAATCTACTATTATTTTATTTACCACTTATAAAATAGAGGTTCATTTCTAGAATAACTGCATGTTTTATTTATTTGTTGATTTTTTCAGGAAGCATGAGAGTTTTATTACCAATGCCTAGTTCAAATTCTGAAATGAAATTAATCTCAGAATTCTCTATCAAGCTTTCTGTCACCCAAATGTCCAGAGAACTAGGCAGTCTTTGCCCAGAAAGGTTAAAGGGCTGGGGAAAAAATGAAAATCAACTTACTTCTGAATTCTATGATTTTAATAATTCTTCCAAAATTTTAAGGTGAATTTAGACACAGTTTCCAGTCCTGAATGGAAATAAATTTGACCAAAATCATGCTGCCAAAATATACCAATAAAACACAAAGTTTAAAAGTTTAAATATACATTTTTTGATCCATGGATCACCCACAGCTCACTTAATTATTTGGTTGCAGGACCCTGCCCATGGAGAGAATTTCCATTCTCCAAGAGTACTTTTGCCATGTTGCATGTTTCTCTTCACTTACCCTTTGAAACTTGGCTTGACAGAGAGAGAACCATGACCTGGATAAGAGAATAAAAACTTTACCTCTGACATCTTGAGGTATTCAAGATAATTTACTCAGATCATTTATACTAATTTCCCCAGAGTCGAGGAATTGAGCCAGTTTCTTATAATTTATGCAATCCTTTTCCTCCTTGCCCTTTTCTTAGAAATTAATGAAAGAGTCCACTAAGCAGCAAAACATTCCTCACTTGGCAAATTCTGTCCAATTTTTTAAAAAGAAATAGAGTCTCCAGACAGAATTTTGGGTAGATATTTGTAGTTTTGAGTGTTGACTGCACTGGTATTCCCTAAGTTGAGATAACCCATTGTTAAAGAAGAAATGTTTTCACTGACTTTGTACAATCAAGGTTGCCTATAAAAACCATGTAATCCTTACAGACAAAGTGGAATGAAACTAGAAGAGCCCTGAAATGGCATTAAATGTCTGGTCAAAATAGTATTTGCGCTCAACTGCCAGGCGAATTCCTCCCCAAGACATTAACCAGGGAAATGCTTACATATTTACATAGTAATTAGTGATGTAGCATTGCATATTAAGGATATTTGGGGTAGTTATGATGAAATGTTACTGTCTGTGTGCCTTCCATATGCTCCTTTAATTTACGAAATGTGCTCATCCCACAGCATCTGGGTGCATTTATAAACTACAAGTGCAATCAATTAACTATGTGATGGATGCAGTGAGCAGACTGCTAACTGATGGGAAAAGCCTTCTTGTCTTGAACTTTTTAGTTTTCAAATGGGAAGAAGAAGAAAAAAACATGTAGCCAAAGACTTTTAGCCATTGTCTATATTAAATATTTTAAGAACTAAGCTTACTCCACCCATTTGGAAAGAATTCATTCGAAACAAGAATTTTTCCCAGGCAAAATTGGTGCCTTTAATTCCAGTATAGAAGCACTGGCAAAATTCATAGGTGAACAGTGTTAGTGGATATTTAATTTTACTTAGACCAAGTGATGCCTTTGATTATTCAGTCTTCTTCATTTCCCATTTCCTCTACTTCGTCTTTTATTTCTCTGCTGCTTTACCCGTCAGTTGTGGATTCAAGTGCTGTTTGCTCCAGACCTCAATTTTACTACATAATAAGCTGTATATAAATTCAGCAGTGTAATGACACCAAATTCTGCTTTATACATTTTTGTGTATATTTAGGCTTTTGATTTCTTTGACTTCTACTAAGATTACCAGGTTGACCTGGAAAGATTGTTTTTACTTTCTGCTATTTTATTTTCATTTACCTGACAATTGGTATTTGAAGACTCCCTTCCCTCATCACTCTGGCACAGAGAATGGAGCCAAACACAGTAGTATCTTGGAGAAGAGCAATTTCCAGTATACAGAATAATTAGGAAAAGCAATAGACAATTATAAACTGATGGATAGCTCTAGTTTCCTTAGCAAATGGAGACAGTAATATATGAGATAACTTCAATTTTTGTGTCATAAGTTATGAGTTGTTATCCCCATACATTCCTCTTTGCTTCTCAAATTTTTCCGCTTCATTTGGATTCATTTGATTAAGCATTAATAACTGTCTCAGAACTATTTTCCATAATTAGTTATATGCTTCTGTTTTCATTCTTGTGGTATGCGCATGTGTGAGTGTGTGTGTGTGTGTATATATATATGTATATATACATATATAATTATTATTTATTTTTTAAAATTCCATTATTTATTTTTAAAAATTCCAATACAATTAGCTTGCAGTGTTATTAGTTTCAGATATACAATATAATGATTCAGCAATTGTAAACATTACCCAGTGCTCATCACAATAAGTGTACTCCTTTTTTAAAAATGTATTTAGAGAGAGAGAGAGAGAGTGCTTGCAAATGAGTGAGTGGGGGAGGCGCAGAGAGAGAATCCTAAGCCAGTGCCACACTGCTAGTGCAGAGCCCTATGCAGGGCTTGATCTTGCAAACAATGAGATTATGACCTGTGCTGAAATCAAGAGTGGGATGCTCAACTGACTGAGCCACCCACATACCCCTAAATAAGTGTACTCTTAATGCCCTTCACCCATTCCACCCATCCCTCCTCCCAACTTCTCCTCTGGCAAACACCAGTTTGTTCTATTTAAGAGGCTGTTTTTTGGTTTGTCTCTATTTGTTTTGTTTCTTAAATTACACATTTCACATATGAGTAAAATTATATGGTATTTGTCTTTCTTGGACTGACTGACTTCACTTAGCATTATACTCTCTAGATCCATCCATGTTGTTGAAAATAGCAAGGTTTCATTCTTTTTATAGCCAAGTAATATTCCATATATATATATATATATATATATATTTTGTGGTATGTAGTTTTTGAAACTTCATGTGAAGCCACGATGTAATTTTTTTTAAGTTAGTGGGTTTGTTTGTTTGCTCTTCTTGTTGGGTTTTTTTGTTTGTTTTTTATTTGAGAGAGAGAGTGCGAGTTGGGGAGAGGGCAGAGGGAGAAAGAATCTTAAGTAGGCTCCATGCTCCATGCATAGCCAGATGTGGGGCTCAATCCCATGACCCTGGGATCATGACCTGATATGAAATCAAAAGTCAGATGCTCAACTGACTGAGCCACCCAGGCAGCCCTATAATTATTTTTTTTGATAACAGAGATGCTCAAATACTTTTCTTACTCTTTTCCCAGAACTGTAATATAATGATGAGAATGACTTGAATGTTATCTTAGAGGACCAAAAGGAATCAGTCTCCTAAAGAAGGCAGTCCTGAAGTCTGTATGTTCTCATCTGTTTCTCATCTCATTTGTTTCCACTGGCTTTTTATTAAAATGTGATGGGTTTTGTAGGATACCACAGTCTTGATTCTCAGACTTTTGACCAAAAATATGATTATATAAGTTAACAGCCTAGATGTATTGGTAACTTCATGGATAAAGTGGGGTTTAGTGCTATGGACCACCTAGCCTGTGTGGTCTCTTCACATTCTTCAAATCGAAAACTCTGCTACAGCTTCAAAGACCATGCCTTCCCAGTCAGTTGTCCAGTGATGTGAATTTGCTTATAATAAAAACGTTTATTATATGTTAAAAATATAGGTTACATATATAAATACTATATATATATAATAAAGTATGTACTATATATACACAACTAAAACTTTATGATTTCAAAATATTACTATTTTATTGTCAGGTCAATATTGCATAGAGTTTTGATTTTTTTTTTAGAGCCCTTTATTTTGAAGTTGCATAGGTATCAATTTTCAATTACTCATGTATAAACTATCTACATAGTGGATCACCTTTCATGGCTAGATCTGCTTTTAGACCACTTTTCTTCCCATTGACTTAAAAACCTTTTTTTGCAATTGCATACCATGACTTCTCTTAATTAGCACAATTAGATTTGAGTGGATCATCTATTCATTGGGTTTATAGTAGAACTACAATATTTTAGGAGTTGAATGTAGTGTGTGTATATGAATATGTGTGTCTGTATAAAACAGTGCTAGATATTTAGCTGCTAAATAACAGGTTTAAAGGAAACATGTAACTAACTAGAAATTTCAGGAAAAACAGCTCCTCTTGGGTTTGCCAATAGTTTTCTTAGCCTTGAAGAAGAATATTATCTCTTTGCAGAATATTGACAACTATAATAAATAAGCAATTATCTTAGTGTTTTTTGTACATTTGATAGTTAAAACCTGTTAAGATATCTAGTGATATGCATATATAGATAGACTGATAGATAGATATTTTAATTTATCTATACCAAGACTCTGCTAGCTATGATGGATGACTCAAAGGAAATTCAGATACTTCTTGCCTTAAAAGTCCAGTTGAAGAGTCTGGAGAAACACACATAAAACTAAAGTACTGAAGGCTGATCTGTTTTACCCTATAGTATCAATTAATGAACACATATTTGTTGCACATCTGCCATATACTTGATGGTAGTTTGGAGACAGGAGAGGTCACTATGGGTTAAGTAGATGCATGGAAGTTGTTCTGCCATATGTCCCTTCTGTTTGTTTGAGCAGCCCTCGTTATGCAGACACAAAATAAAAAGTAACACAAAATCAGGTCAAATCAGGTGAGCGACACATCCCTTCACACCGTGAGTATTTAAATAGGAAGAAAGCAAAGTTCCAAGTAGCATGTCTCAAAATCAGTCAAGGTGGTTGTTTCCTGTTCTGCATATTCTCAGAACAACATACAGATTTATTAAAAGCCAGTTTTTATACATGCAGAACATGTATAACTTTTGGGGCACATGGGTGGCTCAGTCAGTTAAGTGTCTGATTTCTGCTCAGGTCATGATCTCATTGTTCGAGGAATAGAGCCCTGTGCTCTATGCTGACAGGTCAGAGCCTGGAGCCTGCTTTGGATTCTGTTGTCTCCCTCTCACTCTGCCTGTCCCCTGCTCACATTCTTTCTTTGTCTCAAAAAAAAAAAAAAAATTAAAACATTTTTTTAAAAATATGTTTAACTCTTTTGTTTAAAAATCACCCGCATTTTTGGGTTATATCCATTCTCTTTATTTATTAAAATTAACCCTCATTGCCAAACATTTTCCTTTAAAGAAAGCAAGAAATCAAGGTGTGCCTGCCTAGGTGGCTCAGTCAGTTGAACATCTGACTCTTAATTTCAGTTCAGGTCATGAACTCATGGTCCAATAGTTCAAACCCTGCATCAGGCTCCACGCTGACAGTATGGAGTCTGCTTGAGATTTTCCTTCTTTTTCTGCCCATCTGCTGCTCATACCTTCTATTTATAAGGAAATAAAAATTTTTGAAAAATAGGAAACCAGTTTCCTTTTACTGATGTGATAATTTGAAATATTGAGTCATTTTCCCATTAGTAAATTAGACTCTTTGGAGTAAGTATAACTATCTCAGGCCATGAGGATATTATGGAGTCTGTTTGTAAACTACCCCAGCAGTAGTTTCAGTCTGCTTGATTCTACTTTCTTGTCTGTATTTGATTCTATTTACTTTTTTGAATGGTATCCACTGTAAAGAAAGTAGAATGTGGATGGTATAGGCAGGAAGCAAGGGTTTGGCCTTGAGTGAAACAGTTTTGAATAGTGATAATTATGTAAACAGTCTACTCTTGTTATTGAAATAGTTATCAATACTATTATTTCCTCCATAAATGGTTTTAAATACAGTGAATAATTATGGAAAACATGAACCATTCTTTAGTAGTGACTGAAGTGACACCTAGGTACAAAATATCAAATTGAATAGTTCTTGATTACTCTTCAAAATCTCAAGCTAGAGATAGTAAGCTTAGGTCAGTGATGAAGGCCTCCATGCAAGAAGAGGTTCCCAGATTTCTGACTTAATGGTTTCCCACATAGGCAGTAAGATTTCGAATGCAATAGATGGTATCGTTTTAAACAGAAGGCTGCTGATTCAATAACAAAATAAACGCTGACTCTAGCCTCCCCCCAACCCCCTCAATCTTTCTCTTTCTCTCTCGCAATTTTCTAAATGATGCATGAACTCTTTGTAGTACTTTAAGAAGAAAGGAGAGGTTCTAAAATGATAAGATATAGTAGAAAAGTATATGCTCAGTTATTTTAAAGTCTGCAATGTAAGGACATTTCCAAAGACATGCCATTCAAGTGAAGATAATACATGTTTTCTGTCTGTAAATACTACAAACGGGAGGTACAGGTTGCTTTTGTATGGTTGTGGTGGTTATATATTTTTTCCTTTATGAATGTATCTGCATTTTTTAATGTTTATTTAATTTTTTTTGAGAGAGAGAGTGAAAACACAAGCCAGGGAGGGGCAGAGAGAGAGGGAGGACACAAAATCTGAAGCAGGCTCTAGGCTCTGAGCTGTCAGCACAGAGCCAGATGCAGGGCTCCAACTCACAAACCATGAGATCATGGTTCTTAACCTACTGAGCCACCCAGGCACCCCTGTATCTGCATCTTTTTAAACAAAATTATTATATAAATGTCAGTTATGTCAACTTAAATGTAGTATATAAAATTTGATCTAGTCAGTGTGCATCCTTTATTTTTTAGTTTTTAAATAAATGCTGTAATTTAAATATATAGAAATGCCATAAACAGAGAAATTCCACTCTTCATCCAGCCTCCTCTAATATTGTTTTATTTAATCATTGTTTATTTGTCAGTGCTAAAAAAATTAATATTTAGTCTGCTCTTTGAGAAGTTAATTTTTTTGTTTTAGGCTTTCTGGCACTGAGTGTCATGAGACTACATTTGGAAAATTCCAACATCACCTGTTTGGTTTTTTTCCTCATCAGTATCTAAGGGAATCCTCCTTGATGGGCTTCCCAAAATTTCTGCTTTGAAACATTCAATCAGATATTTTAGGAGAAGAAACAATTATTAGAAAACCAGTGCTTTTTGTTTATACCTATTTTTTTTCTTTCCACCTTTATATATATTGGTTTTATTTTGAAGTTGATCTGGGATTCTCTTTTTGTTTCCTTGGGAAATATATACCATTTTCAACCTAGGTTGCTCTTCTAAACTTTAGAAACAATCCCAATACAAATAATCCCAGTTCACCTCAAATTCAATACGGTCCCATTGTGAGTGGGTTATTTGGGGAGGTTATCTAATCTTAAAACATTGTCTTCTAATTGATTTACGGAAAGAGATTGTACTGAAGACATTTTCACTGCTACTGGTGTGATGAAGACCAACTACTTAATTTTCTGGTACTTGACTTCTCCATTCATAAGGTGAGGGCTTCACAACTCAAATACTTTATGATTTTAGAGTGTGAATAAATGTGAATTCCTATTAAAAGAGTTTAAAGCAAAGTGGTCTTAAAACATAGACTGCTTTTCATTTTGTTGAATCATCCTGGATTTCAAGATAAATTTATGTCTGTAATCTTATTATGAGAATTTTGATTTCAAAACTAGCGTGAGCATAATTCCAGTTTTGGCTAGTGTTAATTTGAGGAAAAGCTCCTCTTCCATTTCCATAATGAAGAATGCAGAGGCTCATTAGCATTCTGTGGGCAAAGCTGGTAAATTTCAGAGAATTGGCGATTTGAAGATGTAGAAACTCACAATAGGAAGTGCTACAAAAGAAACAAAATCTTTCATGTCAACCTCATCTTGACAAATAAGGAAAAATTTTGCAGTGTGTATATCACAAAAGCAAGCAGAATTCTGTGAAAACAAAGGAAAGGGGCACCATACTGCCTGTTCTTGTGTTCCAATATCTCTACCTTCGCTAAGAGACCTTGAAATTATTTCAAATCTATTTTTTATACAGTGGATGCCAGAAGAGCTAAATTATTCATTGTAAGTGAAAATATTTATTACCATGTGTCAAGAAAGTCTGATTCCCTTTTTGGTGTTCCTAATAAGAACCCTGTGGTATAAAATCATGGGCTGAACCTACTAAATAATTAGCCATGTGAATACTGTACCTACCATGTATATTTTTAGGATTTATATCAGTAAATATTTGATAAAGTGGTGCACACTCTGGATGGAAAGTCCTTCATCCTCAAATCAGTTTCACATTCTTCTCTGAGAAGTAAGGTGCCCTGTGGCTTCTAATGGAAGTGGAAAGGAAAGTAGAGGCAAAAACCATCAACAGCACCATCTGAGAAAAATTCTCATCACTGATAAAGATTTATGAAAAAATAAATTTGATAAGTGACAGATGAGATCCTCAGAGGACAAGACTTTGTAAGCATTTCTCTATAAACATAAAAAGAAAGTGGATCTATATTGAGAACAAAAGGTTAGATGTGTAGGACAAATTCTTTTTATGGATGTTCACAATTTATGTATAAAACCTAATATAGCTTGCAAAATGTCTATAGTAATTTGAAATAATTAGCAGGGAAATATTCTTAGACACAGGCAAATGAAATTAGAATTTTGACATTTATAATTTCAAGACTTCTGAATATATGGAAGGTGCAGTGATTGCATTTTTAATTTTTTTTTTCTGTTTGTTACCAGCATCTAAACATAGACAGCATTTTCAGAGCAACTGCATTTTGGATAACTAACTGATATGTACAGTAGAGGTTTAACTTTTAATTTAATCTTATGATAGATTTCACTTCCATAACACAATTAACTTGAAACATTTCAACTTTAACAACATACTCTGGACGCCACAAAGCTGAAGAAGCACTGTGGCACCAGGGGGAGCGAAGAAGGGCAAGGTATTATGAGCTGTGGGAATCCACACTTCTCAGCCAGCCCATTTCATTATGACTGTGTCAAGTATAGTCCCGGACCTAGTTATGGCAGCTCTAGAACATGGGACTGATTTCCCTCCTTAGTGTCTTTCTTGGCTAATCACCTATGAAATATTTCATTCTTCTGTTTGGAAGTAATTCCTCTTCCCACTTTTAATTTACTGTATCTAGGGACACCTGGGTGGCTCAGTGGGTTAAGCATCAGACTTCAGCTCAGGTCACAAACTCACAATTTGTTAGTTCAAGCCCTCGCCAAGCTCTGTGCTGACAGCTCAGAGCCTGGAGCCTGCTTCGGATTCTGTGTCTCCCTCTCCGCCCCTTCCCTGCTCGTGCTCTGTCTGTCTCTCTCAAAAAATAAAAACCATTAAAATTTTTAAAAAAATAAATTTATTGTATCAAGTGGAATTAGCTTTTGGAAAAGTTCTGAAAGGATTTCATCAGAAAGAAAGAAAGGATTTCATCACCATTCTTTGCCCATTTTAGTCAACATGACTGAGAAACTGCCTCCATTTTTTTTTTATCTTGTATTGTTTGGCGGAAGATACTCAAGAACAGAAAAATTTTCTACTAGCCACTTTTCTGGTCTGGATCTTGGGCTTAGTGTTTAAGAGGAGTGAGGTGTTGGCTGCCACAGACAGCTAAAATCTAAAGACTCAGCTTAATCGCCTCATCCTGGAGCAAGGCTACTTTGAAAGATTGCCTTCCTTTTACTTGTACATTTTTGAATGTTTTTTTCCTCTTAAAACCCTTGTTTGAATTTTGAAAACAAGACCTATCTCACATCTCCCTCAGTGAGACAGAAATCCTACTTTCCTAAGTCTGAAAGACCTCTGTCATTGGTCTCACACTTAAAATGAACTGAGACACCGTGCCACTTTCCAAACGTGGGTGGGGAACCTTTTTTCCCTCCTTTTCTCTTTCTTCTGCTTTTTTCCTTTATAACTTCCTGTTGGCTTTGTCTCTTTTCTTTTAATTTACCTCTAACAGAAGAATGCTACTGGCATCTATTGCTTTCTTCTGCCCCATTTGTGTCACTTAAGAATCAAATTTTGAAACCAGTATATATGTATGAAGTAGCTAAGTCACTAGCCATTATTTTTAAGCCTTGAAAGTTTAAAAGTCAAGGAGAAGCTACTGGATTCTGTCCCATTGAAAGGAAATGTATTGAGCACAACCTAATTCTTAGATAGATATGATTCTGTAGATCTGAGGAATGGAAAATAAGATTGCTCATTGAAGCAGTAGTTAATTGGGCAAAAACTAGAGTCGTCATGATAGAAGTAGCAAGTATTTAATATTTTAGTAAAGCCCTCACACTTCCTTTTTAATTGTGTTGGTTTTGCTTAATTTTTTGTATTTTGCTTTAATTTTCTCTTCTAAATTCAAGGATATAGTATTTGATGTTGAAAATTTTATTTATTTGGTATCCTAATCTTTTGAATTCAGCATTCCAGGATAAATTATGGAAGGGTAGGCAAAAATGGTATCACTAATAATAACCTGTCACATGACAACTTCCTTACTTCTGATTATGGTGAAATAGTCAATATTCTAACTACATTAAAGCCACTAATTGTTTTAGATAAAATCTGTCACATTTAGCTAAAAAGTAAATTGTTTAGAACAAATACATTTTACATCATTGATAAAACACCAGGACCAGTAATTTTTATTTCATCTGTGGCTGTCAGCAAGGCATTTCATGAAATAGAATATTATTTTATATGTATGTATGTATGTATGTATATACTTATATACTTTTAAAACTTTTAACTTTGAAATAATTACCAGTTCACAGATAGTTACAAAGAAAAATGCAGGGAGATAACCCTACATCCTTTACCCAACTCTCCCCATGTTAACATCTTCCGTAACTGTAGTCCAATATCAAAACAAGAATATTGACATTACTCTAAATCATAGAGTGAAACGCCCAGAATTCGAGAGAACCCCAAAAACAGACCACCAGAGACTAGAGTCAAAACCAAGCGGCAAGGTTGTTTATTTGCAGGTTCGAACCTGGACCTCCGCGCACTCGTTGCCGGTGACGCTAAGAGGCCCTGAACAAAGCCTCTGCAGCCTTTTTATAGACAGAAGTAAACAAAGAAAGATTTCCATGGTTACAAGTTTGCCATTGGTTAACATTCAAATGTGAACATATACCGCATCTGATTGGTTCCCGCCATCAGGTTTTTGGCGGGATCCAATTATAATATTTGGGGTACCTTTGAATTTAGCCTATCATAGAGCGAGCCTGAAGTCCCGTTTGGCGACTAACAGGTTAACATCTCTCTCTCCAGGCCCTTCCCTCAGCAAGGTGGGGGGCATCCGCTGGCCTTTTCGGATTGGCTTCCGCCTGTGAACTAGTAGTCGGGAAAGCAAGCCTTAAGCATTGTTACAGAAGCAGAAAGAGCTGGTTAGGAATTCCCGTAGCGCAGGCATTTGTTCAGAAGCGGAAAAGCTGGTTAAGTTTTAGGTTTAGTTTATCTAGGACTGGGGCTACGTGCAGCCCGAGGTTTCTCTTAATGGAGGACTTAATTTTTGGCTCTTCAAGAGCTTTTATAGATTTCACTGATTACACATGCACTTATTTGTGTATGTGTGGCTCTCTGCAATTTCATCACATGCATAGCTTCTTATAACCATCACCACAATCAAAATATTTAATTGCACCATTACCAAAAGAACTCCCTGTGTTACCCTGGATTAATTATATTTTGAAGGGATCTGGGAGATCATCTACTCAAACCTACTTACATTGGCATGGGAAGTGTTTTGCCTTAGGTCAATTGGGTAGACAGTGATTGAATTCCTAGTTGGCTCAGAATGCTGTGTCTTGTCCCAGACCACTTTCAGGCATCCCACTTTTCATTTTCAATTTATAAAGTAGACACTTTTTTCTACAATTTAAAAATATTTTTTAACATTTATTCATTTTTGAGAGACAGAGACAGACAGAGCGTGAGTGGAGGAGGAGCAAAGAGAGGGAGACACAGAATTAAAAGTAGGCTCCAGGCTCTGAGCTGTCAGCACAGTCCCCAACACAGGGCTCAAACTCACGAACCACTAGATCATGTTCTGAGCCAAAGTAAGGCACTTAACTGACTGAGCCCCTCAGGCGCCCTGCTGTAATTTTAAAGACAAGACAATTGAAGCAAACAAAAGTTTTAAGGTAGTTGAAATGAAGAGTTACATCACAATTCTGGACCTAAAGAAAAATAAGATATTCTAATCCTATTAATGGATGCACATTAACCATCAATGTGAGCATTATTGGTATTTCACATAAAGCATGTAGATGATACAAGTAATCCATGTAGCTTCATGGGATTCAACATGGTTGGTGAGGGGGAGAAGGTAGGTAGTTAGTTGTCATCTGTAAAGAATCCCAGAGATTTAGCTACAAGTTATATAATCAGTAGTACTCTCTATCGAAAGAACTGAATGTCTCCTTCCTCCCATTTACACACACAGACACACCAGATAATTTAGGAATTTGTTTTCCTTTCCATTTTGCCTTTAATGCTTAATTAATTTAGTTATCATTTACAAAACTATTGAGGTGAGGTATTGGGGGTTTGGAAACGAGGGTGGTGAAGGGGGTCACAGCATGTGATTTGACTCACTTACCTGCTCCATATCCACTTTGGAACAAGTTTCAATACTACTTAATTTGGGAATGAATCTGATTATAGAAGAGCAGAACAGAAATTATTTGGAGAGATTGGAAGATCAAAGACTTTTCTACTATATCAGCATCATAGAAATTAGAGATGCAAAAGACCCATTAGCTGATTTGCCCTATTTCCATGGAAATTGCAGTGAACATTTTTCAAAAGACCTAATCTATTTTTGTTTGAAATAAATGGGAACTCAATGTAGATTCTTGTTAGAGCTTGAAACTGCTGATTGTTGTGTTTTATGGGTTGTTTTTCTTTTTAGATACACTTGACAGTTTGCATAGCTAATTATTGCATTCTCATTGTTTAATCCCAGCATTCCTGTAAGCTTTTTACAATGGGGGAGAGCAGAGAGCGGGACTACTTTTTAAAGTACATCAATAAGCTGTTAAATCAAGGGGAGTGGGAGGGTAGAGAGAATGAGTGTGTGTGTGTGTGTGTGTGTGTGTGTGTATTCTGGAAGACGGGTCCAAGTTAGCAGCAAAGTGGATTTTAAAGAACTTCCAAGCTTTGGCAGCTAATAACACTTCGGTGAAGGTTTTGTTGATAACCAAATACAGAAGATAGTGGGGTCCCTTGTGGCCTCATTTTATGTAGGGCACTTTGTATCATGATGGATCATTTGCAGCAAAAGCTTTTGCTAGGAACACTAAAGAACATGCAGTCTTAGAAATCCAGGTTTGTTTTTTGCTTTGTGGGGGGTTGTGTGTGTGTGTGTTTGCTGGTGAATGAATTTTTTTAAAAAAATACTGACTTAATTTGCAAAGTACAATTTTAGAAGGAAAGAGCCTTATAATTTGAAGAGAATTTGTTATGAATTATTTCTTACACCAAATAGATAGCCTTAAAATTGTCCTTTTTTAGTATTCTGTGAATTCTGCTTATGGGGGAAAATACTTTTGTCAAGAATCACTACTTTTATTGCCCATGAATCATGAAACCATAGTGGAGGATTTAGAATTTAGAAGCAACATTTGAACCATTTAAGAACAGTTGAGGCAGTGATGGTTTAAATGAGATAAAAGGACTTTTTTTGTATGTCTTCGTGGTAGTGGTGGTGGGTATTGCTTTTGGTGGGAGAGTGTTTGAAATAATGACTAGAATTACATATTTTATCATCTTTCCTGCATTATAAGGTAGGACTCTTTTAAAAAGATCCTCCACAATTCATTAGACTTAAAGTTTTCTTTAATTGAGCAACCCTAAATAATTATCATGTTTCTTTAAAGATACATTCATTTTGGATGAGAAAATAAAGGTGAAAATTCAGTAGAAAATTTTACAGTTAACTCATATTGAGAGTGCAACTCTGTGTTTACAACAATGGTGAAAATGATTGCTGTTGTATTTATGTATACAACTTCCCTTTAAGGGCCATTCCCTTAAAGAATGGCCACCTAAGAGCAGATAGTGAATGACTAGATCTCTACATTTGCATAGATAGGTAGATAAATGGATGGATGGATGGATGGATGGATGGATGGATAGATAGATAGATAGTATTTTGTGGTGTCTAGTTGCTATGAGCAACAGAGACAGTTATTTTCAAGCCTTTCAAGACACAATGAATGGCAAACATTGTGTGCCTAGCAATTTGAACCTCCACATATGAACTCGGTTGAATGCTTGAGAGCTAAGATGAAACTCATACACATTCTTGCAAACCATTGCCATGGCAACATACTTAAAATTTCCAAGGTCTGTCTCACTCGGGTTTGCACCTGCAGTTAGCTTATTGTGAAATAAAAAAGAAGCCTTTCCAACTTGAAAATGCTTTGGAATGGTTGGGAGTATGTTTTGAAATAAAGTGGAGTTTAAAAGTTTAAAAGCAAAATAGAACATTCAGGGGAAAAGAACATTTGCATTCTTTATCCAATATTTAGCTTTTTTTCTCCTCCTACTTCACAATATTCTAGACTAGGGTAAATGTGGATGGTCTACCTATTTTAGTTATTAGGATATTATGGTTTTGCCTACTTTAGTGGAAAAGATCTGCCTCCTGACATGCTAAGTAACATATGTACATGTCCTGTGTAATAATAATAAGGGCAAGAATAGCTAAGATTTATTTAGTATTTATTATGCAACAAGAAGTGTTAAGTACTTCATTGATCATGATTTTTTTAATTCTTACAACTACACTGCTGAGATTGGTACTGCATCCTTCCCATTTTACAAACAAGAGGTTAAATAAATCATCCAAGTTCTAATAACTCCAGACTTAAACTCTGACTCTAATGCTTATGCACCAAATCACTGGGAGCAGTGTTACAGGAAAGGACCTACCACAGACAGCATCTCTCTCTCTACTCAGAATACAGAGTGAATCCTAAATACAGCTAAGCCCTTACAGGGCAGCACCAGTTCTACCTATAAGAACAAGCAGACATAGTCCCCAGTCTGTAGGTGGCTTGGTCATGGACAGTAAGGCAGCCACCTTCCATATTCTATTGCTCATCTCTCTCCCAGCAAAGTCCACTGAAGGAGGTTTGACTTCTATTTGATTCGATCTTGGAAAATAGATTGAGGTATTTGGAGTCTAGTTCCAATAAGATTCCTTGGACTTGATGAAATGAGAAAAGCCTTGTTGAGAATTATCCTGGTAAAAATGTTACTGAGTGGGTGACTTAGAAATAAACACATAACTTAATAAGAAACTGTATTTTGGGGAAACTAACTGGTCTATGTATGTTAAGCCTTGAGCCTTCCCTGAGTGCTCTTGAGCAGCTGGGCTTTCCTATTTGAGAGATTCTGTGACCCTCTTTTTCTAAGAGCTAGTTTATTATTTCTCAGAATAGTTAGAGAGCCTTGATTATCTGGATTTCTAGCTCAAAGCAGATCAAAGGAGTGATTTTGAAAGGGAAAGGGTATGTATAAAGGCTGACAGTGATAGACAAAAGAGAAAAAGTAGTAAGAGCAGGCAGTGATTAAAAACTAAAAGAGAAGCGTGAGGACCTGGGGCACAGGGCATAGGTGTACACTTCCCGCATCTGAGATCACTGCTGTGTTGCAGATTCTGATGTTTCTAACAGTGATACCAAACCATCAAGAAAAACTTATCTTCTGAACCTTCTGTTTAAAGGTGACATTTCTGTGATTTCGAAAGTTCTCAAGATGACAAATGACTTTTTTTGTGTGTGACTTGAAAGTGTATTTACTGTCCTAAATCAGCAGACATCCCAGCATTCAGAATTAAGTGAATGGGACACGTGTTGCAAGGAAAGGAAAAGTACAGATCGGGGCAGGAGAGGTATGATAGTACGTTGGAGGAAATGTGTCAGAACTGAGTGGAACAGACTGTAAATGCAGGGCTGGGGAGAGAAGAGCCATTCAGGAGAGGACATGGCTAATCACTTAGTCATCCAAGTGTGTTACATGTGAGCTTTACTTATCACAGTGCTTTTAGTGGCCAAAATGATGATGATGATGATGATGATGATGATGATGATGATTGATGATGATAAGTGAATAGTAGCTGAAGAGGATGTCATTAGACAATTGCATAGCCAAATAAAACACTCAAATACCTGTGGGAAGAGTTCAGTCACAGATTTCACCTAATGAAATGTGCACACAAAAGCAGGCTCTCTAAGAAAGGTCCTAGTCCCCAACAGAAGACAGTTCACAGAATTCTTCTGTAGCATCTGCATGCACGTTCTTCAGACAGTCCTTGGGCTTGGGAGAGGCTGCTGAGTGCTCTCTGGCCTGATGTCACCGTGATGTTGGCAAATGCTATTCCCTGGTATTTGTCAAAGGCCTTGCTTAAAATTTTCAATAAAACTTTGGGCAGAATGACAAAAGGCAAATCATGTATGAGAAACTTGGGAAAAGCAGCAAGTGAATCCTGCGCTATTTTTATCTTCCTCTTACCCAAGCATGGAACTGGAAGCAGTGGAGGGAGGGTGATGCCAACTAGATGCAGGGCCAAGAGACAAGAGACAAGCTCTTGTTCCAAGTTCAGTGCTGAGCCAGGTAGTGATTTGATCCCGCACACCTGACCAGGCCACATTAGTTTCCCTCTGTTTCCTACAAGAGAACTGGAACAGGTATCTCAGTGAGTCTTGAAGCTCTGAAACAAAAGTTGACGAATTCTAGGTCACATCACACAGCTAGGGAGAAAAGAAGAGCTTCCTGGCTTTTCAGTGTGTTGATGATGTGATTTTTTTTGAGAGATTTTAAGAAGTGCTCTCCTATCAAATATATAATTTGCTCTGTTTATAAAATATTTAAACATTGAGGTGTGGATATAAGTTGGAAATTACACTTCCTTTGTGAGGAGAATATCTGTGTCTAAAGAACTTAGGAAATCTCTGTCTTCCAAAACTGTTCTTTCTATGACTATCCTTGAAAGATAGTCCAGAACAAAGGGAAGTTATTGACTCTGTGAGATAATAAGAAATATATGTTTAATCTTTGTCCCCACCTTCTGGCATAGCTCCTAAGTCCCTTGGACTTTCCTGTGTGCCAGGAGCATCTTTTGTTCTAACAAGTCCATGCTTGGTGGGTGTGTAGATAGTTTTAGAATGAGAGAAGTCACTAGAAAGACCAAGCCATAGTTAGAAGCCTAGAACTTTCAACCCCCACCCCCACCTCCAACCTTCCCAGGAGGGGAGAGGGGTTGAGGATTGTAATCTATCATGCCCACATGATGAAGCCTTCATAAAAACCCCTACATGACAGAATTAGGAGGGCTTCAGAGCTGATAAAGACAAGAAGGTGCTGGAGAGGTGGCCCACCTGGAGAGGGCATGGAAGTTCCATATCCCCCTCCCTCCCCCACCCCCCGCATACCCTACCCTGTACATCTCATCCATTTGGCTGTTTCTGAGGTACATCTGTTTAAAATAATCCAGTAACTGAGGGGGAGGGGGGAGATCTCAGTAGTCACTGCAAGTAATAACCTTTCCCCCATGTTGCAGGGAGAGAAAAGTGAAAATGTGTACAAAACCAGCTGTGTCTATGTAATAAGTATTGTCAAAATACCTTCTGAGTGCCAGCCACTGTGCTAGACAGGGCCTTTATAGCCCTAGAGTATATAATACTGTGTATAGTCCTTCATAATAGGGATAAACCACTTCATTTGTGCTTAGAAAGGAACCCAGAGAAGTTAGGGAACTTGCCCAAAGTCTCCCTGCTTATAACAGGCAGAGCTGGGACTTCTGCCCTATCTGTCTAACTCACGCCTATGCTCTTTCCATGCTCCGTGTACAGGGAGCAGCTTTCTGCTAATAGACAGCCTTCATTTGCCACATACCTGAAGTTCTCCACACGACGCAAAGTAGAAACGTCTGGCTCTCTGTTATATTCCTCCACTGCATAACGCTTTTAATCAAAGATATTCAATCAATGATTGTAAGTGAACGGATGAATTAGTGAAAGAGCAAATGCATGGAAGAATCAGTCGAAAAAGTCTCAATTTTATGAGTGCATTCTGTCCCACACCTATTTCTTGGTCTGAATTTGATGAGTAGTCTCAACCATCAGCCCTTATATTCATACAGTTTATTTTATGAGGAAAATAAAGCTTTCATCTTGTAGTTAGATATATAGTTTCTTTACAATCAAACAGCAGTATTTACAGTGCAAGATTATTGTAGTAGAGCTCTGATGGGACAGACAGAATTGGGGAGGGGGAACCCAGAATGATAGTCAACTGTTTTTTCTTAATTTTTTTTTCTATAAAGCAGACTATATCTTATTGCTTTCTCAAAGGACAGGACTGCTTAATAAAAACAGGCAGACCAACTTATTGCCAGGCATTTTTCGCTTTTCCTTCTTTCTAACTTTCAGTCTTTCCTTCTTTTTAGTTAAAAGTAATGTCACTACTTGCTATTTCTCTACCATAAATTTCCAGCCATGAGGTATAATGTGGAAACCAGTTATAAAGTTTCATTGTTACTTCTAGAGATGTTAGAGGCAGATAAAATCTTTGAAAAAGTGTGATTTTTGCCACAATTTTCATCTCCCACTCTTAGGAGTCATACTCCTGGAAAATAATCTATACTTGCTCACTCTTATTTTGAGATTTAATGAGCTGTTACAAATGAGCAATTGTGACAAACATATACCAAAGTGTAGGGAGCTTGGAGAAGATGACCATTAAGAGTAAGGTTATTTGACATGATTCTACCAATTCAAGTGTCAGGTATAATATTACTTCTGTTTCTAAAATCAAAATGAATCATACACTCTGAACTTTATTTATTTCTAAATCATACTTATTTCATAATTATTTCATACTTATTTTCATAAAAGGTTTAGAGTGCGATGACTTTTTCCACCTTTACTGAAGTATAGTTGACAAATAAAAATTGTATACATTTAAGGTATATGATGATGTATTGATACATATACAGTGTGAAATAATTCACCACAGTCAGTGGTGACTGCATTTTAAATCAATTCTATTGAACTCTTGTGATAGATATCTTGGGGATGTTAAGCATGGAAAAAAACTCTATCCCACCTAAGTACATGAAATAAGAAAGCATACATCTAAATATTTCCCAAGCTTTTAGATTTCAATGTAATTTGGAAAGACAAATACCTCCACTGTTCTGATGTACTAAGAAAATACTTCTGTCTTAACGTGTACTGCTTTATTATTATTATTATTATTATTATTATTATTATTATTATTATTTTGAGAGAATGAATGAGCATACATGCAAGTTGGGGAGAGGGAGGGAGAGAGGAAGAGAGAAAATTCCAAGCAGGCTCTGTGCTGTCAGCCTGAGCCCATTGCTGGTTTCCATCCCATAAACCATGAGATCATGACCTGAGCTGAAATAAAGAGTCAGACACTTAACCAAACGAGCCACTCAGGTGGCCCTAAATTAATTAGTATATTGTTAATTCATAGAGAAGACACAACCATAAGCACTGTTATAACTACAGATACAATCATTATAATAGAGAGCATTATGTGGCAGGAATCACATCTAAAGTACATCTCCTCTTCCCCTGTCAGCTCCTTTCCCTTCCTTCTTCTCCTTCTCTCTCTCTCTCTCAATCTCTCTCTCTCTCTCTCTCTCTCTCTCTCTCTCTGTGCCTCCCTCCCTCCCTCTCCTTTGATTAATAGTGTTTGCTAAGTGATCTGTTTTTCCCACTTACCTGTTCACTTAGATGTTCATTTAGGGCATGCATTAGAAGTAAACTGTGGATGCAGAGGTAAAGTAAATGAAGTTGTCACCTAGGTCCCAGGAAAGTGAGCAAGAAGGAGAACTTGAGAGGATGCCAGTGTCCTTGCATCTGTATGGTGACTCTCCAGGAGATGAGGCCTCGAGAGGAAGAATGACAGTGCCAGGTGTGGATTGATACTGCCTATCTTGTACATTACCAGTGAGATTGACACATACACTGTAAATAAGCAATGCTAAAATGAATCCTATTCTAATATAAAAGGAATCAGCCCAAGCATAGAAGCATTTATAAGAGGGGTTAGGATAAGAGAAATAGATCCCATTTAACTGAGGGTATACTCAGGATTTCGGGACAAGAAAATGCAAGTTATTCAGTTAAGTGGATAGTTGGCTGCCCTCTTTGAGCTCTTCCCTAAACTATTCTCTTCTTTTCTTTTCTTTTTTTTTTTTTTTAAATTTTTTATTTATTTCTAGGAGAGAGAGAGAGATAGCGTGAGTAGGGGAGAGTCAGAGAGAGAGGGAGACACAGACTCTGAAACAGGCTCCAGGCTCTGAGCTGGCAGTCAGCACAGAGCCCGACGCGGGTCTTGAACCCACGAACCGTGATATCATGACCTAAGCGAAAGTCAGACGCTTAACCGACTAAGCCACTCAGGCGCCCCAATTCTCTTCTTTTCTTACATAGTTTATTTTCAAGTTGGTTTCCATATAACACCCAGTGCTAATCCCAACAAGTGCCCTCCTCCATGCCCATCAGCCCCCTTCCCCTCTTCCCCACCCCCATCAGCCCTCAGTTTGTTCTCAGCATTCAAGAGTCTCTCATGTTTTGCCTCCCTCCCTCTCCCCCACCATTTCCCCCCTTCTTATCCCCCATGGTCCTCCGTTAAGTTCCTTCTCATCCTCCTATACTTGCAAACATATGGTATCTGTCCTTCTCTGCCTGACTTATTTCGCTCAGCATAACACCCTCAAGGTCCCCCCATGTTGCTACACATGGCCAGATTTCATTCTTTCTTATTGCCATGTAGTATTCCACTGTATAGATAAACCACATCTTCTTGATCCATTTGTCAGTTGATGGACATTTAGGCCCTTTCCATGGCTATCGTTGAGAATGCTGCTATGAACATTGGGGTACATATGCTCCTATGCATCAGCACTCCTGTAACCCTTGGATCAATTCCCAGCAGTGCTATTGCTGGGTCATAGGGAAGTTCTATTGTTAATTTTTTGAGGAAACTTCTCACTGTTTTCCAGAAGGGCTGCACCCATTTACATCCCCACCAACAGTGTGGGAGGGTGCCTGTTTCTCCACATCTTCACCAGCATCTAGAGTCTCCTGATTTGCTTATTTTTGCCACTCTGGTGTGAGGTGGTATCTCGGTGTGGTTTTGATTTGTATTTCCCTGATGATGAGGGACCCTGAGCATCATTTCATGTGTCAGCCATCTGGATATCCTCTTTGGAGAAGTGTCTGTTCATGTCTTCTGCCCATTTCTTCACTGAATTATTTGTTTTTCAGGTGTGGAGTTTGGTGAGTTCCTTATAGATTTTGGATACTCGCCCTTTATCTGATGTCATTTGCACTATTTTTTCCCATTTCATCAGTTGCCTATAGTTTTATAGATCATTTCCTTTGCTGTGCAGAAGCTTTTTATCTTGATGATGTCTCATTAGTTCATTTTGTTTTGTTTCCCTTGCCTCTGGAGATGTGTTGAGTAAGAAGTTGCTTGCAGCTGAGGTCAAAGAGGTTTTTACCTGCTTTCTCCTCTAGGATTTTCATGGCCTCCAGTCTTACATTTGGGTCATTCATCCATTTTGAGTTTATTTTTGTGTATGGTGTGAGGAAGTGGTCCAGGTTCCTTTTTCTGCATGTCTCTATCTAGTTTTCCCAGCACCACTTGCTGAAGAGACTGTCTTTATTCCATTGAGTATTCTTTACTGCTTTGTCGAAGATTAGTTGGCCATACATTTGTGGGTCCAATTCTGAGTTCTCTATTCTATTCCATTGGTCTATATGTCTGTTTTTGTGCCATCCCCAGAACTATTCTTTATGGTGTAACATGAAGAGTAAAAATAATTCCTTATTAGTTGTAATAATAACATATAAACATCATTGTGGGTCCTTGGATATTTCCAAAGTGCTTTCACACATGTACAATTTGATCCCTAAAACATCCTAGTGAAATAGAGAAATTATTATGATTCACATATACAAATGAATATATATATAAAGAGGATATATACTATATATATTTACATGTATATAGTACATGCTTGCATTGCATATATATTCTTAAGTACTTTTGAGAACACAGAAACCAGTCCAAGATGATGCATATTGCTTACAATCCAGTTTGCAATTTGATTCTGAGCTAGCATTTATTTTCTGTTATTAATCAGCATACTGAAAATTAAACTGAGATAGTTCAAAAGCACACCATTCCAAATATGTATTATTATAAACCAAAGTAGGCACCACATGGAATGAAGTATTCAGATATGGAAGCTTGGAGTTCCAGTTTAACTATAATGGGAAAAGATTGGATCTTCTCAGTGTGTGAGCAAAATAACATTGTAACATCTGAGCCAGAAAATATTTACTCTCAATCACTGCTTGTTAGAAACTCTCATAAAAGTGCTGCTCAAACAATGGCTTGTTTAGGGGACCTGAGTTTAGAACCTTGCATCTATCAACTCATGGGTCAAAACAAAACAAAACAAAACACACCCAGAAAATTAACTTTCTGTTAATAAGTCATCATCATTTCTAGCCACGTACATCCCTATTTCTTGCTGTTTCATACTCCAAGCACTGTTGGATAAAAGTACTCATATATTTCCTGGTTAAAGCTCTATCAAAAGGACATTGGTTTTGGTACTACCCAGTAGGAAGGAAATGTTTTGGAAAACTAGCTTCCTATGGCTCTTTCTACACCTTTGATTTTGAACTTCCAGTTCTAGGGCCATCATGTAAATGAGATTATTCTGATCAATGAATGCATGTCTAGATTATATCTGGAGAAACAACCAGCATTATTAATAGATGGACATTTCCATTTATTTATTTTCAAGATATAATAGATAATTTGGCAAAACTCTAATGATGGTTGTGTGAGAGAGACAACAATAAATATCTCATTAGCACTTATGTTATGAAAACAATAGTTAATAAGAGAGACCTTGGAAGTTGGAAGGATTTTAATCAGTGAATTAATGAGAAGAGGGACAAAGAGTTCATTGAGTTAGTTTTGTTGTCAAAATAGCCTGCAATGTTCTAAGTCGAGTAGGCAGGAAAAGACTCTAATTTATATTTTTTCTGCCCCCCAAAATTTAGTTGTGCATTTTGTGTAGAACCAAGAGACATGATGTTTAAGTCTTTAAACACACAAGAAAAAGATTACAACAAGCAAATAATGAAGTCTTAGGGTTTACTCCACTTCAAAATAACTGCAATTATATAAATATTTGAATTTTTATAACCAGATTTTTAAAAATTGAACGCTAGCATTTATTGTGTTCTCCTTTTAGTGTCACTTAATGTGGTCCCATATTAAGTGGTGCTACCACTGCATATGTGTGTCTCTTCATATGTGTCTGTGTGTTTTCTTCATGACAATTTTAGTGGTTACTTAGCTCAAATCCAATAATCCCCTTTGCTATCTTTTAACTTATCTTAAATGTATTTCATTATGTATCTTTATGGACTATATCACATCCTTTAAAGAACAAAATGTTTTTGGATGGATGGATGGGTTGTGAATAGATAGATGGAAGTCATCTGAGATAGGATAAGACATAATCATAGTCTTTTGGGGTCAGTGTAATCTCAGAGTTTTGCTATAATTGTAGCCAATCAAAAACTTTTAGTTTTGTAGCTTCTGTTTCTTGATATTAAAAATGACGAGTTTAGACTAAAGATCACTAAGGTTTGGCCATTGCAAGATGTATGATTGCTTGACTAAAACATGGTTCTATCTCCTAACATGTTAAATGTCAACAATGAAAGCTTGAAGTTTGGAGACGTGTTAGTTGAAACTATTTATCATTGACATTTTATAATTATTTGAAAAAATCTTTTGGGGCATCATTACCAGTAAGGATTTTCAGTTCAACATGTGTGACAAATTAGTCCATTCAGTCACAGTGGTTAGAGTAGAGGTCCATATGGACTTACCTAGAAGCCTAGATTTGTGTTGTGAACATCTGTCAGTTTTCATTTAATTTGGAAATGGCCAAACTCATTTCAGAATTTTGGACTCATGTTCAAAAGCAAGTCAATAGAGAGGGAACACGGTTGGTCACATACATATTCTAATTTCTTTTTTAGCATCTCCACCCCACTACCAGCAGTCTTTGGAGGTCTTATACCCCCGAATTCTAGTTAATGAGAATCCAGGGGAATAGATTATTACAATACCTGTCTAATAGTACAAGAGATATACTATCTTTTTTAAAACATAAATTTAATTTCAAGTTTTCTGACACCAGTTTTCTCCTTTGCAGATTTATACTTTGCATAACTTTGCTAAAATATGATGTTCTTTTTTTGACCAAGCAGAAAGGCTTTTTTTCTTTCTTCCATATTTCCTTTAAATTCATTTTAAAAGCATTATTTCTACATTCCTATCTTCCCTTTTGAGTTTTGCCTGTTCAGATGTCCAGTATCAAATGCATATAAAATGCATGTTAAAAATGAGTAAGATATTGTGATCTTTACCATGGTGGAGTTTTTCTATCCAACCCACTTTTACTGTTCTGGAACCATTGCATACATTTTAAATAGTCAAGAAAATCTTAAAGAAAATTGAATGGCTTTCAAGTCTGTCTTTTCCCCCAAGCAGACAGATGATTTATGGTCACTTTTTGTAATAACCTAAGGCATCAATTGGAGGAAAAAAACATTAAAGAAATATGAAAGCTGGCTGTTTTCAGAAATATTTAAGCTTTGCCCTAAATATTCATGAATGGCAATGTTCAAACCTTCGAATTGGGTAAATGAGTGTACAAATGGGTATTTTTTTGAGCCTGGACTTAATCATAACGCTCAGAATAATAGCACCTCCACTTGCATTCTGCATAAGCAAGTTGTTAGTGAATATTTAATGAAGTAATAGTTATGGGAGTACTGCTACATTTCAAGAAAACTAAGCCATTTGAATTGAATTGATTGTTATTTGTATCAGTGAGTGATTTGTTCCTGTACTTTAGAATAGAGTAGGTACAATAAGTTATTTGCAGGTGGGAACTACAATTTATACCTTGCTATATAGTGACCATATTTTGATCCCAGCAGAGAACACTATGTATACATGAGGTATACATGAGGTGTTTTCTTTTTGTTGGTGTCTAATTGAGTCTCACTTTTTTTTGTTATTCATGTGTTGGAGCTAAAATTCATGCTTCCCATTTTAGATCTCAGCTCATTGCTTTTATTTTTGTTAGATTAGTTAGCCATGGAATTGACATCTTTATGTAGCATCTACTACTCAGAGAAATAATCTACAAGTAAGATCCCAAAACTTGACTGAGATCATGAAAACTACCATAAAAGTCTCTATGCAGAGACTCTAAACTCACTTTGTACCTCTAATAGGTTTGTTGATTTTTAAAATTTTTAAAATGTTTGTTTATTTTTTAGATAGAGAGAGAGACAGAATACAAGCATGGGAGGGGAAGAGAGAGAGGGAGACACAGAATCTGAAACAGGCTTCAGGCTCTGAGCTGTCAGCACAGAGCGCAACATAGGGCTTGAACCCACAAACCACGAGATCATGACCTGAGCCAAAGTCAAACGCTTAACCAACTGAGCCACCCAGGTGCCCAATAGGATTGTTGATTACCTAAAATTGCCAGTTTGATGTAACTTTGTTAGTTTGATTTGGTCAAATAGACTCGTGGTTTGGAAATTGTATATATGTATTACAACTGGGTTATTTTTCTGCGGTTTTCCTCTTTGCAAATATTGGCACTTCCCCCACTCCCTAGAAACCTCTTGTCTTATAAATTATTAGTGCAATGCATTGGGCCTTGGATTGTGCATCCTGTAACACTTATTCTGAATTCCAAATTTTTTTTTTTTGTTCATGAAAATGTGCCTAGCAATAAGTGTTTTCTGGAGAAACTGTCAGCTTCAATCCTGAAATCCAGACACAAATGCTCTCTCTCCTCCAAAACAGCTTCATATAGACAAAAGTATCAGCGAGAACAAGTGTCCATCAATTAGCAAAACATGTCTCATATCAGCTAGATCCACATTCACCCCTATCTGTTTTCTCATTTCAGTTTAGATGTTGATCACAGCAGTGAAAGCTTTGGGTAAATAATGCTATACAAATGAGCACCATTGCTTGAGATATTTTTCAGTGTTGTATTTGGATATGTAGCCATATATGCTCTTGTTTAGAAATAAAGTTTCAATCACAATTGTAGAGTAAATCATGAATTTCTTTGTGGACATCAAACTCATAGTGAACATAGTTTTGCATAGTGGAATTTGTTATTTTGTCCTAATAGATTTTTCTTGTAGGGATTCTCATCAGAATGTATCTGTCTTCAGTAAAGCTGTTTATTGTGAGATGCTGTTCTTAGTAGAGATATAGCATTACAGACTAAGTTTATACTAAGACTAAGTTTATGTGTAAGCATATACCACACAGATATGCATTTGTGCTGTATTTTAAAAAGTGGCACTGGAGTGCCTGGGTGGCTCAGTCAGCTAAGCGTCTAGCTCTTGATTTTGACTCAGGTCATGATCTCACAGTTTGTGGGATCAAGCCCTACATCAGGCTCCGCTCATAGTACAGAACCTGCTTGGGATTTTCTCTCTCCCTCTCTCTCTGCCCCTTCCTCAGTTGCTCTCTAAATAATAAGCTTTTAAAAAAAGTGATAGCAACTGAATATGCAGCGAATTCCACCATTAGATTTGGGGGGAGGATGTCTGTAAGTAAGAAAAAAAAGAACAAAAATACACCAGTTTCTCTACTTTTTAACCCACCAAATGGTGTCTCTGGAATAACCCTCTCTGTTAAAGAAATTAAATAAGTTGATATAACTTCTTACTACACACATCCTTTTTCCCACCCATCCTGATGACAGTTTTATCTTCTGTATCATGTTGGTGTTTTTCCATAGAGCATGATGAGTTAAGTTTCAGTGCCTTTATTTCTTGAATTCCGTTCACATCATTTTTTCCCCTAAAGGTAAGGAGAACTAGGTATTTTTAGCAGACAGTTTGAACAAGTACGGATGCTGCTGTGTGAATGTACAGGCCACTCTGAATTAGGGAAGACCAACATGGCACTTTGACCTGTGAGTGGTTAAATGCACAGTTAGGGACATTTATCTAAATGGACATTTATGTAAAGCTAATGCTTTTGCTTGATTACTCTTCTGTCTCTTTCAGCAGGTTGTCTCTTTTCTGCAAAAGGTTATAAACATCAGGGAAAGTATACTGAAGAATAGAATTGATTAATGTGACATATTTGAGTTTCTTTCTACCACTCTCTCAACAGCATGTCATAGAAAGACAGCTCCAAACATAGTGAATTAAATTTAAATTACACGGCGTTGACTAGAAGATTGTTTAGCTAATTCAGCCTCCAAAATGAAACTTGATTTTTTTCCCTATATTGGAGCCATTTCCTGATTTTTCACAGAGTGACAATTTCTGCCAAGTCATCTATTGATTTGAGATCTTTTGTTCAGAAGACTATTGCTAGTTTTCCATTTTTGAGAGAAAAAAAACATGAAAAACAAGGACGTATATTCATTATACCAGGAAAAGAACAATAAAAATTAAAATACAGTTTTACAATAACATCACGTTTGTATGGTGATTTTTTCCTACCATGAGAGGGCTGTAAGAGATACTATTTATTTTATGACATTTTTTGTTATTTTAGGTACTATGTTTTGTGAAAGATAACACTGAGAACATTCTCACACTTTCTGTTTATTGTGGAATTATTCCAGAAGAATGTAGGAAATAGGTCAACTTTTTAAAGAAAATTTAACTTGGGTGGCCTAAATAATATAGTCTGCATGCAACACTGTCCACTGAATCACACATTTTAGCCCTTGAATTTATTTTGAGAAGCAGCCTTCGTTATTTAGATTTGATGTTTGACTTCTGATTCAGAATGTAAAACTAGGGAGTGAAAGATGGAAGCTTAGTTCAACAAAGTACCAATATAGCTACTGTATTTTGATATAACTACTTACACAAGAGGTGAAAAGTTGAAAATAATTCACAAAAACAACTTCTTGCTTAATGTCTTAAATTATATAAATGCAGTACCAGAAAAGATTAAATCGGTGATACATTTATTGAAATAATAATGTTGATAGTATCACAACTTTTATAAGCATTGGCAAAGTGGTCCTGTTGTTGTGACTAATCCTTACAACAATAGGTACTATTGTGCTCTCCATTTTATTCACATGTGAAAAATTACTTCTTTTTTTTTTCTAGGAGAGAGAGAGACAGCATGAGCAGGGGAGGGTCAGAGAGAGAGGGAGTCATAGACTCTAAAACAGGCTCCAGGCTCTGAGCTGGCAGTCAGCACAGAGCCCGACGCGGGGCTCGAACCCACGAACCGCGAGATCATGACCTAAGTGAAAGTTGGACGCTTAACCGACTAAGCCACCCAGGCGCCCCTTCACATGTGAAAAATTACTTCTAAAGCAAGGTTCTCCACCTCTGCACCACTGACCTTGTGGCTCATAAAATCCTTTGCTGTGGAAGAACTGTCATGTGCATTTTAGGATGTTAAGCAGCTTCCCTGGTCTTTGCTCATCAGATTCCAGTGGGAGCAGACTCCCCCACCCACCCCCTGCCCAGTTGTGACAACTGAAAATATCTCTTGACATGGCCAAATGCCCACCCTCCCACCCCAGCTGAAGGAGAGAGAGGGGGCAATATCACTGTTGGGGTGCAAAGCACTGGGTTAGAGAATCTATTCTCATTGCCAAGTAGTATTCCATTGTATATATAAAAGACATCTTTTTATCCATTCATCAGTTGATGAACATTTAGGCTCTTTGCATAATTTGGCTATTGTTGAGAGCATTGCTGTAAACATTGGGGTGCAATGGAGTACTGCTTGGCGATGAGAAAGAATGAAATCCTGCCATTTGCAGCAACATGGATGGAACTGGAAGGTATTATGCTGAGTGAAATAAGTCAGTCAGAGAATGACCGATATCATGTTTGCACCTATACGTGGATCTTGAGAAACTTAACAGAAGACCATGGGGAAGGGAAAGGGGAAAAAATAGTTACAAAAATAGTTACAAAAAATAGAGAGAGAGGGAGGGAGGGAGGCAAACCACAAGAGACTGTTAAATACCGAGAACAAACTGAGGGTGGAAGGAGGGGTGAGGGCAAAGGGAAAATGGGTGATGGACATGGAGGAGGACACTTGTTGGGATGAGCCCTGGGTGTGGTATGTAAGACAATTTGACAATGAATTATATTTAAAAAAAGAATCTATTCACATCCTAGTCTTCCCCTGTCAAGAAGAGAACAACAACCCTATACTGATTTTATCAATAGAGTTAAAATTCCTCAAGGAAAATGAGAAATTCTCTTGTAACCTTGAAACTAGCTTGAACAAGTATCTACTGTGGTTGAGAAAAAAAGTAGCCTTCCACTTGAAGTTGGCTTTAAAAGAAAAAAACAAGGCAGATAATCTGCTCTGGGGTGAACTGGAACAATTGACCTGCATGGCCTCATAATCCAATAAGTTGCTGTTATCAAGTCAGTTTGGATGTTATCCTGCAAAATGTGCTCATGCCACGAGGAGGCTGGGTTCTGCCTTTTAAAGCTCACTTTAATGAAAGATACCTGCGTGACCATCACAGCAATTGCTGCTGGTTATCACTGACATGAACAGTTCCAGTTTCAGGGACACTGGTATTTTGAACTCCCTCTTTTAAAATAGCAGCAGCAAAATAAATGCATCCAGTCTCCCTTAATTCCAGTCTCAGGGGCATTAAGAACAAAATAACATGAAACCATCTCAAAATGCTATTTAAATACTCGTGTTTATTTAAAGGTACCTCATGAAGTATTAAGATCTGAACAAATTCTTTATCTTTCAGTAGAGCCCCTGTACTCGGAAGAATTTTAGGCTGAGTTCTTGTCAAAAAAGTGTATCATCCTTTATCTTCATTTTTCAAAATGGCAGAGTTTTCCAGACATTTATTTATTTATAGTTTAATCTCTGCCTATATTAAGTGCTCCCTTAATCATAATAAGTCGTATCATAGTTCTTTTTTTTCTTCAACGTAGGATCTCTGTATATTATTGTAATTCCATTTTTAAATAAGTATTTCATCAGGGTTGGTGTTCTGGGTATTGTCAAAACAATTATAATCTCCTTAATCCTTAACCAATGTAATGAAATATTTCCTATCATATACATTGAGTCCTTTACTTAACCATTAGCCAAATCAGATGCAAACCTTCACAGTTTCCATGCAATATCTATTCCGAGTTTACTGCTGCTTGTAAGTGGCAGTAAAGAACAACCTTTGGTGCTTGTAAATGATGTGATGAACCGCTAGGATTTACATACTCTCCTTTTTATTACAATGATGGTTATCTTTTTCGCTGTAAGTGCAATGAAGCAACCAGAATGTCACAGAGAAAACTATCACCTCTATCCTCTTGCTGTAAAAATCATCCCTCTGTATGCTTCTCATTTATTATGAAAACTTAATGATGAAAAGGACAATGGTGAAATGATATCTGCTACCCTAATATTGCAAAACTAAGAATCAGATGTGAAATCTCCCCATCCCCAGTCCCTTAAATGGATGATATTTGCTTCCCTTCAATGCATCAGTGAGATATATTCTCTACTTAATCTGTGTTTCCTGATAATGACAAGCTATAGCTCAAAGATTCATCAAATTCTACCTGGTCGTGAATATAAAAGGTTATAGCTGTTCTGCTTTTAGGAAGCCAAGCACAAGTACTGCATAAAGCCTACTGATGCATACTTTGTAGCACTCCAGGGTTGTAATAAATTTCAAGTCATCTGCTTCTGCCAGGTTGTTTGAATCAACTGTATGCTACTGGGTACAGCTATTCTGTGCAGTTGAATGGATGGGTATCTACAGGTGGGCTGCCACCATTTCCGTGCCCTTGTGTAAAATAAGCTGTAATCAAGTTTTTACAAATATGTGGATTCTTCCATGAGAGATCTAAAATAGGTTGAAAAAATGTAGGCTCTGTGTCCTCGGGAAGAAAAATAACGAACTGGGTTTTGCAACCTATCAGGAAAACACAAATCCGTTTCAGTTGTCAGTGAGACAAAGATTAGAGTGTCTCTTTGATCCCTTGAAATTAATCTACTCAATGTGATTTTTTTCACAGACCACAGATGACATCCTTGTGGCCTCAGCAGAATGTCCCAGCGACGATGAGGACATTGACCCCTGTGAGCCGAGCTCAGGTGGGTTAGGTTAGTCGACTTTTTTTCTTACTTTTTTTGCTTTACTCTAAATCTTTGTTGCATGCTATAGTCCTTAGAAGAGGCTTGCATTTATTTCTAGAAGTCCACCCCATTAAACAATGCCTCATTGTGAGATAAGGGGTTTTGCTTTTTGCATGGATAAATTTCCCCACATATATTAGAAAACAGATTTTAAAAACAAACCCCACCGAGATTATGTATTTCAGAAGAAGCAATGGGGGACAGCACACAAGGCTGATACCTTACCGTTCACATTACATTAACTCACAATGTAATTTTTGTGTATAACGGTATAATAGGCTTTCCTTTGGGTCACCTGTAGTAAAATTGTAAAGCTTAAAAATTGCACTGCATTGTGGACAATTATTTGACCTTTCTACTGACAAAAAGTCCCCACTACTCACTCTGCCAGCAAATTAACTATCTTAAGTGATAAATTTCTGAATTTCAGAAGTAAGAGTATTATGGCAGTAGTAAAACAAACAGCAGGTAGAATCCTTGATACATTGAATAGAGAAATATTTGAGTCTTGCCATGTCTCCCTAAAATTTAAGTTGATGCATTTTAGCTCTAGCTGATGCATAATTTCTCCTCCTTCTTTGTGATAATGGCATGACTGCCTAACATACAAATACTATTTCCAAAGCAGTTCTGTACCTGTAAGTGGTGGCTATGAACTCTGAAAATGAATGAATCATAGGGTGGGTTTGCTTCCAGATATTCATAATACCAAATATCAGGGTCATTTCCATGAGTTTCCTCTGTAAAGGAGTGTTTCTTCAAATTCAATAATTTTCTTCTTTAGGTGAACAAAGGGAGTAAGATAAATATAGACTAACCACTCGGTTAACTCATGACCTCTGTAGCTGTCATGCGGAATCACAGAAGCACTTCCTGTCACCATAAAATTACGAATTTATATTCTTCTGAGGAATATTGCTTTAAAGTAAATCTATTCATTTTGATATATGGATTTAAAAAAGGGTTCAGGATGCATATCTTGCATCTTCTTTTGAATATCACAACCCACTGACTGTAGCCACACACTCTAAGCACTTGGAGCCGCTACTGGGGCCCAGAAGGGAGCTTCTCACCTCTCAGCTGGAGAAGGTCAGAAGATGCAGACATGTTGTGTTCTTGTCCCCTTTCCTCTGGCCTTTATCAATCAAAAATGTTGGCCTCTAGAATGTACTTAGAACTCTGATGATCATCTATTTCATTCCTCTGGTTTATTGGTCTCCACAGTAATTCCCTTTTGGCTGTCTGGACAGATATGGTCGCTTCATGATAGGATCCTAGGCTCCTTTGCCAAGTTCCTTTTTCACTGGTATTCTCATTCTTTCTGTGTTTGTGAAAAAATAATAATAATAAGTTGTTTCTTGTCCATTACATAAGCCCCATTTCTTTGCCTTCCCCTTCCCTAAATTCTTCTTTATTTCTCTTACTTTCACATGACCAATCATGACCTTCTGTTTTATATCTGGTTTTCGCTAAGATCCTCCAGCCTGGATTGTTCATAAAACAAAGCCTGGTGTTGGGTTGTACATTGAGTGTGTGTGTGTGTGTGTGTGTGTGTGTGTGTGTGTGTGTGTGTGTGTGTTTATATTTGTATTTGATTTTGCTTTACTAATTAGCATTTTCTAGAGAGAAATTGATTTTTGCAGTATATTTCACTATATTAGCATAGTGCTGAAAACAGTATAGATTATTACTAATTACAGTACTTGCTGTACTTGGTTTTCCTCTGGTCTGAATCTTTCTTTCGCTAACTGAGTATAGGCCATCATCCTCTGTGTATATGTAGCATCCTCACCCTGCATACCTAGTAAATTCAATAGGAGAACTCTAATTACACTTAAAATTGTTGCTTTTTTTTTTTTTTTTGGTCTTGAGCACAGCTAAGTGATCCATTTCTTCTCACCATTGCTTATAGTCTTACTAGCCATTCTTTATAGACTAGTTTATCGCCTTCCCCTTTCTCTGGGGACACTGGCTCTAACAACAGGGCAGTGGGTGGCAGGGAGGAGAAGGGGGGAGGGAAAGAGAGAGATTACCCTTTTGTCATCCTCTCTCCCATTTATTCACTTGATTTGTGGCTGTTTTGTCAAATACTATAGCTTGATGGAAAGTGAGGAACAGTTTGTCCATAGCCATACTCTAGACAGTAATCGTTCTGTCCCATTTCCTTCACCACACTTACCACTGTACGAATTTTGTTTGCTTACTTGTTACTTGTTCATTACTGTACAGCTTGCATGCCCCACAAGAAAGCAAGCTCCGTGAAGCAGGAACCCTGGTTGTCTCTCTGCATGGATTTGTTGTGCAAATTTTAATTTTGTTTCGCTGCATCAGTGTGTTGTCCAATATACAAGGCACAGCAGCTACTGAGTGTATGTAATGACAGCTCCTTCGGTACTGTTGCACCAAGCCTGCTGGAACCTTCCATCTTCTCCCTCCTTGTTTCTTTCTACACTCCATAGTTTTCAATTCATCAGTTCTCTTAAGGCTTACACTTCAAATTCTGTCACTCCAATGTCATCTTTTTTTGTAGGCTTTCCTTATGATCTTACCTCTCCTTGATAGTGTATTTCATGAATGGTTTCTCTTTCTATATTACATTTTGTAAGTGAGAGCTCTTTCTGTCATTGGCTTTTTCTGTCCCATCCCTTATGATTTTTTTCACACCCATCTTTAATAATTCATGCTGTGTTGCTCTTTTGGCAGACTTGGCTCTGTGTGACAGCTTCTTAGAAGTCCAGAGTGTATATGATTTTTTTTTCTATTTTCCAACTGTTTTTTTTGACTAGCAGTGGTTTTTCAAAATCATATTCTAATCTGAATATTGTTTCATTATAGAATGCTCCTCCTGCACCTCTTTGTTTCTCAATGTAATGATGTGCTGGTTTTCTTAAATATGTTTTTCTTGTTTGCTTTTCATCTTGAATACCAACATAAAATAACATGGGTGAAAATTGTAGATGCTGATGTTATTAGACTTTAAATACTGTTAGATATAATGACAGAAATCATTTCACATATCAGCAAGTCATATTTTGGGAAACTTATTTTTTTAATGTTTTTTACTTATTTTTGAGAGAGAAAGAGACAGTATGAGCAGGGGAAGTTCAGAGAGAGAGAGGGAGACACAGAATCTGAAGCAGGATCCAGGCTCTGAGCTAGCCATCAGCATAGAGCCCGAAGCGGGGCTTGAACCCACGAACCGTGAGTTCATGACCTGAGCTGAAGTCAGATGCTTAACCGACTGAGCCACCCAGGCACCCCAGGAAACTGATTTCTAAGAAAAGTAACATACTGAGCTAAATATTCAGAAATGCATGTATCTGCTATGTACATTTCCTAATCCTGAAACAAGTGAAAGAAGATATTTTTTGTAAAAAGATGCATAATTACTTTTCAGATATTCTGACCAAATCTTTGTATTTCACGCCAGTGTCTTTCAGACTCCCTGAATATTTACATGTGAAGGTTCTCTAATCACCCAAACCCACCCTCTCTTCAAAAAATGGCTTCTTCTGTGAAAATGGGTTATGATCATTTATGTGCCTTCCTAAGGCTATTAATAAAAGAGGAAAATTCTGGCATTTTCAACACAAGTAAATTATGCCTTTTATCAAGTGTTTGATAAATTTGACTTAGTATGTGGTTCTACTCAAAACTCTTAAGAGGAAAGTTGTATATTTGGTGGATTATCAGTTTCACCATTGATCAAGTAGTATTGAGTCCTCCTTTGCCCACGCACTGTTCTGTTCAGCTCCAGGAACAAAAATAAAGTTTATACCTTTAGTCTCATCCTACAAAAGGGCCTCTTTCATTCTCTCCCGGATGTTGTCAGTTATTCTTGATGATTGCTGGACTCTTCATCTTTAACATTAAGATATTGCCTATTTTTCCTGTTGTTGCAAGGATTAAAACAAATATATTTAAGGCACCGGCTGTGATGCCTGGCATGAAATAGAGCATAAGTGGTGGCTTTTCATTTTCCCAATTTAGTTACATAAAAAAAGAATATTCAAGCTATTTTTTCCCTATTACATAATGCTGTTACTTTTCCTGGCTGCAAATTGGTGGGCAACTGATGAAACCACTCAGGCCTCCTGGTGGGAACTGTACATGTTGAATCTGGATCAGCAGCAACTCCCTAGGTGAGAACACATGGAACTCAGTGATGCTTGATTCCAGCCACAGTGTCCTGCATGGTTAGCATTGAGTGACAGCTTCCCATCAGTATAAACTTAGTATTTTAGAAAATGAGAGGGGCGCCTGGGTGCCTCAGTCGGTTAAGTGTCCAACTTCGGCTCAGGTCATGATCTCATGGTTCGTGGATTCAAGCCCTGCATCAGGCTCTGTGCTGAATGCTTGCTCAGAGCCTGGATCCTGCTTAAGATTCTGTGTCACCTTCTCTTTCTGCCCCTCTACCACTCATGCTGTGTCTCACTCTGTCTCTCAAAAATAAATAAATGTTAAAAGAAAACTAGAAAATGAGAGTGTAGCTCTACAATTTAGGTCTGATTGAACCCCAACTTTTAGAAGGACAGGTGGAAAGCTAAAGCAGCCAGTGATAACTAGGTCACAGGCCACCATTGCTCTAAAATGCCTGGTTTTGGCTGCCTGGACACATGACAAGTGGATGAGATTTTCTTCATACTTCTCAAAAAGACTGGCAACCTCTGTGCCTTTCCCTCGGCCTAGAGATATGGTTGTTAGATTAAATGAATGAATATATGGAAAGCATGTTGTAGAACAGTGTCTTGGTCCTAATACATTCTATGAGTGTTTGCTGTTATTCTTCTTTGTATTATATAAATATACATATTTTGCAAGACCTCTTTTTTTTTTTTCACTTGAACATAAGGCTTTGTAAAGCAGACTTCTATGAAGTCTTATATTTGTGATTCACTTAGTAAGCTGACAAAATGGCACCCCTGCAAACACATTCCAAAATGGTCCTTAATCATGTCCATACATCTTAGTTTTGAGCCCCTCTTCTAAAGACCCCTTTCTCAAAACTCCTGAAGAAATTAGAAGAGGCAATTTTTTAAAGTTTGTTGATTTATTTGTGAGAGAGAGAGACAGAGAGACAGAGAGCGAGCAGGGTGGGGCAGAGAGGGAGTTATAGAATCTCAAGAAGATTCTGTGCTGTTAACGAGCAGCCCGACAGGGGATCAAACCCAGGAATTATGAAATCATGACCCATGCCTTACTGAGATTAAGAGTCAGATGCTCAACTGACTGAGCACCCAGGTGCCCCTGGAAGAGGTGATTTTTATTTACTACTATAAATGAAGAGAATGATGCACTTTCGTGTGGGAACTTCCTGATGAATAAATTGTCACTTGTTACAGAGGAAACAGGACCAGCTTCCTGTTTCCTGGGAGTACTGCTTAGGAAGGACAATTTCCTCTTAGATTTATAATGCTAAAAATGATTTGTCTATGCTCATTATGTATGTGTGTGGGGATGGGGAGGAGCTAATGGCATAATGGGCCACTTTCAAATAAAATTTGCCAAATGAGAAAAAGAAAAGCTTACTGAATAATAAAAAATCTGGTAGTTATAGAAGAAAAAGATCATCATTTTTGTGGCAATCTCTTAAGCATTAGCTAAACTAATGGGGATAAGGTGATCAGTATAGCCCCTCAAAGGATACCTGTTGATTGCTCATCAGTTGGATGATTGGGGTTTTGGTTATGGGAGTAATGATAGATAACAGTAATAACTTGTTTTTAGTTGGAGATTTATTCTGTGTTCATCATTGTTCTTGTATTTCATAAACATTATTATATTCCATTATTGACAAAACTTCTGAAGTATTTTCATAGCTGGGAGATTCAGAGAGATTAAGTTACTTTTTGTAACATGAGAGAGCTACTAAGCTCTCTAAATTAGAAAAGGTAGGCTTTTAACTTCTTGGAATGCAGAATGTTCTAAAATTCAGGCACCTCACAAATATAGGATTAATTTTTTAAATGTTCAGTTAAATAACTCTATGACTGGCATAGATTTAAATTGGATGGCAAAGAGTCCTTTACATGTATTACTATTCATTCGGCTAAATTTACTACAATTAGCATGCAACTTTGAGTGGTTTTTCAGTGTGCTATATTGAGAAAAGATCAAAGGATTTCTACTGAAGTGATCCCATTAACCACATTAGGAAAAAAGCTATGTATACGGAATAAGGTGCATCTTTTCATTAAATAAAGTAATCACAATCATTTAAAGGAATATATCACTTATTAGGTCATATTTTTAGAGCCTGATTAGAAGATAATTTTGTGCTACATTTAAATTTTGTATATGTATTACCTAATTATTCAAAAGCAAGCTTAATTAGCCATAATAGCCAATACATTGCTGTTAAAATGGAAATTTTGAGCTGTCACCAGAAAAACACCAATAATTAGGACTTCATTTTTGAAAACATCTAGAATATCTCCTGAGCACCAGGCTACACTCAGCACCAACCATAAGGAGTCAGGGCACTGCTAATCATATAGGAGCAGGGCGGGCACCTGGATTTGGGGGACTAATAGACTACAAGGCTTTTGGTGTATGACATTCTGGTGTAGTAACCATGTTTTTCCCATGTAAACCTATCCTTCAGAAAACTAGAATAAAAATGAATGCTGTTTGATTAAAATAGAAGAAAGTCATTAGACGTCATTTACACTTTTTCCCTATTTCTGAGAGCAGTAATGTCAAAACAAAAAATACACTGGACTAAGTTAAATAGTCAAGGAAAATTCAAGATTATTGTAATATATGGAGGCCAGAACTCAAACTGATCTCACCTCCAACTCAACTGAGAAAAAGAAGACTGGAGAGTTCTGTGGAGGGATCATAGACTTCCTGTGGAATGCTAATTGGCTTCACCCAAAGGAAAAGCAAACCTCCTTGAAATATCTTCCTGGTTGGAGGTTCAGTTACAATTTGGAGAAAGGCACCCTCCCTTTCCAAGGTAGGCTCCTACCCTCCCACAGAAATTGGGAGATAGGGAGCTATCCTTGTTGATATTTCAAAGGAATGGCTCTCAGGTCCTTGAGAAAAAGAATCCTGGGTTGTAACACTAGCAAGAGGCTTTTAAAAATATTTACATATCAAAAGGGCAGAGAATAAATTTGAAATTATAAGTTTTCTACAGTAAATGCTCAAAAAAAAAAAGGGAGGCCAAGGACCCAGAGAAGGAAGAAGTCCATCTAAAGTTTGATCAAGCTGTGGCCAATATGAAGGTCTTTGTCAGTGAGGAGGAGTCCATCTTTCCAGGCAACCAATTTCATTCACCAAAATTAGTTCCTACAAAGAAATCAGTAGGCAACAAAATAATAAACAAAAGGTGGTTTTTATTTGTCTGTTTTCAGAACACTGCAATTTATATTCAGTGTAAACGATTTGGACCTATCTGTGATTTGGGAATTTTTTTTAAAAAAACAATAAAATAGAATAGATTGTCACACATTAGAAAAACCCTTAAGAGCATTTTGTAAGAACTTTGATACACAATAGGGAGTGAATACTAGTTCTGACTATAACTTTGGAGTCAGATAGAACTGGTTTGATTTACAGCCCTTCCTGATCTTGGGGAAGTTACTTAGTCTCTTTGAGGTTCAATTTCCTAGTCTGTAAAATGGGCAGAATAAAGTTGTTATAAGATTGAAAGAAGTCGATGCATACCCAGTGATTAGCAAAATGTCTGGCCACATATTAGAGGTATAACAAATAATAACAAATGCACTGGTGAGTGGAGGATCTGTTTCTACTAGCATTGTTGCCATGCCAGTGGACACATTATTCTGTATTGTAGTAAAGCACTCAGAAAACATACAGATTTGATCTGAGTCAAAAATGAACCATAGTCCCTTTCAATGTTACAGAGAGTGGGCTCCAGTCCAATGTCTTACCTAACATATGATTGGCTGCTTATAATTCTTACTTGACAGATGAGTGAGTTTACTATGTTATATTAGCATTTACTTGAAAGTCTACAAAAAGTACATGGTTGCTAATACAGTACTTCCTATATTAAGTAACAGAAAAATCTATTCAATAATAAGTACACAATAGATTTTTAGGCAATCTACATGTATCTCACCTTAAAACATTAATAATCTTTCATATGACAAGTCCTTATTAGAAAATGCTAAAATGCCATGAGAGCCTTTCTAAAGTGTGACATGTCCTCTTGAGCTTTGGAAAGAGGCAATGAGATGTGTTTTCATTTTTAAAATAGTCACCGACTCTGAAGGAAGAAATGTGGGTATAAGTTTAGGAAAAGTATAGCGTAAGTCCATCTCTTATGGAAACATGAAACCTACAAGGAGTGAAATCATGTTTTCTTGTGATTTATATCAAATACAGTTTTGGTAATGAAATCCGTTTCCTGTGGCGTTTTCTTGGTATTTTATTAACTACCTTTCCTCAAATAATGTCAGAGGTAAGTCAGCATATTCTGAATACTACTTTTCTCTGTTGCTTTCTCTGTTGGTTCATGGGCTCCAAGTAGCAGCAAACGCTACCTTAGACTGCAGTCTGCAGCTCTCATTTCATGTCATTTGACTTTGTCAATTGAATCACTGTCATCATTATTAACTCCTTACCCAATCTAACGATTATGAGAATCCCAGCATTGGTAATCAAATAGGACAGACAAGAACATTTTATTAATTTTCCACATTAAGAAAGGATGTATTAAAAATGCAAATACAGACAGAGGCCATCAAATAAATGAATAACATTAGTAGAAAGAGAAGTACCAATGCTGTCACATCTATGAGCACACTAAAATCTTACACTTCCTTGAGCAAACTTTGGAGTGTCTGTGCCACTTGCTGTGTAATCAGAAGCAAAGCACTGAACCTCTGTGTACCTGACTTTTTGCATCTGCAAAATGGCCTGGATAAGGTTAAATACCCATGATATTGTTGTGCTGATAAAAGAGATAGTGCATGTAGAGCACTTAGCATTCTGTCTGCCACATAGAACTTTTGATAATATAAATTAGCTTTTATTGGTAGTACTAACAAATTGACAGAAGAGTGTACCATATTATAAAGGGAAATAAATCTATCACCCATGACAAGAAGGAAAAATGTTAGTAACTGGCACTTTAACACCTAGAAAGTTCAAAAGTGTTTCTGAATCCTATTTGCATACAACTTTTCTCAGTAGCCACTGTAAAACATGACCAGAGCAGTGC
Source organism: Proteles cristata cristata (assembly GCA_017311185.1). Taxonomy (NCBI): domain Eukaryota; kingdom Metazoa; phylum Chordata; class Mammalia; order Carnivora; family Hyaenidae; genus Proteles; species Proteles cristata. The sequence goes on along the minus strand of JAESUZ010004437.1, from coordinate 141,505 downwards.
TTCCATTGGAGAAATATAGGTCTTGAGGATGGGAAAAGAGCACATATCAACTGTTATTCTTATTTTTGGAGGAAAACAATGAAAGCAGAGTTTTTGAAAGAAGGACTGATTAGCCTTCCTGCCTGTTCTTTTAATCTGCCTGCTGTTCCTCCTAAGACATTCAGGAAGACTGGGCCTCCTGACTTCACCAGCCAGCCATAAGCACCACACACTGGCCCGCATGGTGGATGGCTTGACATGCTTTCTTCTGACAGACTCTGTGGAGAACATGGCTAATCTTTCAGCTTAGCTCTTGTACTTTCACCAGAAAGAATGAGATGTTTTCCCAACAAAAGACAGCAATGGCTTTCTGACAGGACTATCAAGATGATCACCCAAAGAGAGCAGACACAGTTTTAAATTAAGAAAACTACATATTGCTCTATTGCCTAAAATGCCCTGGACTTTTACAGATGGTGAGCAGGAACCCTAGATGAGGAACTGTGCACCTAGCACCCAGCATACAGCTCTGCAGTAGAGACTGTACTCTGTGTTTCATTCAGAGTACATCTCGGAATTCCAGAGTAGAGAAGGAAAGAGGAACGAAGAACTGGCCTAACAGGTTTAGAAAGAAACCAAAAACCTCATCAGAAGAGCTGTTATTTCCAAGATAATAAGCCTTGCTGTCAGTGATTACTGAAGAGTGGTCTCGGGTGATTGATTTAATGATACCTAAAAATATAAAGTATCATAATAAAATTTTCAGAGGGAGAAATTTAATTCACTCCAACCATGGGAGCCAGAGAGCTCTGATCCATAAAGATGGAATGTTTCTCAGACAAACAGAAACAAGCTCCACATGCAGCATGACAGTTAGTAGCCTGAATCAATATGCCCTGCAAATTAAGTGATCTTTTTGTCACTCGAATTCACAGGCGTTCCATTCATGTTTGGGAAGTCCCTGAATGCAGTGACCCCTGGGAAGATAATGTAGTAAGGTGGTCACCATCACAGCTGATTGAGCCATGGCATGCAGTACATACTACAGAATTGTCTCATTGTTGGGGCAGCTGCTGATTCCATACCTTTTGTGTGGAAGGCATGGGAAAAATAATCAGACTGTCATTGTTTTTATATAGAACCTCATCCTTCTCTGAGCACTTTCACATTGATTGTTCTATGAAATCTGATTCTCATGGTGACCCTGGGAGGTAAATAACATATCACCATTATGTTTCTGATGAAAACAGTGTTGGCAGAGGATAACAAATCGCTAAAGGTCACTTACCAAGTTAGGTGCAGTACCTGGCCTAAAACTCAATGTCCAGTAACATTCTGTTTACCGCTCTGTGTTGCTTTCCTAAGATTCTTCAGGAATGCAGACTTTTTACTGGAATTGACAGATAGATGGCAGCAGGTACAGTAGAGTTGGTTTGGAAGGGGTAGAACAGCTGTGTAGAACAGAAGCCTAAAGTGTTCAGTTCTACACGAAAGGATGAAGTTGAGAATACTAAAAAATTGTTCTGCGGTCATAAATGCAGACACATTGTTATATACAGTTTAGAATAGCTATGGACATACTTGAGCTTGAATTTTGTCTGTGCTACTTGTAAAGCTCAAATAAACCTCTTTAAGACTCAGTTTCCCTTTCTGTCAAGTAGTGAGAACACCTATACCACAGAGTTGTTATGAGTCAAATTAGGTAACATAGGCAAAATGCACAGCACAGAGTCTACCATACAATACTAATAATTCAGTAAATGTAACAGGTACTATTCAAATAAAAAAAGAAATTTAAGCTTCAAAGCAAGTGAGGCATCCTAGCAACTGGGTTGAGTATCTGTTGACAATTAAGTCATATGAAAATATATCTACTAAAGTTAAATCCATGCAATATTTGGGAGGAACCTAAGAAAGGGGGTTTTGATAACACAACACACTTAAGTAAGCTAACACCAAGGTATTATGAAATCTTTTCTGGAGCTCTTCAAAACCCTGACTTTACACGTAAATTGTAAAACAAGAATAAAAATATGACAGGCAGCTTCTTCCAGAGAACTGGAAGGAGTGTTGCAGTATTCACAGGCACACACGTGTACACACGCACATTCCTCACTACTCAAATTATAATCATGGTGCCATCTTTGTCTTCCTATAAATCAGGTTCCCCCCAAATTCCTAGTTCCTGGCCTGAAAATTCTTTAGATTGAATCCTCTGGGTCTTGGTAAAAATTGATTGTTCAACTTTCTGTATGTAAAAAAGTGACATGGATCCTGAGGAAAGTGATTTCTGGGGGCATCTGGGTGGCTCAGTCAGTTAAGCATTCAACTCTTGGTTTTGGCTCAGGTCATCATCTCATGGTTCATGGGATCCAGCCCTACATTGGGCTTTGCAATGACAGCATGGACTGCTTGAGATTCTCTTTCTTCCTCTCCCTCTACCCCTTTCTCTGCTGGTGCTCTCTCCTCTCTTAAAATAAGTAAATAAACTTTAAAAAATATAAGTGATTTCTAAGTGTATGTGTTCCTAGGTGTTTTAGTCATTGAGCCACCAAGTAAAGAAGCTTTTTTGCTGTTGAAAAGTATAGTTAAGTAAAAATCAGTAATGGAGAGTATAATCTACATTTCACAATATAGCTTTCCTTGCATTTGCTGAAATGTAATACATTTTGATGAAAAATGCAAACTCTCCAGGCTCCCTAGCTTTGAAACTCATTTTCTCAATTATTTTCTGTATGGCTTTTCTTTTGCTTAACAATTATGGAAAGTTTGACCTGGCTGATGAGGCTGTTTTCAACTTCCTTTGCAATAGTAACAGTCTCAAAAAGTACCCAAGAAATTTCTGCAACTATTCTGCTTATTTTGAGAAAAGAACTCCAAATTAGCTCTCAACTATTTGTAGTGCTATGGATGTCAGATGATGTTGATGTAAATAAGGCACCCAAATGAATCAAAATGGAGACTGCTAACTTGGTTGACTTTAAATAACTTAGTGATTTAGTCATTGGAATTAAGTGGCTTATTACTTGGAGGCATAGGAAAAATAAATGCAGATTTGATACTTCCATTGACATAAATTGATCCTAATATGCCTAAGCACAGGGGAAGTGATTTCTGGTTTAATTAAACAAATATCATATGTCTCTCTTTTACTGAAGATATTATAGGAGCTAGGAGATAGGAAAGTTTTGAGGTAACAATATTTATGATGAAATATGCAATGTCACTGCCAATGTCTGCCCCCCTCCCCATTTATTACCTCTACTTAAAACTTTGAAATCAGAGGTCTCTCGCATTTTCCTTTCTTTTTTTTTTTTTTTTAATGTTTATTTATTTTTGAGACAGAGAGAGACAGAGCAAGAGCAAGGGAGGGGCAGAGAGAGAGGGAGATGCAGAATCCGAAGCAGGCTCCAGGCTCTGAGCTGTCAGCACAGAGCCGGGCACTATGCGGGCTGGAACCCACGAACTGTGAGATCATGACCTCAGCCGCAGTCAGAGGCTTAACCACCGGAGCCACCCAGGTGCTCCCTCGCATTTTCTTAATGGTTAAATTCACTCCAGTCTACTCCTGAAAATTTATGAACTTTGAAAAATCTCATCTTCTAATCAGTCAGAAAACATATATCTTGTAGCCTGTGTGTGCAGTTTTCATTAGATGTTAGAATGTGAGGAGAGTGATAGAAAAGACAAATAGAGTAATAGGAAACTATAAGAGGACTAGCAATATAGACTGGAAGCAAGGAATCAACCCAATAGAAATGAAAAATTTAAGTAAACTTTCACAATCGTGTGGGCACCATACTAAAATGGATGATGTAATATATGGTTAAGGGAAGAAAGGGATTAAGGTAGATTTCCGGCAAATCTTCCCATACAGGCTTTTTGATTCTCTGTCTCAATGTTTTCCTTCCTAACCCTCAGTGGCTTTCCAGAGTTCAATCTAGAAACCTGGATCCTTTTCCTTTAAGGCTCATTTCAAATACCTTCTACTCTGAGAAACTTTTCCTGATGCCTCTGTCTAAAGCCTCATTTTTCTCTCTCTTAGTACCAATTTTTGTGTCTTCTTTCATTGAATTTTTTTAAATTTAAAATTGTCTTATCATATTTTTCATTGTGTTTCTAATACACTTTTATAAAGACCCATGGCTGTCTTGTGTACCTTGATATCCTCAACATCTTACATAGTACCTAGTAAATTATTGTTGCACAATAAAAATTTGTTAAAGAATTTTAATTACTTGATTTTAATTCTACTTGATTTTATTTTCCCCCTTTTTTCCCCACCTCCATGTATGAACTCATAATAACAACTTAGCATGAATCTTTTATATACCTTTCACCATGTTCCTATTAAATACATAAAAAGAGTTGTTTTTCTTTCTTGCTTTATAGAAATGGAATCACACTATATGAATTAAACTTGCTTTTCTCCTTTATTGATAATTTATGTACATGTTTGAGGTCAACATATTTGACTTTAACTCCTATTTTCAACTCTATTAAAATTCTAGACTATTGGTGTTCCATAATTTATTCAATCATAGCCTTGTTATCAGTCTCTGAAATTTTTACCCTTGTTTCTTTTCCTCTCATAACATTATAATAAACATACTATATTTATATATTTATATGCTGGTGTATTTATTTATGTAGCCTGTATTCCCCAAACTGGGGCTGAATGATTTAAATATTTTTGTATTCTCTTTTACCTTTCACTATTGCAAATTTGAAGCATATAATATTAGAGGGAATTGTATAATGAACTCACATGTACCCATCATCCAGCCGCAACTTAATCTTTTTTAACATGTTAATAGATAATATTAGATTACTTCTTTAAAATGACTGAAGAATTCATATTCTCACCAGCAAAATTGCCCATTTCCCAGATAAATATGCTTACCATATTATCACCATTTCTTTCTTCTGTATTCCTCTAAGTTTGTTTGGAAAAAAAACCTCCTTATCTTATTTTGACTTCCATTCTAAGTCGAGCATCTTGTGCTGCATTTAATCACCCATTTGGATGTTCTTTTCTTCACTTGCCTGTGTGTATTTTTGTCCCTTCTTCTAGTGGATTGTTTTTATTTGTTTGTTTGTTTCATCACTTGATACATGCTCTTTGAATTTTAGAGGTATTGACTCTTGGTCTGTCATATGTACTACGGATATTCCTCTTCTCCTTTCCATTTACATTTTCACTTTGTTAGTGGCGCCTTTTCCCCCATAAAATTGTTAGTATTTATGAAGCCAGATATGTTAATCTCACCATGTATGGCTTTTTTGCATGACCTCCGATCTTTGTGTGAACTTTTATATCCATTTTCAAATTTCTTCTCCCTCTCACGCAACATTTACTATACAACAGCCGCTCTGGTTTTGGTTTAGTTTCTGAAAAGCAAACTTTTTCTTTCCCCTAGGTCATTACTCTTCATTCCTTCTGATTAGAAGACTCTTCTGCCCACTTTTTGCTTGACTGCTCTCTAGTCCTTTCCCCTGTTTCAGCCAAAATGTCACAAACTCAGCAAGATCTTTCCAACTCCCCAGTCTAAATCAGAAACCCCTATTCTACTGCTGCATGGTAGCTACTATTTTCTTTCATCGTACATGCTGGCTCCAGCTGTTGCTTCAAGTTTAACTGTATGATTTTTTATTGGATGTCTCTTTCCCTCATTATATTTCAAGGTCCATGAGGGTAGACGTCAAGTGTGTTTGGTTATCTACTTGACTCCCAGGACCTAGTACAGTCCTTGGAATATAGCTATAGTTCACTATATATTAGTTGACAGAAAGAGTGAATATTCTTAGACATCTTCACGAAAGATGGGGCATTGAGCTAATTTTGAGGAATAAGTAATATTCAGCCAAGCATGACACAAAAGATCATATGTCAGCCATCTAGGTAGAACTTTACTGGCCTGTGAGAACTGGGGATAGCAATAAAATTATGACTGCAAATTCCTCTGAGAGAAATGGAAGACAAGTTTGAGTAGGTAGCTGTGAGCAGATCATAAAGGGCCATGAGAATGGTAGTCACATTGATACTTGACACTTTCAAGGGTTCTAATAAAATATGGCCACAATGACCATGTAAAAATGTATGAAGCCTGCAGAGAACTGAGCTATAGACGCATAGTTTACAGAGTATGAGGTGATTGAAGAACAGGCTTCAGTAAATGCCATGAGCCTATGGCTTGCCCCAGAGTTGAGGGAGAATGTGTGTGTTCTTCTTTTAGTTTTCATTTGACCAAATTCACACAGAGTAGGATTGTCTATTGCCTTCTTTGATCCAGGAAGTGCCATTTGAGGTAGTAGCTTGTCCTAGTTGGTGCTTTCCATCCTCCAGGGACATGATTCGTTTTTCTGTGGCTAGCATCCCTTCCCATGTAGTACCTAGATTTCTGGTGAACACAGCAGTCCCTCACTCCCCCAGTGGTGCCCTCTGTACTGCCCTTCAAACATGTGCCTCTGTGGCTTTGAAAGTAGCAGAGGAAAACAGTAGACCCAGCAGTCACACAGGTGGCAAAGGCTTATTGGTTTCCAAGTTCTTTCTTAATCTCCATTTCATTAGAAGGGCTATGATGTGTCAAGCCATGTCCTCTCTCAAGCCTTTGGTCTGACCTGCCTGAGCAAACTTCTGAATGTGCAAGGCATGGGTGGAGTTGATGGGGAAGGAAGATGGGAATAATTTGAAGCATACAGCATACATCACCTCTCAGACAACTATAGTGTGAGTTGAAATTAGTGCACACCATGCAAATCATTGCCTACCTGCTTTCTTGCAGCTGTGGCATTTAAACATGCATTCTTGTGAGTGACTGCATCATAATTGTTTCTTCTGACCCATGTTGTACTGAAGCACAGAAATGGAAAAAATAATAAACTATTTTTCTGGAGATGGGGGACAAAACTGTGCTAATCTCAATTCACAAACACCCCAGGAGCCTACAATTCCAATTTTCTTTTCACAGTATTAATGAAACTGGATCCTGGAAAAGTCAAATCTTCCCCCATAAATTTGAAACCATTTTCAAGACTATCCTAGAATTATAATAACTTCCACATCTATTAAAACACACTACAGTGTTCTGTTCTAATGAGATCATTTTAGGCAGCTCTTTTTCAAGGTGGGGTGGAGAAAGAAATTTAAAATTGATTGCTTTTAGCTTAATTTATGATAAAACCACAAAGACTGTTCAAAGACTTCTAGTGAGAAAAAAATTCAATAAATGCATCTTGCCAGTAGTATTAGAAAGGATTATTGTAAGGCAGTGTATCTAACAATTCCAGGTAGCAGAATGATAAATGAACATTGTGGAGTTTTATAATCCTTTATATACCCCTCCTGATCTGAAATATATAGCTCATATTCTGTTTTTTTTTAATCATTGGTGTTTTATTCTTTATTATTTTTTAAAATTGGCCATCTCTTATAATTTTATTTTCTTAAAGCTCAAAAGCTGAATTTTCATAGTCTTCAGTATATAGTAAAACTCTTGCTTCATCCTTGATGTGACAGGGTCATGGTTGATAACGTACCTATACACTAACAGTCTGTATTGAAGAAATAAAACCAGCAATAAGAATTGCCTGAAAACTGCAATCTCACCCTAAAAAGCTAAGTTTGGAAACAACATCAATATAATAAGATTACAGCGAAAGAACAACTCATTGAAGTATACAAAATAGTTTCATAAAAATGACAATTTGAGTGATAAAAAGAGCATCTGATGGCATGGTTATTGCCATGGTGAACTCATCGATGGAAATAAAAGGTCCCACCACCCACCAAACTCTCATTTTATGTGACAAGAATTAGGACTGTAAGCATCATTTCTCATGCAGGATCGTAAAAACATACATCAAGAGCAGTTTTATTTTTTAATAACAATACCTGATTGCTATTTTTCTAGTCTCAGAAAGAATAATCCAAAGGATGCCAAACACTTTCCATTGTAAAGTAAAGCCTCTTTGGAAAAATTGACTAATGTTAAAAAATTTACCATCCAACATACATAGCCATTTTAGAATTTTAGTTGTGAATCATTCCCTAGGTAAATGTGGACTTTATACTCCCAATTTGCATAAACTAAGGTCATGACTAGGTACAATCAAACAGTGGCAAACTGATAAATACAGGCCCCAGTGCAAAGCTTAATGACTTAATGTGTTCCTCACATCCCCATCTACATAAAAGTTTTTAAAAATTGGTAATAAAATAGCATTTATAAATATATATATTTATATGCCATATATATGTATATATATATGGCACATAATTATATTCTGTAAACACATTTAGAAGGTTGTGTTATAAAGTAAAGCATTCCAATATGAAATGCAAAGACTTTGTTCTGGTGAGACAATCATATTTAGACTCTTTTGGGGGTCCAGTAAGGACTATTTTGTGTCGTGATATGAAATTAGGAGCTTGGCAGTAAGTTTTGTTACTCGTTGACCCACTTGCTGGCCCACTATACTGTCTGCGGGCCACCTTCAAGGACAAGTGCTGAGCTGGGAGAGAGAAGCACAGAAGAGGTAGAGAGGGGGGAAGACGTAGAAGGAAGAACAGAGAGGAACATGGAGTTGGTGGCAGAGGCACCAGAGTTGCTGGTAAGAAATGAGACCTGTCACAGTCTGCTCTGTTCTCTTCTCTGCTATAGCCTAATATATCACTTAAACATGTTTGTTCCGTGGTGTTTTTTAACTGGATCTAAATGAGCTCTTATTTGGGGGAAATGATGCTCTTTCACAGATGCACTGCCAAAGACTGTCAAAAATAAAGAAAGAACATACATCAGGACAATTTCTTTTCCTGTCCTGGAAGTTTAAAATAACTATCTCAGCAAACTTAAGGATAAGTTAAAATTTTAAATAGTTTACTTTTTAGTTTTTTATGAAAGCAACAAATGCATTCATTAATGGTTTTATACGACAAGGCACTGGAATATGTCTTTTACATTTGCTGTGCATTTTCCACAATGAATTTTTATCTGATATGATACATCGGCTTAGGGTATGATGTGGAAATGTGTTAATGATTGTCCTAATACGTGAAAGACTATGCGTACCTAAATAATCGTGGTATTTAGACAGTGAAAAACAAGAAAATTCCTAGAGTTCACATCCCTTATTAATCTGAGCCAAAGCAGACTATGTAGAGATCTTCAGATCTTGCCAAATATTTGAAAGAGATTGAGAAAGAGAGAATTAAAAAACAGTTTTCATCTGTCCTTTACAGTTTTGTTTATTCTTGAGAGAGAGAGAGAGAGAGACAGAGACAGAGACAGCAAGAGTAGGGGAGGGGAAGAGAGACAGGGAGACAGAATCCAAAGTAGGCTCCACACTCTGAGCTGTCAGCACAGAGCCTGATGTGGGGCTTGAACCCACGAGCCGTGAGATCATGAACTGAGCCAAAGTCGGGCAAATAACTGACTGAGCCACCCAGGCACCCCTCATCTGTCATTTATGATAACACTGTTTTCTGGTCCACAGTGTTATGAAAACCCCACACATATTTTCATAGCCATTTAGCAGAAAAGTAGTTTCTGTGAAAGAGGTTATAACCCTTTCAAAAGCTCTTTGTCCTTGACCATGCAGTCAGTGGCTTCTGAATCATTTAGGCAAAAATGCCACCAGAAATCAAAAGCCTTCATATTGGCATTCAGGTGTGCATATGTGCTTTCCCTACAGGTAGTAGATCTTGTAATTTACTCTCCATTCCAGTTGATTCTGAGGGCACATGATGATGGGTGTGAATTATATGGGAGTAAATAATCTATTGATTCAGTGTTCACATAAATTGTGTGTAATTCATGATGCTTCTCTACTTTATGATCCACTGAAATAGGATATAAGTGGGCATAAACATTTAGGTTAATTTCATCGACTCTTTTTTGTTTTTTGGGTTTTTTTTTCACTTGCAACCTAGCCTCAAATCAAAGTACATGTACCACCACTGCAGTTGAAAGCTTACTTGCCTGTTTGCAGTCACACCAAAAGATATTCACATCCTCTGGCATGTTCAGTATCCCTCCCCAGTCCTGGTAAAGTTTTCCATGGACCTGGGCTCCTTGTCTCTCTGGTCCAGTTAGCTTGGTTTTACCTACAAATCAGTTAACTTTTGACCATTTAAGGACTTACTGCTAATTTATATGTATTCTGTTCTTTTAGCCCCTTCCCTTATTCTCTTTTATCAGTTTTTAAAGTGTTCTCATCACATGTTGGTTTTTTTAGCACTACTGAGAAAACACATATACATTGTTTTATTTATTTAAAGTGTCTTGGTTTAATGTATTGAGTGTAGAGGGAATGCAGAATTCTCAAATGCAAGAAATAAATAATTGCTATGGATTTCACTGATTAAATTCCCTTTTTCTCATTGTTATAAAGGGTTAAGAGAGAACTGAGTTTCTTTTTGATATAAAATTTTAAACAAATTATATAAGAAGGCATTTAGCCTTTCTTAGCCATTTCTACTCCTCTCTGCATTTAAATTAATATGAAATTTCCTCAGAGGTTTCCCAGTGATCATCAAAATAAACCATTAATAACAATAAGTGAAGCCACATTTATAATTTATAAATACATTTAAATTTCTCTAGCCTTTTCTTGTACATCTGGGAGAGATGTCTTTAGTGTATAAATACTTCTGATGTTAGCACAAAGGTTTAAAAAAATGTCACTTAATCCTTCATATTTGAGGCAAAAACAGAAAAAAAAAATCAGTGAGACACAGAAGCAACTGCATGTTCCAAGCAGGCCTATAATAATACCTGTGGTGGTTATTAAGTTTTTAGTGTGAATAAGGGGAAAAAAGGATAAAATGTTTCATCATCGGGTTTTGGCTTTTTTGGTAGGTTATTTTTAAAAAACGATATTTAGAATCTTTGTTTACATATGGGTTACAGAGATATTTTTAGGCCTGCATGTGACTTATGCAACATTTTGGCTGGAGTTGCAAAAAAAAAAAAAAAAAAAGCAAGTATTTTCCTTAAATAGGAGGTGTTTATCAAATGCCTGTGTGGTAGACTTGAAGCATTTGAGGCTTTGCATTGGTTGCATCTCATTCTTGTTGTAATATCAATTGTTGATATCCATGTGTTGCTGCTGTGCTGCCTACACAGTTGTGAACATAGATGAGAAATATTTGAGCAGTGGGACGCCTGGGTGGCTCAGTCAGTTAAGAACCCGACTCTTGATTTCGGCTCAAGTCAAGATCCTAGGACTGTGAGATCAAGCCCCAAGTTAGACTCCGTGCTGAGCATGGAGTCTGCTTGGGATTCCTCTCTCCACCTCCCTCTGCCTCTCTCTCTCTTTCCCTCTCCCTCCCTCCCTCAAAAAAAAATTAATAGAGAAATATTTGAGCAGATAAAAATAAGGCTACAATTCTTGGATAAGGTAGTCCATTTATGATACCAGTGTCTAACTGGAAAATAACGTATACATTCTTAGTATAGAACATTTAAACCCTGCATTTCATTAAAGCTCTCACATCTTACTAGCATGAACTATATGATTAGGATTTTGTCTCCATTCTCCCCATTCTTTTCTGACAGACAAAGTGAGATAATTTTGAAAATGTGTTTAAAATAAAAGCACACCATCAGGTTGGGGGAAAAGATTTAGGTAACATTTAAATAAAATTCTTTCTTTAGCTCTTGAGACACCATGTTAAAAGAGCGATCCACAAATGAGCAAGTAAAAGTTGTCATTTAGTGAAAGTTAGCAGCTGAGTTAATTGGCACACTTTGGCAAAGATGACTGTATTTGAAAGAGAAAGTGCTGCCTCTGGTTTGTGAGGTAGTGACAGAGTTCCTGCAGCACATTCTATTCTTCTTGGGAGGAAATTAATTTCCTGTAATCAAGTTCTATGGATTATAGTCTTTGTCTCCTTCTACATTGGCCACAGCAGCAACTCCAAGGCATTTTATTCAGCAACATTACATGGGCTTTTGTAAAACAAGCAGAGACGTATTCAGCATAGAAAGATTTTACCTGATACATTTTGCAGCTCCAGAACACAGTATATTGCTGCTTTGAGACCAAGAGCTATTACTTTGTAAGTGACTATATTTGTAAGGCTTTGTTTGGGGAAGGAAAGGAAAGTGACAGAAGAAACCCACATTTAGGCAGAGGAAATCTTGGTGATGTTTGGAAATGGAATTACAAAGTAATACAAAGCTACAGTTGGTAAATTACTCCCAGGATTACATAGGAACTTTTGTAGAAATATTAAAAAATAGCAACTAAATGATGTTTAATAGTAGTATGATAAAAACACAAATTTAGTCTTCCTGTGTTCAATTTCTATAAACACACCATATATATACACACACATATATGTCTGATACATACATATATATATATATACACACACACACACACAGAACCTTGAGATTATTTTAATTCATTCTGCCTAATTTAGAAAAAATAATATTTTGAAAATTATAGCATTTTTAATCCACAACATCTGAAAAATAATCTTTTTCTCTAAGACAAAGGAGAGGAAATGGATTCAGAGAAAGAAAACACAACCCATAGAGAAAAATGACCTAGGCCCAGAGATAGGACAGTTTTTTATCACTGTACAGTTCCTAATCTTTTAAAAAATTCTTTCAAAAACAAAATTTATTGTGTAGAGAAAAAGAGTTGCCCCACCCCCACTTACAAATTAAATCCCAGGACCTTTTCTCTCCATTTATCGTCAGTTTTGTTACCTAACTGTACTTTGGAGAAGATATTAATGCACCCTGTAATCCATTTCTTATACCCATGGAAGAGCTTTATTTATCCTTTGGAAAGGCTGAATGAGAATTTGCCAGTTGAAGAAAAATGGGCTAACCAGTCCTTTATTCATTATCTATTAAGTACTGAATTTTGACTCATACCCAATCTAGATGGCCTATAAAACTGAGAAAAAAATATTTTCCTACTTCCCCCTCCCAAATTTAGTTTTGGTCATCACTCAACCACTGCTAATGAATGGATGATACATACATACTTATGTGACTAAAACCTCCAACAGAAAAGGATTTAGGTTTGTTTTAGTTTGTAAACTGTGACTAACATCACACTTTTACAAGCAAGCAATTAGTCTGTTCCAAATGCCTAGATTATCTTATTGTTCAACACTATATTCATTACTGCATGAGGCAATATGATTTCTAAAATAATAGTAAATTTAGCTATAATAATTCAGAGTCCAGAGCTATCCCAAGTGTTTCATATGAACATCAACGTGATTGTTCAATTACTACCCTCTGATACTATAAGGTAGTATCATTATGATTTTATTTACCATGTTGGGTTTATGATTTTTCATCTAACACATCAACGTGGCCCTTAAGAGCTACAGAAGCATTTGGGGCTGCACTTACAATATCACAGTAATGAAACAGATCTTTGATAAGTTAAAAATGGAAACAGATCTCTCCCCCAAGTGCTTTGATTCTTAGTCACTTAGTTCTAGTGACCATAAGGCATAGGGATTGCTACATATAGCGGCAGCAGTATCCTTTTCCTAAAGCCTTAGGTGTTATTCCTTTAGGCATGAAGATAGATGGTACATGTTAATATAGCTATTGGGCATTCGGTGAACTCAGTAATCACACTACGTTTTTCTCACCCTCTTTCCTACAGCTAACCCAACCCGAGCAGGCGGGCGAGAGCCATACCCAGGCTCAGCGGAAGTGATTCGGGAGTCCAGCAGCACCACAGGCATGGTGGTGGGGATAGTAGCTGCCGCCGCCCTGTGCATTCTCATCCTCCTCTATGCCATGTACAAGTACAGAAACCGGGATGAAGGCTCATATCATGTGGACGAGAGTCGAAACTACATCAGTAACTCAGCACAGTCCAATGGGGCTGTCGTAAAGGAGAAACAACCCAGCAGTGCGAAAAGCGCCAACAAAAATAAGAAAAACAAGGATAAAGAGTATTACGTCTGATCCCAAGATCTTAAAAAGACCCTTGTATAGAAATAGTCTTCATTTTATCTGAGACATAATATAAACTTATTTACTTTCCTTTTTACGAAGCACATACAAAAGAAGACAGGGAATGCAATCAGGAAGGAAAGACTGTTTTTAAAAAAATAAAAACAAGTATCTCATGCTCTTGTTTCTCCAAAAAAGAAAGAAAAAAACAAAAAAACAAAAACAAACAGGGGCCAATAAATTCCCTAACATCCACAGTGTTTTCATTTACTCTGCCTGTCTTTATGTTGCTGGAACATTTCTAAAAGACAGTGATGACCGCACGCATTCATAAAGCAAAGGAGTATTAACAACATCGAGGTACAACACAAAAACAACACAACACACAACACACAAAAAAAGAAGCTACCTATGATCCTGGATTTAGCCAAAGTGCTAGCGCTTTCCTGAGAAGTCAGTTAGTCCGATGGCCAGAGAAGACTGTGTGTTTGGAATGACCCAAACTGCAAACCTTTGGGTTTACCCCCTGGCGCAGATGGAGCAGTGGTTGGAACTTGCATTTGAAACAAAGTGCTGGCTTTTTTGAAGACTCTTGTAGGAACACATTCAAAAAGCCCCTTTCTGGTTGTGAGGGAATAAAAAAGTATGGAGGCCTTATTTTCAACAATGTGAAATATAAGGCACATTTTCACACTAAGATTTCAAAACAAAAAAACCCAAGAGGGCATAGATGCAACCATTGGGAAATTTTCATGCACGCTTAATATGTTATTACATATGTTTATATAAAATCCATCTCTGTGTGCTTTCTGGACTGTGATAAGTGACGTTTTATAGCCTGTTGTATAGAAAATGCAAAATATATCTCTGCTCTTCAGCCATTTTTGGTAAATTCAATGTTATAAGTGTTGCTAAGTATAGGGAGTTTTATGACATTGGAGCAACAATTATTTCAGGGTTTTTGTTTTGTTTTTGGGGTTTTTTTTTTTGCCACCATTATAAATTGCCACAATTACTTACTTTTTTAAAAAATTACAATGTAGTGTTTATTCTAAGGAAGATATGTATGAATGTATATAAAAAGACTCAGCTACTTTTTTTTTCTAACATGTACAGCCTTCATTCTGTTGCAATTAAGTTTTAGTATTTGTATGAAAGGTGTGAATTAGAAGGTAAAATATATACATATGTATCTTATAATCTTCTTTTCTCCCCCAAATACATTTTTCATATACTTTCACCATTTACAGTCACACATACACACACACACACAGACACACACACACACACACACACACACACACACACACACACAGAGGAATCCATCAGATATGATGGAAAACCCGAACATATATATAACAGCAAATATTTACTGACAAATTGAAAAGTAGGAAGGAAGGAAGATAGTTGTGCCAAGGTATTGATGAAAAATGGGGTGATTTGCTTCATTGAGATCATGCTCCCAAGAAACCCTGAGAAGATTTTAGTCCCTAATGAAATGGAACCTTTTGTTAGCAAATAGAATATCACTGGTATATTGCTGCATGAATACGAAAAATTATGTGGGGAGGTTACAGAAGCAAAACTGGTTAATCTATAGTTTAACCCTGGCTGCTGCCATTGAAGACTTTGTTTTCAACAAAATCATATATATATGTGTATATATACACATATATATACACATACATATGTGTATATATATATATATACACACACACATACACACACACACACTCTGAACCTGATGTGCATGTTAAATACTTTGGAAAGTAAACACTTTCTCAACTAAGAAAGTATTTTCAACAATTGTATTAGTACCCATCTAAAAACATCATTCTCTGTTGATTATTGACCATATTTTAACTTTTATGGTTTTACATATATATCATTAAATATAGTTTTAGTTTAACACATTAAGTGATAGAAAACTATAGATTATACACTTGTTTTTGCATATTGTTTCAATGATGTTCATAGCAATAAATTATTAATATGAGCAGATAATGCAAAGGAAATGCATTATTAGATTGTAAGGTGATGCTTCAGTAAAAATTGGTCTCATTACTTTAACATCTCCTAAAAAGAATGATTCTAGATTTCATAAAAGAGAATTCCTTTACCATGAGCTTTAATCAGCAAGGGCAAGAAATGTAAAACATCTTTTGCGATACTCCAGTTGATGAAAAAAGCCAAGAAGTGGCCTGGATTTCAGACATACAGCACCTTAGAGATATGTATAATTCATAGCAAATCACCACTATCTATGGTTGCCAAGATATTGTGGTATGTGAAAAGTCTAAAAGGCTTTTCATGACCCAGAAAGTAGAGGTTTAAAACTAAAATTTAGTATCCATAACTTGTGTTTCAAATTTTCTTCTTCTTTTTTTTTTTTTTTAATTTGCTAGCTTAAAGAATTCATGTCTTTTTTTTTTTTTTTCTCTAATTCAGTCTTACTCAGGGAAAGCCAGTGAAATAGGAAGGTAAATATGAAACCACTAATTTAGATCTTAAGGTTTTAAAAAGAAATGGTTGCTTTTCCATTTGATCTACTGAACTCAAACTAGTTTCCATCTGGAAAGATTATAAATATGATAGAAAATAAATAATGGCATTTTAAAGAAGTGTATCTATGAAGCAGGTTGTTTGGGGTTGATTTCAATATTTCTTTCCAGCATAAAATTTGAAATTTCATGCAATGATATAATCTAATATTGTCAGTAAAAATATTTCTAATGTTATTGGACTACACAAAACCTAGCAATTTTTTTCTTCTTTCTTTCTTTTTGAATGGAGAAAGAAAAGAGAGGAACATGAGCTAGAGAGAAAAAAAGACATGAATAAGATCCAAGTATCTTCATACCAAATGTATCAGGGTTCCATGAATAGTTGGCAGTTAACAGGATTTCACACTACCTGGCATAAATTTGATTACATCTCTAGACCGTAACTTTTCTGACTGAGTATGCTTCTTTTTTATCCATGTAATGTGTTGCCTTTAAAAAAAAAAAAAAAACGAACAAATACAATAATGTGTGAGGTGGTCAGTCCCCAAGACATCAAAGAAAGGCCACATGACCCTACCCTTCTAGTGCTTTGTGTGATTGGGTATCTAAGGGTTTTGTTTTGTTTTTTCTGTTGCAAGGCCAATTTATCCATTATTGGAAATGCTAAGCAAGTGGAATTTACTGTTTTGTTAATAAAATATTTCTTAATACAACTGTGGATTTATTGATTTCAAAAAAGTATATGCGACACCATTTGGGGACAAAGTGGCCCACTAAGGAAGGCTGACGTTGAAAGGAAAACCTGTCCTTTAGACAACCAGGAGAAGAAGACCGCCTCCATTTGTCTGGGTTTTAATATTCATTAAGCACAGCTACACTCCTACACTTAAAGATACAGCCAATAAATGTACCTTTGTTTACATCTGCTCATCTTGCTCTGCAGAAAACTGCAAACTCATAAAAACAGTTAAAAAACAACATGAAGATGCTGACTTCATAAATAATGATTTTCTCTATAAAAAGCAATGTAATTTAAGTAAATCTGTGATTAAATTCCAATACTATCATTTACTAGCTACAAGTTACCTATTTTCTTTGACTCAACTTTTCTCATTAGTAGATTAAGGGCAATGATACCAACCTCATAGGGTAGGAAGGATAATAGGAACTAACGTGCCTTGGACAACTACGTGCAAAGAAAAGGTGGCTACTTGTATACTATTATTTTCCATAATAATTATAAATTCAAGAAAACATGTTAAAAATGTTTGCTCAGGTTGTGCTCTTTGAAAAATAAAAATGCAAAAAACAAGTGTGTAAAGGAATATACTTTTTCATTTCCCACTTTTTATTTTATGTTTTGTTTTTGTTTTTGTTTTTTGCAAACTGTGGAAATGAGATGACCTATTGGTTACTCACTTTTCGTGAGTTTTAGTCTAGGGGTTGGAAATTGATTTAAAACTCTGGTTTTTTAGAATAATGTGATAGAAAAGCCAGAGCTCAGTCTTTTTCTCCATTTTCATGGTACATTGAACATGAGTGCTTAATCCATTTTATACCTATGTTGTTCTAGACATATGTCATTTCTTATTTAATCAAGACTTTTAAATATATTGGGGAAACAAACTACCTCTTCTTAATGTCTAAGTTAAAGGCTATATAATGTAGCTTACCTTAAAAATTTATGAAATTTTAGGAGAGTCTAACTGGCTCAGTCAACTAAGCATCTGACTCTTGGTTGTGGCTCAGGTCATGAACTCATGATTCATGAGTTTGAGCCCCACATCAGGCTCTGTGCTGACAGCTGAGACCCTGGAGCCTGTTTCAGAGTCTGTGTCTCACTCTCTTTCTCTGCCCCTTCCCCTCTCACATTCTGTCTCTCTCTCTCTCAAAAATAAACATTTAAAAATTTGTGATGTTTTAAAGATCACAGCTGTATAAAATTTATCAATAGTAAACACCTCAAGGATTCTTGACTTGTGGGACATAGATCTCCAGAGTCCAGTGATTAGGCACCAGGAGTTAGTAACCTCTAACAATATTTATTAATAAAATTTGACAGGTGTATTCAGAGAAGTATTCTTCTGGGGGAGAGAATCTAATTAGGTTCATCAAATCTTCAAAGGACTTCAAAATTCCCTAAAATGTTAAGAACCACACACACATTGGATATAAAAAAAGAAAAACTTGTTATAAAAATAAAAGTGAAGATAAATGGCTCAGGGAGTATTAAGAAACATTAAAGAGATGTCATATACTTTTACAAAGTACATAGATAGGCAGTATCCTTTTCTACAACTTATTCAGCTGTCTAGCCTTTATATAAGTTAATTTTGCTTATTTTTTACAAGTTCAATTTTCAAATATTTATTGAGTACTAGCATACACAAATCCATTCATCTCATATATCTAGTATTTTGAATATTATATTCTTTTGAAGACCAACTTCTCCAAAGATTGGAATACTTGATTAAATATTTTAAAGATAACGCTGCATATATCTAATATGCAGCAAGCTCTATCCACCAAAAGCATTCATCCTGTGGATGTCATCAGTATTTGAGAGTTGGTAGATGGACTACAAAAAACAGCTAATTGACCTCAAAATTAAATTCATTGGATGGCAAGGAAGAAATAGGTCTTCGTGAGGGTTATACAAAGAAGATGCGTTGACCACTTCCTCATAATTACTCTTTTATCAAGGAGGCTGAGTAACTCTAGACCAACTATGATAAGTGCATTTTGTGCTTATTTAAGTATTCTTATCATTGAATGCTGTTCCTCCACACAAGACAGCAATTCTGGATGAGGAACCTGGGTATTCAAGTGGTAGCATCCTATGTTTCTCACCTGAATCCCATCTTTGTGCAAAAAATGGTGAAGGTTCTCAGGTGCCACTGATAAGCCTTGCTTAAGAGTGCAAAATAACTTCCTGAAAAATAACATAGAACATGGAACCACAGTATTGATCCTTTAGTAAAAATATCAATAAATCAAAGAAAAAAGAAAGAAAGAGAGAGTGAAAAAGAAAGAAAAACAAAGGAAGAAAGTCTGGTTGAATACTTCTAGTCTTATATTTACTGTTTAGAACAATGTACCTTTATAATTAAATAAAGTAATAATGATCTGTCATAAGCATAGTATTTAGAGCAAAGTGTTTGGGGTCTGAAGCCTGGTTTGAAAGACATTGACTGTGAGTCCTTGGGTCATCCCTCTATCAATCATATCAAGTTTATTCAAATATGAAAGTGAGATAATGAGACATCTGGTAGAATTTTAAAATATAATGCATTTAATTGCTTTGCATAGTTAGAATCTGATACTTTACTAGCAGATAAAAAATAAAATAAAAATGTAGTGTAACATGGAAATGTTCTGGGCAGCTGCTAAGAGACTAGAATTCATGTAAAATTATATGTTTAAAGTTAAGAATATTTTAAAGGTTCAAGTTATTAGTTCTAATATAGAAGGCATTTTACAGTGTCCTCAACAAAGCCTTATCCAGCCATGAGTAAAGGAGTGGTTCTTCCTTTGCAAGGTAGTCTATTGTAGGGTAGTTGTGATTTCCAATTTCTAGGTCCCTGTAGCTCCTCCTTGTTGGTTCTCTTATTCTTTGTGCAAAATAGAATGCACTCCATCTTCCACATAACAGCCTTTCCAATGTTGTCACTCTCCCTCCACACTTGTGTGGGTTTTCTTTTCTGCAGTCTTAACTTTCTGGTTTCCCCTGATCATTACTCAAATTATCTGGATGCTGAAATTGCCATAATCTTAATACCCTTCTCTTAAACCCCTGTTCTTCTCAAAATGTGACACAGAAGTGACCACAGTACTTGTAAGACCAAATTACCAATTACAATGGAGTTTTCACCTTCCTCGATTTGAACCTTATTCTCTCTAATACTTAAGTTTTCATTATTTTTTTTAAAAGCTTATAATACTTTTTCGGCTTATAGTGATTTTATGATCAACTAAAATTGCCAAATTTCTTTCAAGATGAGTCTTCTTTAACTTATACCTATGAAGTGTATTATTTGAATTTAAACATAGGGCTTTATAACTGTCCACAAGAAATTCGTTGTATTAAGTCTGAATACTGACCAGTTGAGATAAATGTCTATCTTGGTCTCTTACAATGTCCTTTCACACAAAATCATTGGCAAATTCTGTATACATTTAGTGAAAATATGTTCACTAGGAAAGATATTATGCATGCCTCAAAAGATTTCCCACTAAACACTGCTCCTTAATTGGGGGGTAGGGATAGATTTGAGCCCTGAGGGACTTTGGGTAATGTCTGGACACAGTTTTGGTTGGCACGGCTGGGATGGGGAATGCTACTGGCAACTACTGGGTGCAGACCAGGGATATTGATAAACAACAATGCACAGGAAATCCTCCCCAAAACAGAGTTATCTTGTACAAAATGTTAGTATTTCCAAGGTTGATACATAATACATATCACCTGGTTAGGATAATACATGCCAACTTGCCAATCATCTTTAACTGGAGATTCACTCAATGTATTCATTTTGTTTAGGAGAAGATCATTAGAAACTAAGTTGCCTTGCAATCAAGATACAGATTTTCTCCTAATGTGTCAGTGAATACAATTACAATTGTTGAATTTGTAATGCTGTTTATTAATTATTACTACTTTTTAAGAAAAATGACCACAAAGTATCTATTTTTAAAAACAATTCTAATACTGATTTTAAGCTCACCATTAAAGAATTTGAAACATTGGCTGAGTATTACTTTTAAAATCTGGCCAAATCTCTTCTTCCTCCATTCTTCTATTGTAAATTCTTATTTTCTGAAAATGGCAAAATAACCAACATTTTCATATGATTTTCAAAATCATATTAAAGTTCTCTGGATTGTATTTGGTCTTGACAAGACAGATAAACTTTTGAAGCAGAGATATGTAAATCATTCACTCTTCACTTACTTTGCTCATCAATTCTCACTAGCGCCCTATTCCTTGGAATCTGATTTCAAGAGGCTTAGGTGTAAGTGTGTGATTTCTGGCCTGCTTAGTGTATCCCAGAATAAGTACTCTGGTATTTTCTATCATTTCCAGAAGGTCACTATAATGGACTTTTCCTTCCATTATCCAATAAGCTTTCTGAATATCAGAATGCTTTTCAGAGAGGTGATTCCAGGGAGCACTGGAATAGGAACAGGGGAAGAGAAAGGAAGAGCAAGAAGCCCATTAAGATTGTATTTTAGTGCTATGGGCAATAGAGGCTCAATATTACTTGGAAATTCTAGAAGACAGTGTAGAACATGCTGCAGAATTGTTCTGCCTGACAGCTAAGAGAATGGGGATATTTATCTGTCAATTTCTGTCAGTCTTTTTTCGAAGGACCCCTCGGGGTAAAAGGGTAGAGGCAATAACTCCAAAGTGCTTTATGTGATGTTGCCACCTGATGCGCTGCGGTCTGGAGAACCCTCAAGCAAAGAATTGCAGGTGCTTGCAGCTAGAACCCATTTGGTTATTGTGCCCCAGAATGGTGAATGCTAAGGTATATGGATGGGTCATGTGCACATCAATAAAGTTTCTCATGCATTTACTGATTTAATACTTAAACTAAAATTGAATACACTCAGTTCTGTGTCTACTAAAATTGGTTCTGAACTGAGCAGCTGATTCTCCAAAATGATGTGATTCTACCCTTAGACCAGCCTCTCTACCTTCCCTGTGGCTCTTTAATAGTGTTCCTAGGACCACAATGGCTCATTTCTGACCACCTTGCAATTGTTTCCTGTCATAGCTGCATCGGTCTAACAACCTCTATTCTTTTCTCATTTCTAGTGGGATAATTTATCTCAGTGTCTGTCATGTCACATATAGCAACTTAGGTCCAAACCCCAAATACTATTCTCCCCAAACATAATCAAGGATCACTGGGCATGTGTAGCTCCCCTCTGTGGATGGGGAAAATGTAGTCCCAGAAATCAGATTCATCTCATATTTTTGTCCATATGTTCCTCACGTATGAGGACACTATGTGTCTCACCGCCCCATCTGAAAGGTCTCAAATGCCTGCCTCTAGCTGGGAGAGAATGGGGGTAGATGTATCTCTTCTCTATCTGTGAAAAAAACACAGAAAGTGAACTTCTGAAAGGTTTGAACATTATTTTACCCCATGTCCCCAGCGATAAATCTGAATTTTATATAGTCAGGAGATGGGATGGAAGAGGCTGTGCTTTCGGTATCACTAGCTTGCCTATATACCTTATATACACTGTAGGACTTCACCTAGAGGCACCTACCCTGTGCCTGTGTGGGTTTCCCTTGGATGTTGGAGAGTATTCCACAGAGATGCCTTCTCATTTCTTTATAACCTTCCTATTTCCCCTTCAACCAGTCCTTTAACTTCATTGTTTTTGCTCTGCTCATGACATGGAAGTCTTCACCATATCTAGTATGAATTTTAAGCCATTCTAATAATGAGGTTCCATTGAGGAAACGTTTCAAGTTCTGAATATGAAAAAAAGGAATACAGACATCCAAGTGGTCTTGTACTTTGGATACAATTTTATTTTCTCCTTTTGTTTCTATTTTTCTCTATTGGTCCCTGTGTAAAAACAAAAACAAAAGCAAAAGCAGACATTGCACTGTACTGTTCTGTCAACAATCCTCACAAGATACCTTGCCTGTTCACTTAATTTTAGACTAAATTGTGCTAAGGGGTTCTTTTTTCTTATTGACCTTGAGTCATGTTACAAAGATACCTCCATTACTTTAGAAGAGGCTGTATTTTCTTACCTCCTCTTGATTCATCCACCCATTATTTGTGCCTATAGAATGTACGAATAGGGCAGCCATGACTCCTAAGTGTGATGTTACAATGTGAGCTATCAAATAGCTCTGAACCTAACTATAGTTATCTTTGATATCTTCCTATATAGGTATTTTTATATATATTTAAGGTCACATATATAAAATACTCTTTAGGTGTTATTTCTAAATACATATTTTTTAGAGCTTTTAGAGTTTCTATTATAGTTTTGATGTTTCCCATTTACCTTTTGCCCTATTTACTTCCAGACAATCTGGCTACTGGAAAACACACACATTTTCTCTGTATTTTAAGAAGCCTTTTCTACCAAAGCCAGTAGCCCATGTCTGACCTGTCCCCAAGATTTCCTTCCTTCTCTATTATAAATTTCACAAAATCTTGTTTTTTTCCATCATCACACCAGGACTCCATTATCTGGTGTTGCGGAGTATTAAGTCCAGAGTACCAATCAATTTGGTTACCTTTCAAGACCTGTCCAAATGATCTATTTTTGATATAACGAAACTGGGATTTTGACGTCTTGGCTCTGCACCAGTTTTATTCCCCATATTGGTAAAATCTTATCTGTTCTTCTCCACAACATCACTTTTTCTTCTCTACTTTTTCATCATCATCAAAATATTCTTATCATATTCCAACACTAATGCTCAATATATTTTTGTTTTATTTTTTTTTATATTTATTCATTTTTGAGAGACAGAAAACCAGCAGAGGAGGGGTGGAGAGACTGGGAGACACAGAAGCTAAGCTAGGCTCCAGGCTCTGAGCTGTCAGTGAAGAGTCTGAAGTGGGTCTTGAACTCATGAACTGTGAGATCATGACCTGAGCTGCAGTTGGACACTTAACCAACTGAGCCACCAGGCACTACTCAAAATGTCGTTATTGGATAAAATTTCACATGGAGGGATGCTCTACTCCCAGTAGCTTATGATTTTAAATTGTAATACTTAATAAAACTTGTGCATAAGACTTTAAATGTAACTATTTTTTTGTGTGAAAATAGTTAAAATATCCTACATGATTTAATGGTTAATAGCTATAAGCATTGCGGGGTGCTGTATGGTCTACAAAATACTTTCGCAATACCATTTCATTCCATTTTCACAACAACCTTCTGTGGAGATAAGAAAGATGATATGTAGGTATTATTGAACATAAGAGAAACAAGGTTTCAGAGATCACAAATGGCTTAGGAAGCATCACTCACACACAAAAAAAGTTAACTCACCAGCTCTTGATTATTTCTTATTTTGTGTTTAGGAGGACATGAAGGACATTGTGGTTAACAGAAATCCATGCTAGTTCAACGAGATCTTCCCAGCTTTATCATGTTACAAATCGTTTCTTGACATAACTGGCAAGAAGCACAATTTTTCTTCCTTATGAGGGTTGCTAACAAAAAGCAGAAGGCCAAATACTCAGTTATAAGTCAATAAAATGCAGGGTCTTAGCTAATAAAAGAGATTAAGGAGGAATGATAAGCCAAAGAATCTAAATGTATTTCTGCATTTGAGTAATGTGTTGGTGATAATGATATTCCTTAGAACTAACACATTTCTATCTATTATTCTATTTTATCTTTACAATCTTCCTCTGAGGTAGGTATAGTTGGGATTCATATCTCCATTTTGTAAATGATAACAGTGAAAAAAGTTAAGAAACCAAATGTAGGGGCGCCTGGATGGCTCAGTCGGTTAAGTGTCCAACTTCGGCCCGGGTCATGATCTCGCAGTTGGTGAGTTCAAGCCCCACGTCAGGCTCTGTGCTGACAGATATCTCAGAGCCTGGAGACTGTTTCAGATTCTGTGTCTCCCTCTCTCTCTCTGACCCTCCCCTGCTCACGCTGTCTCTCTTATCTTTCAGAAATAAATAAAAAACATTTAAAAAAAATTTTTTTTAAAAGAAACCAAATGTAAAGTGACTTCTAACAATAAATTGGTATTTCCTGTATTACGTCATATTTCTCCTGAAACCAGAGGAACTACATTTAGTATCATAGTTTAGAAGAGCTGATAAAAACTTCTCAACTCCTCCATTTGTAGATAAGGAGATTGGGGCTTAAAATTAGGAAGTGACTCACATGAATTTACACTGCCTGTTAGCAGCCGAGCTAGAACTAAAATCAGGGTCCCCTGACTCCAACTGCCACGTCCTGGCACCATGGCCAAGAAATATAGACACTGCAAACAGAGAACAATGTGTACCCATTAGTGATGCCATCATTATTTCCCCAAACTTGATTTCTTTCCAGCTCTCTGATGTAAATCTTTCAGCTGACCTTGCTGTTTATCAGATAAAATTATTGCTTTGAAGTTTAGTGACAAAAAGGCAATGCCTGGTGTAAAATGGGCAGTCAGGAGATTTCTCTGAATGACAATTAAAACAATTGTATTGGCCCAGGCATTTCTACTAACATCTACATATTATTTCTATGATGTAGTCGAGTAACAATTCAAAAGTCAGTGGGGAAGCAAGAAATTTATTTTTTGTTGATAGTGTTTCCTGGCCTGTTATCAAAAACACGAGGCTCATCTTCTACTCCCTTAACTTAGAGAAAGAGCAGCACTTCCCCTCAATAAGCTTGAACTCATAGCACCTGCTTCTTCAATGCCCTCATTTACTGACTTTTGCTTTCCACCCTGAACACCTGGCCTTGAACATCCTTTTCGGTTCTGCCACCATCTGTGTGAATTTCAGTATTTTTGTTAGTGATTCTTTAAACAGGTATACTCCAGTCCCAATACCTCTCCATTAAGTTCAGTCTCAGTCACTGAGGAGTGATTTATACATATCAGCAACATGTTTCCCCCCCCAAAGATAACTGTATTTTTCAAATGCAGAATTCTGCAATCCCTCAAATGACTATACATCCTAATTGTTCTTTTCCATTTCTCACTGCAATTAATAATAATTGCCTCACTTGTAATATCTTGGCCTGCCTTTCTGTTGTATTGTATCATTGTATTGGTCTCCCTTCATATACACTTGTCTCGTTGTCAACACAAACACCAAAACAGTAGTCAATTGCTTTCTGAAGCCTTTTCAAGAATGTTTGTATTGGGCACCGGGCTCGCTAATTTTTTTAAGTGTCTGACTCTTGATTTCTGCTCAGGTCATAATCTCATGGTTTGTGAGTTCAAGCCCTGCATCTGGCTCTGCACTAACAGCACAGAGACTGCTTGAGATTATCTCTCGGACTCTTTCTCTCTCTCTCTCTCTCTCAAAGTAAATAAATAAACCAAAAAAAAAAAAAAAAAAAAAAAAAAGGAATGCTTGTACATCTTACCCACTCTTGCATACTGGTATGATAGAAAGCCCATCTGTAGCTCTGTGGAAAGCTAATCATTCCTGTCTTTCTGATTTTCCTTAACTCTTAATATTTTACCATTTTTCAAAGCCACATACAAACTTCACTGGCTTCTAGAAATCTATTCCTTAAGTATCTCAAACACAACATCCCCCAAACTGATTTCATAATTTCTCATTTAAAACTATATGTAAATAACCTCATCAACGTTCCATGCAATTAGAATGAAAATAATACAAACACATTTTATTTTTGTGATATATAGTACTTTATTTTTTAAGTTTTTAAAGGTTTATTTATTTATTTTAATTAAATTCTTTTCTTTTCTTAAATCATTTATTGTCAAGTTGGTTTCCATATAACACCCAGCGCTCATCCCAACAAGTGCCCTCCTCCATGCCCATCACCCCCCTTCCCCTCTCCTCCACTCCCCTCAGCCCTCAGCATTTAAGAGTCTCTCATGGTTTGCCTCCCTCCCTCTGCCCAACTATGTTTCCCCTTCCTTCTCCCACATCGTCCTCCCACCTTCCTCCTAATCCACCTATATGTGCAAACATATGGTATTTGTCCTTCTCTGCCTGACTTATTTTGCTCAGCATAACCCTCTAGTTCCATCCATGTTGTTACAAATGGCCAGATTTCATTCTTTCTCATTGCCATGTAGCTGATGCATAGGGGCACATGTGCCCCAATGTTCATAGCAGCACTCTCAACAATAGCCAAAACATGGAAAGAACCTAAGTGTCCATCAATTGATGAATGGATCAAGAAGATGTGGTGTATATATACAAAGGAATACAAACATATTTTAAGTAATGCCTGGCATCTTATGGAATTTTTATAGTCTCTCTTTTCCTTGTCTACACGCACTTTGTAGTAGACTTTGAATATGCCTAATTCTTTATGTATGCAATGTCCCTGGTTAGTTCAGATCATAATCATTATTTATTT
Organism: Proteles cristata cristata; assembly: GCA_017311185.1. Classification (NCBI taxonomy): domain Eukaryota; kingdom Metazoa; phylum Chordata; class Mammalia; order Carnivora; family Hyaenidae; genus Proteles; species Proteles cristata. The sequence continues at coordinate 114,018 of JAESUZ010004437.1, read as the reverse complement.
TTAATTCTTTTAATGTTTATTTATTTTTGAGAGACAGAGAGCGTGCACTCGAATGCGTGTGTGAATGAGTGGGGGAGGGGCAGAAAGAGAGGGAGACACAGAATTTGAAGACTCTGAGCCATCAGCACAGAGTCCGATGCAGGGCTTGAACTCATGAACTCTGAGTGCAATCATGACCTGGGCCAAAGTCAGACATTTAACCAACTGAGACACCCAGGCACCCCCAGAGTACCATTATTTTTTGACTGGATTTTTGTAAGAACTGTAAGGCTCTCTGATCCACATTTATCATCTCTTTGATCCAGTCTTTACAAAATACATTTTTACTTACACCAGTCTCCTTTTCCACGAAGTTAAATGGCTCTATTCCACCTTTAAAAACAAAAAAAGCCCGTGCTCTACATTTGTTCTTGCAACCTCTACTCCTATCAGCCTGAGCCAATTTCTCATGCATTTATATGTTTCTGTAACTTGGCTTATTTTGTACCTTAGCCTAAAAAGCACCAAGGTCCTTAGCAACAGAACTCCTTCTCTTCTATCAAGGCCTACTTCATAATACTTAGTAAAATTTTCTCTTGTCAACCCAGTTAGAATCAATCACTCCCGCATTCACAGATACATTGCCTGTGTGTCTATTAATTATTTCCTTCATTCTGCCTTGGTCTATAGTTAAGTGTTTATATATTTTCTCAATTATATGTAGGTTCAAATATCAATTCCCCTCATCAAACTTTTTAGATGCAGAAGTTGGAATCATTTTCTTTTTCTGTGTATTTGCACAATGCACTGTTTACATTGTTTATATTGCATTTTGAGCATTTTTATATATAGTAATTATTCCTAATATATTTATTTATAAATTATTCTATATCACCATTTATGGAAAGTAATAACAATTTTGTTCATTTATTCAAATATTTGGAAAATATCTGAGATTCCCTGAGCTAGGTATTAAATATATAATTTAATCCCACAAGAGGTTACATATCACTGGGGAAACAAATAGTAATCAAAGAATCATATGCATGAATCATACATTATAATTATTGCCCTACAAAAGAAATATGAACACATGATAAGTGAGGATTATCATTGATTTTGTTAACTAAGATCATTTAGCTGACCAGTTCAGTCAACTCATGGAGACAAAGTTAACCAGGCGAAGGATGGGAAGAGGTTTGGAAGTTAAATCTATGTTAAAAGAAGGCTAGGGGCATCTGGGAGGCTGAGTCAGTTGTGTCTGACTCTTAATTTTGGCTCAGGTCATGATCTTACCGTTAGTGAGTTCGAGCCATACGTCGTGTTTTGCACTGACAGTGCAAAATCTGCTTGGGATTCTCTCTTTCTCTTCCTCTCTCTGCACACCACCCTCCCCCCCCCCACCATGCTATCTCTCTCTTTCTCCGCCTCCCCACCAAAAAAACTTAAAAAAAAAAAAAGCCTAGAACACATGAGGGACCGAATCAAAATCCGTGAGGCTGGTTCATAGAGGGCAAAGGTGCGAGGGTGGAACAATTTACAAAATAAGGCTAGAATATTAAATAAGGGCTGGATAATTTTGTCTGCAGATAAAAGAAAATGCAACTTAAACTCTCTTACTAAGGAGATGGCTCACATAATTGGAAACTCAAAGAGATGGCAGATCTTATGACTTAGTGATGCTCACAAGAACCCAACTTCTTTCTTAAGCTCTGTGGACCTCAAATGTTATACATAGCATCTTACAAAGTAGCAGCAGCCATCCAGGTATGAGGAATGCCAGAAAAACACAGGGTCATTACAACAAAGGGAAGAGAGTGGAAGATGAGGACTAATTTATTGTGTTGGTTGTTAAAAGTAAAAAAAAAAAAAAACTTCTCTCTGATGATTGACAGATGCTGGGAGTTGTTGATTTTGTTTCAGCAAACCTGTAAGAGGAGAAACTAATTAAAAGTCCCAGAAAGAAAGGAAAACTTCAAATAACGAAATGTGGATTTAATTACTGAACATAAGGAGCCTCAGCCCCAGTTCATTAAAATCACCTGGTGAACTTTAACAACTACTAATGCCCAAGGCTTCCCCTGGGGTCCTGGATGGGGCCAAGAGATGTTAATTCTCTAATCAGTTAATTTACTAATTAATTGATATATACATTTATTAATTTATAAGTTCTCCATGTATCCTAATGGACACTAGGGTTTCAGATAAATCACATGAAGATAACTGTATCTCTTGTTTCCATGGAATAATCCATCTACATTCCCTTAGGCTATAAACATAGAATTGCTTTTTGGTATGTCCTGATAAAAATCAGAGAAACTCAGTTGTATGTCATGTATACTAACAAAAGTTGCTTAAATAAAATTGGTAGAAGCATAATGCATACATCTAATAGTGCAGATTATAAGCACTGTTGGTTGAGAGCATTGAATTTTTACTTTTCCTGTTTCATAGCCCCAGTTATGGTTAATGTGTCTGGATTTCCCTCTTCCAAATTTGGACAGTTCTTTTCTTATGTATTCCATAATCATTCATCTCACCATCCCAACTACAATGTGATTTCCCTGAGGTCAACAGTTAGGTTTTACGTCTCCCTTTTATTTAAACACCAGAACACAGGTAAATATCAAAACTCAGAAGAAATTTGATAAATATGTGACTGATTTACTGATATATTCATCAGTCTCTTTCAACCTCTCTTTTTTTTTTTTTAAATGTTTTATTTATTTCTAGGAGAGAGAGACAGAGTGAGCAGGGGAGGGTCAGAGAGAGAGGGAGTCACGGACTGAAACAGGCTCCAGGCTCTGAGCTGGCAGTCAGCACAGAGCCCAACGCAGGGCCCGAACCCACGAACCGTGAGATCATGACCTAAGCGAAAGTCGGAAAGTCGGACGCTTAACCAACTAAGCCACCCAGGCGCCCCTCTTTCAACCTCTCTTTGATGGGACTCATGAAGGAGGAAAGAAGTAGCCTTCACGGCCAAGTTAAAAAATAATACCACTGGTTGCCAAAGGTGAATTCTCGTCTTCTATTCTCTTAGAGACTTTAGATATATTTATTTTGACTTCTCACCTCCTCCCCATTCCTAAAATACAATAATAACCGCAACAGTAATAGGAGCAATAGCGAAAGCTTACCATCTTAATTCAGCTTTGGCTTAAGCCAGAACAGATGGTAAAACTTTTTTCAAACCAGGCAATACTTGAGAAGCAATAAATGAAGCTGTGCTGCTGAAGTTGCTTTATACGTGTAAGAGCTAATGTAGACTGGAAGGTTAACAAATTCACAGAGTAAAAATGTTGAAATGGGCATTTGTAGTTCCTAAACACCATGCGTGTGCATGAGAGAAGGGATGAAATATTGAGGACACTTTAGACATAGTTCAAGGATATACCAGTGCATTTAGAAGAAATAAAAAGCCATCAGACCACCTTTGCCTATGAAAATCAAACAAACACCTTTTCCCCCCTAAGGCAGAAGAGTGACTATGGTGAAAAGAAAAAAAGTAGAGCCATATCCTCCTAGATGGCCTGGTCTTACAAACTCATCACAAAGAGCTACTTTTCTGGCATTTTGTCATGAACAATTAGACTTTTGAGAGGGATAGCTATGGCCAACTTTCCAATCCCTGTATTTTACTTTTTCTTTATTCTGTTTTATGTGTCTCCAACTCTATTCATAATTAGGACAATGTAAAAAATTTTGTCTCATAACCTGAAAACCTTCATATATCTGCTGATTGCAGAGTTTCCAATTTGAGCTGAGCCAAGAACATTTCCCAGTTTCATTTGGAACTTTTTTGCCCTTTACCATGCAAATCATTTATTTATTTGATTTGATCCTTTTGATTTATTAAAATACTGTCACAGGCTTTAGGGCTTCTTGGCAAGGATACAAAATGTTGCTGCAATAATCACATTATATCTGGCACAAGGACGGGGCAAGAATCAGATAAAAGGGGAAAATCTTCTATCTTAAAAAAAAAAAAAGGGCTGCAAAGAGAGAAAATTTGTATCTTACATTGGGGCTCGGTAGTGGGAAGCTGCGTCCAACTTATTTCACGAACCTCACTGGAACCGGCTTTGGCTTAAGCCTGATATAGTGATGTGTTCCGTTACAATCTGACGAACCGAAACCAGAAGTAGAAACATAAGGAATGAGGCTTAGGTTATCTGCATCCAGGTGAGAGTGTCAGAACCTCACCTGTGGTGGCGAGTGCAGGAATGAAGTAAACCTCAGACAGGGTTCTCATTGATCAATCTCTCCTCCCACAACCCCCTTCTCCATTAATCCAGCCATTAGTTTTTTCCTGACTATAATGTTTAATAAAAGGGAGCACATCCAGTAGTTCATCTATTAAGGGTTTATTTATACAGTCTGCCTTAGGAAGAAATGTATTCCCTTTGCCTTTTCATCCTCTTAAGCTTTCTTTCCTGTCTCCATTTACCAATTCCTTTTGCCCATTTTATCTCAGCCTCTCACCTCACTATACCCTAAGTGGCTGTGGATGGGGTAAGACTTTCATTTCTTTTTCACTGCCTGCTTTAAGCCTTGACTGACACATCATTAAGGCAAAAAAAAAAAAAAGTTAAAACAGAATTACAGGTCGGTGTGGCCAGTAACGCGTTCATTCATTCACTTAACAAGGATTTATCAAGAAATTATTATGTGCCAGCCTGTTTTTAGGCACTGGGCACAGGGTGAGCACACAGATATGTTTCCTCTCCTCATGAAAATTTCCTTCTAGAGAGTCAGACACCTCTGAGGACACTTGGTTCCCGCCAGATTCTTTTGACTCACAAAAAGGAATGGGTCAAAGATTACAATGAGGTCAAGAAAATGAGCCCAGCTGTGCTAGGAAGAGTACCAGCAGTCTTTGAGCTGTGTTTCCTGCTGATGCACTGCAGGGTGTAGCTGTGGGTTAGATTTCCTCCCCTCCCACTCTCCTCTTCCATGCTGAAGATTATGTTACCCCTTCAGAAACCTTTTCCTTTTAATCTGTTTCCTTTTCTTTTACAGAGAGAAGTGCAGGGCATTATCTACTTTCAGCCAAAGGAAAAAACCCTTTTCTCCATGGGGTTTCCTGATTGACTTGTTGAGTGCTGAGAATTTGTCCTTGGTTCGATATCTCTCCTTTTAGTGATTGAGGGAAATCTCCAGATGACAATACTACACTCCTGGGGGTAACACCTTAAATCAACACCGAACGCTGTCATCCAGTGCAAGTTGTGATCACCTTGAGTGATTTTGAAGAGGAGCGGAAAACGGAAGCCTCAAAACAACTTGCCTCTTCATGTGCTTAGTGATTCTTAAGTAATCACAGCTCTGACCTCACACTCAGATGATCATGCTTGCCCTGCCCTTCTGCTGGCTGTGGAGCTGGGCAGGGAGCCAAGCTATCAGCCGTGCTGCTGAGATAGTCATGTAGTGTGGGCACAGCAATGTTCTGAGCTAACCAAGCAGCCGCAGATACAGAATATCTTAAGAAGGCTGATGTCAGCAGTCAGGGCTCATGCAGTGCTTTACAGGATCAGGGTAATATTAGCATCCAGAACTTGCCTTTCTCTATGCTTGGCAACAACATTCTTTGTTCATAGATAGGTTGGCCACTGTGGGGACTATTGGTGCTCCAACTTCAAGCAAAGAGAATACCATATACCTGTACAAACGCTTCTGTAGTGTGTTTATTATTTTTACAGGCTGCATACATGAAACCAAAGAATGAAGAGGCTAGAGTGTTCACTAAGGTGACCTAGTGCATGGCTGGAAGGAGGAAATCAACATGGAATTCAAAATGCCCCACCCTAACTGTGGCTGGAAGATTCGGTGAATAGTACTTCTTGGTAGTGTAGATGACAGGTTTAATTCTTCATGAAAACAGTGGACACACATCCATTCCAGCCTCCAGGTCTCTTTCATGGGTGACATTATGAATTGTAAATATGTTCACATTCTTACATACTTTATGATTGTCATTACTGTCTGGATATCATTTTATTTGTATTACTACATAGTGAATTTCTTTTTTTTTTTTATTAATTTAAATCCAAGCAGGTTAATATATAATGTAATAATGGTTTCAGGAATATAATTAATGATTCATTACTTACATACGATACCCAGTGCTCATACCAACAAGCGCCTTCCTTAATGCCCATCACCTAGTTAGCACAACCCCCTACCTAACTCCTCTCCAGCAACCCTCAGTTTGTTCTCTGTATTTAAGTCTCTTATAGTTTGCTTCCTTCTCTCATTTTTTTAATCTTACTTTTCCTTCCCTTCCCCTATGTTTATCTGTTTTGTTTCTTAAATTCCACATGAGTGAAATCATATGATATTTGTCTTTCTCTGACTGAATTATTTCACTTAGCATAATACATTCTAGTACTATCGACATTGTTGGCAAATGGCAAGATTTCATTCTTATTGATTCCCAAGTCATATTTCATTGTATACACATACGACATCTTCTTTATCCATTCTTCAGTTAGTTAATGAATATTTGGGCTCTTTCCATAATTTGGTTATTGTTGATAGTGCTTCTATAAACATGGGGGCACATGTGCCCCTTCAAATCAGTGTTTTTGTATCCTTTAGATAAATACCTAGTAGTACAATTGCTAGTCATAGGGTATCTCTATATTTTGTTTTTTGAGGAACCACCATACTGTTCCCCAGAGTGACTTCACCAGTTTGCATCCCCACTATTAGAGGATTCTCAGCATCCTCCCCAACATCTGTTGTTTCCTGAGTTGTTAATTTTAGCCTTTTTGACAGACATCTGAGGGTATCTCATTGTGATTTTAATTTCTATTTCCCGAATGATGAGTGATATTGAGCATCTTTTCATGTGATGTGTCTGTTAGCCATCTGGATGTCTTCTTTGAAAAAGTGTCTGTTTAGGTCTTTTGCCCATTTCTTCACTGGGTTATTTGTTTTTAAGGTGTTGAGTTTGATAAGGTCTTTATAGATTTTGGCTACTAACCATTTATCTGATATGTCGTTTCTAAGTATCTTCTCCCATCCCGTTGGTTGCCTTTTAGTTTTGCTGATTTATTCTTTCACTTTGCTGAAGGTTTTTATCTTGATGAGGTCCCAATAGTTCATTTTTGCTTTTGTTTCCCTTGCCTCCATAAGAAGTTTCTATGACCGAGGTGAAAGAGGTTTCTCCTGTTTTCTCTTCTAGAATTTTGATGGATTCCTATCTTATATTTGGGTCTTTTACCCAAATATGAGTTTGGGTTTATTTTTGTGTATAGTGAAAGAAAGTGGTCCAGGTTCATTCTTCTGCATGTCACTGTCCAGCTTTCCCAACACCATTTTCTGAAGAGACTGTCTTTTTTCCTTGGATATCATTTCCTGCTTTGTCAAATAGCCGTACATTTGTGGGTCTATTTCTGGGTTCTCTGTTCTGTTCCGTGGATCTATGTGTCTGTGTTTGTGCTAGAACCATGCTGTCTTGATGATTACAGCTTTATAATACAGCTTGAAGTCTGTGAAATTGTGATGCCTCCAGCTTTGGTTTTCTGTTTCAACACTGCTTTGGCTATTTGGGGTCTTTTCTGGTTCCAAACAAATTTTAGGATGGTTTGTTTTAGCTCTATGAAGAATATTGGTGTTGTTTTGATAGAGATTGCATTGAATGTGTAGACTGCTTTGGGTAGTATAGACATTTTAACAATATGTGTTCTTACAATCCATGAGCATGGAATGTTTTTCCATGTCTTTGTGTCTTTCTCAATTTCTTTCATAAGCTTTCTATAGTTTTCAATGTATAGATATTTTACTTCTTTGGTTAATTTTATTACTAGGTATTTTATGGGTTTTGATATAATTTTAAAAGGGATCAATTCCTTGATTTCTCATTCTGCTGTTTTATTATTGGTGTATAGAAATGCAACCGGCTTCAGTATATTGATTTTATATTCTGCGACTTGGCTGAATTCATATCACTGCTAGCAGTTTTTTTGGTAGAATCTTTCAGGGTTTCTGTGTAGTGTATCACGTCATCTGTGAAACGTGAAAGTTTGACTTCTTCCTTGCTAATTTCGAGGCCTTCTATTTCTTTTTGTGGTCTCATTGCTAAGGCTAGGACATCAACATTATGTTGAACAACAGTGGTGAGAGTGTCATGTTTCTGACTTTATAGGGAAACCTCTCAGTTTTTCATCGCTGAGGATGATACTAGCTATGGGTCTTTCATATATGCCCTTTATGATCTTGAGGTATGTTCTTTCTATCCCTAGTTTCTTGAGGACTTTTATCAAGAAATAATGCTGTATTTTGTTTATCAAGCGCTTTTTCTGCATCAATTGCAAGGATCACGTGGTTCTTTCTTTACACATGAATTTCTTAATAATTTTATCAACTCTTAGATTTTTCCTAATTTTCTCAACATTCATACTGTACTACAATCAATAATTTCAGACACATTTTTCTTTTCTATGGAATTATTTCATTAAAATTAATGTATAAAATATAAATAATAAGGTAGGAAAATAATGTTTTATCATGCTATTTAAAAAGCATTTAAGTGGTCTGTAATGTCACACACAGTAACTAGTGGACACTCTCTCAATGATCTTGCCATCATTGAGCACTTAGTCTATAAAACTTACAGTACTGTATCCCATATCTTCCTTTGTAACATGTTTTGAAATTGCTAATGTGAGTGAACTGTTCTGCCATGCAATTCTCTTTGACCAGGGCACCTTGTTTTAATTGTTGCTGTGGTGTTCACAGTGAAGTCTAATATTGCCCATCTTTTAAAGATATAAGATATTTAGACATGGTCACTTAAGAAGACATCATATTATATTTAATCTTGAGGTAATTTGAAATATGACTACTGTTAACATGAATAGCTAATTGATTGGCCTATATATGCCTCTGTGGTTCTGCAATTTAAAAAGAGGGTTCCACAGAATATGTTTTCTCAGAGACCTTGAGAATAACCTGAAAAAAAAAAAAAGAAGAAATAATACAGGAGGTCAAGAAAGAAAACTAAGAATTATGAGCCAGGCTTTATAAGAAACTATTTTCTTTCTTTTTTTTTTTTTATGTTTTATTTATTTCTAGGAGAGAGAGAGAGACAGCGTGAGCAGGGGAGGGTCAGAGAGAGAGGGAGTCACAGACTGAAACAGGCTCCAGGCTCTGAGCTGGCAGTCAGCACAGAGCCCGACGCGGGGCTCGAACCCACAAACCGCGAGATCATGACCTAAGCGAAAGTCGGACGCTTAACCGACTAAGCCACCCAGGCGCCCCAAGAAACTATTTTCTTAATGACTATGAATACTGCTGGGCATAAGGCTTGTGAAAATTATGGCTTATTAATATCTCAGTCATGATAGGCAGAGACTGTTATTTGACTTAAAATGAATGGCAACCAGGATTATTAAGTAAAGTTAAATGTAATAATGCTAATAATGACTAGGAGTTCTGAGACCTTAGTTCTGTCAATTAGTTGAAAAGTGGGAATTTTAATATTGATTTCATATAGAGATATGAAGAAAGTAAATAAATATATCTTTATGAAAAGAAATCTTTATAAGGCTGATGTATGTAGCGAGCATGACTTTTATAGAGAGACATGAAGGAGCTCATTCTCTTTTATTGGAAATAGCAAGATAAAATGATTAGTTTTGGACTCTATCTCTTTTCCTTGCCATTCAGTAAAGTACTCCTTGTCTCTGTGATATCACCAGAATGTGCAAAGTGCTTTGGAAGCCTCAGAAATTGCAAAGCTTTTTTGAGTTTTATACATTGATGGAAAATAAAATGTTTGTGTTTAAATATCAAACCCGTTCTCAATCATCCAGCAGATATAACACCCTTCTCTATTTCAGCCAGTTCCTAAATGTGTTCAGAAATCTATGTTGTAACAGAAACAACCGGAAATACCATTTAGAATCTAGGAATCGTGTTCCTATCTCAATTTCTGTGCTCATTTTTAGGCAAGTAGATGATGTCATCTCTCTCAGTCTCAGCTTCTTTTTACACCAAATGGGGGGAAAGGCACTTGTCTTTCTTACTTACCAGAACTATCAATGATTTTGAAGATAGCATGACTTAAAACAGGACAGGGATATATATTTTCATGTATAGAATGATGGTCAAATTATGTCAAAGCTGTTTCATCATCTTCCACTCTCATCCAGGAAATGACACCTAAACACAGGAAAAGTAAATGAGAATATTAGGCTGGATATATATAATAAAATATTGAAACTGAATATTGAGGACAATTGCTTAAATTAATCCTAAAAATTAAAAAGGGGGACTAAAAGCAACAAATCTAAAGCTTTTGTTTTACTTTCTACCACTCAACATGTGCAAAGTAAAAATATGTTTCTCTGATTAAAATTTTCAAGCCTTTTTTAGGACCGCACAGAAAAAAAAGCTATGGAAAATAAAGCAGTGCATTAGCCACTAAAAGTCAGCAGGGTGAATAAAACTTTATTGTTCATTTTTTTCCTAATTAAACTTCATAGATTTCTTAGATGTTAATCAGCACATAAAGCGTCTGGAATTTTTACTTCCTAAAGCAATAGCAAACTGATTTTTAAATTATCCAGTAGATCTTAGTAGAGAAAAAGTGGACTGGAAATTGTTTCTTAATTATAAAGGTTTCATTGGGAGAAAAAAAACTGAACTAAATTACAGCAGCATAAAACTGGGAATCAACCTGGTATTTTTCTTCTTTAATTTGTTCTTGCTTTTTTTCAGCTAGGAGATGATTGGTCTTTCAGATAACGATTACTTTATCATCATCAGGGAAATATTGAATCTGCTATTGTTAGCACTCACTGATTTGGAAGATTTCCACATCATTCATTAATTTGGGGGCTGAATGGTGTGTGTAACAGGGAGAAAGAAATAGACAAAAAAAAGTCAATGAAAATGCCAAATTATGAACACTGGTTTGGTAAGCATTTCTGTGAGCAAATATTTCACTTTGTAGACTTTTAACTTGCTCTTAACTGTGCCTCTCATCCTTCCTCCCGTCTTTCAGAATAGTATCCCATCTCTCCTGGGCTAGTGTGTAGAAATATGAATGAACACTTCTTCTTTAGCATCTCTCTCTTCTCTCTCTCTTTCTCTTTTGATTAAAGTAATAATGAAAAAAGTAGTAGAATACATGTGTGTCCATTCTAATTCTATCTGGTCCATAGATATTTAATATTTATGTGGTACAAAGGAGGAAGAGTTTTCCTGGACCTTCCCCAAGTGGTCTGTCTTAATGAAAGTCATTATCAATAACTGCAGTGTATGCTATAGAAGGCTGGAAAATTAGTCATTTGAGATAGCTGATACTTTCTTACAATCACAAGGATGAATTGTAAGAAATTGTAAGAAACCATTTATTCCACCCCAGTATGTTTATTCCACCCCAGTATGTCTCTAGTACCCAACATTTAGAATGTGCCCCATGTATTATTATTTCCATTTAGTATCTCATTATTTTCTTCTTTTAAATATAATTTATTTATTTTTTAGCTTACATCTAAATTAGTTAGTCTAGAGTGCAACAATGATTTCAGGAATAGATTCCTTAATGCCCCTTTCTGATTTAGCCCATCCCCTCTCCCACAACCCCTTCAGCAACCCTCTGTTAGTTCTCTGTATTTAAGAGCCTCTTATGTTTTGTCCCTTCCCTGTTTTTATATTATTTTTGCTTCCCTTCACTTATATTCAGCTGTTTCGTATCTTAAAGTCCTCATATGAGTGAAGTCATATATTTGTCTTTCTCTGACTCACTTATTTTGCTTAGCATAAAACTCTCTAGTTCCATCCACGTAGTTGCAATTGGCAATATTTCATTCTTGTTGATTGAAGAGTAATGCTCCATTGTATATGTATATATGCATACATACATACATACCACATCTTCTTTAGCCATTCATCCATCGATGGACGTTTGGCCTCCTTCCAGACTTTGGCTATGATTGATAGCACTGCTATAAACATTGGGGGGGGGGTGCCCCTTGAAAACAAAACAAAACAAAAATTTATCCCTTGGATAAATACCTAGTAGTTGAATTGCTGGGTTGTAGGGTAGTTCTATTTTTAATTTCTTGAGCAACCTCCATAATATCTTCCAGAGTGGCTACCCCAGTTTGCATTCCCACCAGCAGTGCAAAAGAGATCCTCTTTCTCAGCATCCTCGCCAACACCTGCTGTTGCCTGAGTTGTTTATGTTAGCCATGCTGACAGGTGTGAGGTAGTATCTAATTGTGGTTTTGATTTGTATTTTCCAGATGATAAGTGATGTTGAGCTTTTGTCATGTGTTGGTTGGCCATCTGGATGTCTTCTTTGGAGAAGTGTCTATTCATGTCTTTTGCCCATTTCTTCACCAGATTGTTTGTTTTCTGGATATTGAGTTTGATTAAATTCTTTATAGATTTTGGATACTAACCCTTAATCTGATATGTCACTTGCAAATATTTTCTCCCATTCCATCGGTTGCCTTTTAATGTTGCCAATTGTTTCTTTTGCTCTGCAGAAGTTTTTATTTTGATGAGGCTCATTAGTTTATTTTTGCTTTGTTTTGTTTCCCTTGCCTCTGGAGATGTGTCGAGTAAGAAATTGCTTGCAGCCGAGGTCAAAGAGGTTTTTGCCTGCTTTCTCCTCTAGGATTTTGATGGCTTCCAGTCTTACTTACATTTAGGTTTTCATCCATTTTGAGTTTATTTTTGTGTATGGTGTAAGAAAGTGGTCCAGGCTCCTTTTTCTGAATGTCTCTCTCCAGTTTTCCCGGCACCACTTGCTGAAGAGACTATCTTTATTCCAATGGATGGTCCTTCTTGCTTTATCAAAGATTAGTTGGCCATACATTTCTGGGTCCATTTCTGGGTTCTCTATTCTGTTCCATTGATCTGAGTGTCTGTTTTTGTGCCAGTACCATACTGTCTTGATGATTACAGCTTTGTAATACATCTTGAAGTCTGGGATTGTGATGCCTCCAGCTTTGGTTTTCTTTTTCAAGATTGCTTTCGCTATTTGGGGTCTTTTCTGGTTCCAAACAAATTTTAGGATTGTTTGTTTTAGCTCCGTGAAGAATGCTGGTGTTATCTTGATAGGGATTGCATTGAATGTGTAGATTGTTTTGGTTAGTTTTGACATTTTAACAATATTCATTCTTCCTAGCCAGGAACATATTTTTTCATTTCTTTGTGTCTTCTTCAATTTCTTTCATAAGCTTTTATCATTTTCAGTGTATAGATTTTTCACCTCTTTGGTTAGATTTATTCCTAGATATTTTATGGTTTTTGGTGCAATTGTAAATGCAATTGATTCCTTGATTTCTCTTTCTGTTGCTTCATTATTTGTGTACAGGAATGCAACCAATTTCTGTGCATTGATTTTATATCCTACGTCTTTGCTGAATTCATGGATCAGATCTAGCACTTTTTTTGGTGGAATCTTTTGGGTTTTCCATACAGAGTATCATGTCATCTTTGAAGACTGAAACTTTGACCTCCTCCTGGCTGATTTGGATGCCTTTTATTCCTGTGTGTTGTCTGATTGCTGAGGCTAAGAGTTTCAATACTATCTTGGATAACAGTGGCAAGAGTAGACATCCTTATCTTGTTTCTGACCATAGGCAGAAAGCTCTCAGTTTTTCCCCATTGAGGGTAATATTAGTGGTGGGTCTTTCATATATGGGTTTTATGATCTTGAGGTATGCTCCTTCTATCCTGACTTACTTAAAGGTTTTTATCAAGAAAGGATGCTGTATTTTTTCAAATGCTTTCTCTGTATCTGTTGAGCAGATCATATGGTTCCTGTCCTTTCTTTGATTGATGTGATTCTTTGTATCACATTGATTGTTTTGTGGATACTGAACCAGCCCTGCATCCCAGGTATAAATCTCACTTGGTTGTGGTGAATAATTGTTTTAATATATTGTTGGATTTGGTTGGCTAGTGTCCTATTGAAGATTTTTGCATCCATGTTTATTAGGAATAATGGTCTATACTTCTCCTTTTTTAGTGGGATCTTGTCTGGTTTTGGAATCAAGGTAATGCTGGCTTCATAGAAAGAATTTCAAAGTTTTCCTTCCATTTCTGTTTTTTGGAACAGCTTCAAGAGAATAGGTATTAACTCTTCTTTAAACGTTTGGTAGAATTCCCCTGGAGAGCCATTTGGCCCTGGACTCTTGTTTGTTGGGAAATTTTTTATTACTAATTTGATTTCTTCGTGGTTATGAATCTGTTCAAATTTTCTATTTCTTCCTGTTTCAATTTTGGTACTTCATATATTTCTAGGAATTTCTCCATTGCTTCCAGATTGCCCATTTTATTGATGTGTAATTGCTCATAATATTCTTTTATTATTGTTTGTATTTCTGCTGTGTTGGTTGTTATCTCTCCTCTTTCATTCTTGACTTACTTATTTGAGTCCTTTCCTTTTTCTTTTTGATCAAACTGGCTAAGGGTTTATCAATTTTGTTAATTCTTTCAAAGAGCCAGCTTCTGGTTTCATTGATCTTTTCTACTGTCTTCTTGGTTTCAATAGCATTGATTTCTGCTCTAATCTTATTATTTCCTGTCTTCTGCCAGTTTGGGGTTTTATTTGCTCTTCTTTTTCCAGCTGATTATGGTGTAAGGTTAGGCTGTATATCTGATAACTTTCTTCCTCCTTTAGGAAGTCCTGGATTGCTATATCCTTCTCTCTTATGATCACCTTTGCTGAGTCCCAGTGGTTTGGGGCTATGGTGTTATCATTTTCATTGGCTTTCATGTACTTTTTAATTTCCTCTTTAACTTCTTGGTTAGTCCATTCCTTCTTTAGTAGTATGGTCTTCAGTATCCAAGTATTTGTTATCGTTCCACATTTTTCCTATGGTTGATTTTGAATTTTATAGCATTGTGGTCTAAAAATATGCATAGTATGATTTTGATCTTTATGTGTGTGATCTATTCTGGAGAATGTTCCATGTACACTGGAGAAGAATGCGTATTCCACTGCTTTAGGATGAAATGTTCTGAATATATCTTATAAGTCCATCAAGTCCAGTGTGTCATTTGAAACCCTCCTTGCTGATTTTCTGTTTAGATCTGTTCATTACTGTTAGTGGGGTGTTGAAGTCCCCTACTATTTATGATATTATTATCGATGAGTTTCTTTATGTTTGCGATTGATTTATATATTTGGGTGCTTCCACATTTACAGCATAAATGTTCACAGTTGCTAGATGTTCTTGATGGGTAGATCCCTTACTTATGATATAATACCCTTCTTCATCTCATGTTACAGTTTTCATTTTGAAGCCTAGATTGTCTGATATAAGTATGGCTGCTCCAGCTTTCTTTTGTTGACCATTAACATGATAGATGGTTCTCCATCCCCTTACTTTCAATCTGAAGGTGTCTTTAGGTCTAAAGTGGTTCTCTTGTAACTAGCATATAGATGGATCTTGTGTTCTTATCCATTCTCTTACCCTGTGTGTTTTGATTGGAACATTTAGTCCACTGACATTTAGAGTGAGTACTGAAAGATATGAATTCATTGCCATTAAGGTTCCTGTAGAGTTAGAGTTTTCTGGTGGTGTTCTCTGGCTCTTTCTAGTCTTTGTTGCTTTTAGTCTTTTTTTTTTTTTTTCCTTTTTCTTTTCTCCCTTCAGAGAGTCCCCCTTAAAATTTCTTACAGGGTTGGTTTAGTCATCATGAACTCCTTTGACTTTTGCTTGTCTGGGAAACTTTTAATCTCTCCTATTTTGAATGACAGCCACTGGGACCTTTGCCTGTGGGGAGGCCACACAGCCTCCACCAAATATCCTCCCAGCAGGGGAACCACCTCTCCCTGTGCAGCCTGAGGACTCTGAGAACCCTGCTCTCTGCTCTTGGGGATTTGCCCTTCCCACCAGAGCACTGCCAGGTGTCGAGCTGCAGAGTTTCAGACTCTGCCCTCCCTCTGTTTATAGACTCTTAATGAAGTTTAAACCCTCTCCTTTCTCCTTTGCCCATTTTTTGTTCAGTCCCTTGCATACTCTTTCTTTTCTCACCAGCTGCTTTTGGGCTGGAGATACTTTCCCGTACTCTCCTCCCACCCCTGTCTCCATTTTCTCTCTGCGAGAAAAAGCAGCTCCCTGCCCTCCTTGGCTTCTCTCTCCCGCAATTCTCCTTTCTGCACCAGGTACCTGCTAAGTTCTGTGGTTCAGATTGTGCAGATTGTTGTGTTAATCCTCGAATCGGTTTTCTAGGTGTGCAGGATGGTTTAATGTTAACCTGCATTTCAGGGATGAGAGACGCAAAAAGCAAAAACAAAAAACTAAAACAAAAAAACCTTCCATGCTGTTCCACCATATTGGCCCCTCCTAGTGTCTCATTCTTTTCTTGTTTGATTTCTATAAAAGTCTCCTATGAGGTGGTCTTATTTAGTATTGCCCTGCCACACTTTATATCATCTTTCTTTAGTGATTTTTTTTTTAAATGAACATCTCATTATGTCTAATTCCTGCTTACAAATCATTTGTTTCCAGCAACATGTCATATTAGAAACCTTAAAAACTCATCTGGTTAATAACAAAAGCAAAGTAAAATGTTGGTTGAAGTGCTTAAAAATCTTTTAAATACATAGATAAAAGACAAGAATAAAAAGTCTTCCAAAACCACATCAACGAGAAAGCATAAATCCAGATATGTAAGAGACCACAGAGGCAGGCCCTGGGGCTGTCTTCTAATTCCTGGTGACCTAGATTTTCAGAGTGTCAGATTAAAGAGCTAAACAGGTAACAGGAGACCCAATCTAGTACCTGAGCAAAGTGAGGCATAAGATCAGAAAATCCCACATGTCATGAAGACACGATGTTCTCTCAGTGAGGAAAAGGCAAAATCATCTACAAGAAATGAAATTCAGAGGAAAAGCAAACAGTTAAACTCTGACATACAATGACTTCTGATTCTCAAATTTAAAATAATATAAAACATTCAAGTCTTTTATCCATTTGGAGTTGATTTTTGTGCATGGTATAAGATAATGGTAAAATTTCATTCTTTTGCAGTTTCCCCAACACCATTTATTAAAGAGACCATCCTTTCCGCATTATATATTCTTGGCTCCTTGGTTGTAAATTAATTGACCATATATGTGTTGGTTTGTTTCTCAGATCTCCATTCTGTTCTATTGATCGATGTGTTTATTTTTATTCCAGTACCATACTGTTTTGATTACTATAACTTTGTAATATACCTTGAAATTAGGAAGTGTGTTGCTTCCAGCTTTATTCTTTCTCAACACTGCTTTGGCTGTTCAGGGTCTTTTGAGGTTTCGTACAAATTTTAGAATTGTTTGTTCTAGTTCTGTGGATAATGCCATGGAATTTTGATAGGGATTGTATTAAATCTGTAGGTTGCTTTGGATAGTATCGGCATTGTAACAATATTAATTGTTCCAATCCATGAGTATGGTATATATTTCCATTTCTTTCTGTCTTCAGTTTCTTTCATCAGTGTCTTGCAGTTTTCAATGTTAAGATCTTTTATCTCCTAGGTTTAATTTATTCTTAAGTAGTTTATTTTTCTTAATGCTATTATAAAAATGCCTGTTTTCTTAATTTCTCTTTCTGATAGTTTGTTATTATTGTATAGAAACCCAACTGTTTTTATATGTTGATTCTGCAACTTTACCAAAATTTTTTTTAATTTTTATTTATTTCTGAGAGAGAGAGACAGAGACAGAGACAGCATGAGCAGGGGAGGGTCAGAGAGAGAGGGAGACACAGAATTTGAAACAGCCTCCAAGCTCTGAGCTGGCTGTCACCACAGAGCCCAACACGGGGCCTGAACCCATGAACTGTGAGATCATGACCTGAGCCGAAGTCAGACGCTTAACTGACTGAGCCATCCAGGTGCCCCAACTTTACTGAATTTTAAAAATTTGTTCTAACAGTTTTTGGGTGGAGTCTTTGAGGCTTTCTATCTATAATATCATGTCATCTGCAAATAGAGTTTTACTTCTTTTTTTGATTTGGATGCCTTTTATTTCTTTTCATTGTCTAATTGCTCTAGCTAGGATTTCAAGGACCATGATGAATAAAAATGGCAAGAGTGGGCATCTTATCTTGTTCCTGATCTCAGAGGAAAAGCTTTCAGTTTTATAACCTGTAGTTTATATACACATATAGACTGCTTATATATAAATATATAATAATACGTATGTGTTTTAAGATATTTAATAAGGGTTTGAAGTTAATATGCCATGACATAAACTAGCATATATAAAATAATGGGAAATAGGCTTCTGATATACTCTTTACACAGAACAATTAATTTTCAGGAATAGATTTCTCACCTTATTTTGAGATGTGCTTGTATTCTCACCTTATATTGAGATATGTTACAGTATGTATGACATACTTTATAATGTAATTTTTACAGTCTTTTCTGTCTTTTCACAACCTTGAATCCACACTCCTTAGCTACACTCACAAGCCCTTTATGTTCTGCCAGATGATCATCAGTGCAGCTTCATCAGCATCTACTCCTACCCCAACACCCTTGACGCTGCCATGCTCTTTCATGCCTCCACATATTTGTGCATGGAATTCTCTCTCTCTGGATTATTTTCCTTCTTCAAAACTCAATTCAAACATAATTTCTGCACGAGAACTGCTCTGGCCTTCACAGCTTCTATGCTCCTATAATATCATTTTTTTAAATTTTTTAAATGTTTCATTTATTTCTGTGAGAGAGAGAGAAAGACAGAGTTAGCAGAGGAGGGTCAGAGAGAGGGAGATACAGAATCTGAAGCAGGCTCCAGGTTCTGAGCTAGCTGTCAGCACAGAGACTGACGCGGGGCTTGAACCCACGAACCGTGAGATCATGACCTGAGCTGAAGTTGGATGCTTAACTAACTGAGCCACCCAGGTGCCCCATAATATCTTTTGAATGATCTATCATAGAATACAATAGAATTTTCACATTGGCTGTTAACTTCTCTTTTTCCTATGTTAGTCTATAGACTTCTTGAACAAAAGGATAGTCTTTCATGAGGCAATGACACTTAATAGGTTTTAAATAAATGCTTACTAATAAATTAACACCTAGAGGTAAAAGAATATATATCACACTGGATTAAGGTTTTAAGGACAGGACTCAAGGAGAAAATGACCCTCAAAGATAGAAGTGATAAGAAAGTACTATATATTCAATTTCTCTCCTTAGGTATATGCTCTAAAAACCTAAATCTTTCTAAAAAAGGTTTTAGAAAGATGCATGAGATTCTTCTTGATGCTCTGTATATATATCAAATCCAGCGACAAGTTTTTTTAAAAATTTAATAACTGTTTATTTATTTTTGGGAGCAAGAGAGAGCACATGAGAGTGGGTGAGAGGAGCAGAGAGGGAGAAGGACGGAGAATCTGAAGTGGGCTCCATGCTGACAGCAACAAGCCTGACGCAGAGCTTGAACTTAAAAAATGTGAGATCGTGACCTGAGCTGAAGCCAGACATTTAACCGACCAAGCCACTCAAGCACTGCTGTTTTATTAGAATTAAGTACTTCCCAGAGCACCTGGGTGGCTCAGTCATTTAAGCAGCCTACTGGAGCTTAGGTCTTCACCTCACAGTTTGTGGGTTTATGAGTTCAGAATCTGTGTCTCCCTCTCTCTCTGCCCCTCCCCTGCTTGAGCTCTGTCTCTCTCTGTCTGTCAAAACTGAAGAAACGTTAAAAAAAATTTTTTTTAATTAAGTGCTTCCCTTTCCTGCTCTACTCTCACTTAAGGATCTCTCTCTCTCTCTTTCTTCTTTTAGTTTATTTCTTTATTTTTAGAGATAGCACTTGCAAGTGGGAAGGGGCAGAGAGAGAGAGAGAAGGAGGAAGAGAGAATCTCAGGCAGGCTCTGCACCACCAGTAGAGAGCCCTATGCAGGGCTCAATGTCAGGCCTGATGCAGAGCTCCAACTCACAAACCAGGAGACTATGGTCAGACACTTAACCAACTGAGCCACCCAAGTGCCTCAGGATAGCTACCTCTTAATGCAGTAGCTTAAGTTGAACTCTTTCTTATCCAGCTATGGTTAATTCATTAAACCAATAAATCTTTTCCCTGTTGTACTTTGGGGTTATTTTCCTAAAGATGCTATCTGAATGAACTTCTTGCAGGCATACTGACAATGCAGAGCCCGCTTGAGATTCTTTCTCTCCCTCTCTCTCTACCGCTCCCCAGGTTGCACTCGAAAGAAAGAAAGAAAGAAAGAAAGAAAGAAAGAAAGAAAGAGAAAGAAAGAAAGAAAAGAAAGAAAAAGAGAGAGAGAAATGTGTCTATTGCTACTGAGGGCTGAATTTTTTCCCATTTAAGTTTAATTAATATATATTTAAATAGCTATTTGTAGCTATATTGGGAAGCACAGTTCTGGAATATTTGTCAGAAACCTAAAATTGCAGCCATTACCTCACCAAGCAATCCACCTCCCTTTCTGATATTTTCTCCAGGACAGCTGGTTGAGCAAATAGATGCAAAAGCTGTAGTGCTTAACTTCTAATTTGCTAGAAAATCTCCAATGGCAGTCTTTAATAGGAATTAAGAACAAGCCAGGCCATGAAGATATACTCATTCTCGACTGTTACACATGAATGGCCAACAAAATCTCTGTATAATCAGTCTATCAAGAAAAGTTATAATTAGAATCTTATTTATTTTCTTCCTGTGAAACGCTGGGTTCCTTTTACCATATTAACACAATCAGTGCTAAAAGGCAATGGGAAATTGGTTTTGGCATGCACATCATTCCTTTGGTACCCGTGAGATTTTCAACATAAGTCAAAGTAGCATTCTGGATTAGTGTTAAGGATGTTTCTTGTGATCAGACTGGTCTAAATAATACATGAGCTTACATACACATTTCATGCCAGCTGTTACTCAGAGAGTGTTCCCGACTACCCTTGGTAATCCTTTCCTGCCCTCCTGAGGTCCACTTAGACGGTTGTTAAGTTTGCTCAGAAGGGCTCTAACCTAATGTAAAGAGGAGTGTCTCCAAGCATTGGATGCATGGTTTCGTCTTTTGCAAATATGAAATATTTTGCTATAATGAAAATACCTAGGGTGTAGTCTGTAAATTTGCATTTTAAGAAGCACTCTGTCGATTCTGATGCAGGTGTCCCTTCACCATGTTTGAGAGAAGTCGAATTGGGCTGTAGAACTCATTAGAGGACCACACCACAGACCACAGGCACACAGCATGATAATTTACACTAGTGAGACTATAAGCCTTTAAGAGAGGAGAGAGGGAGGGTCCAAGATGAGGGTGCAGGAAGACTCTGAACTTGAGGGCTGACTGAACAGCTTCTGCATGACATAGGATAGATGAACAGCAGAGAAAATGGCAGAAAAGATGGAGACAAGGTAAAGACAGGAACTGAACCCGCCACCCCCACTCTGAGAACTGCAGTGGGGACGGGTGGTACTGAGGGGCCACCTGGGCATAGGAAAAAAAACTGCAGTTTAAAAGATCAATTAGAGGGGCACCTGGGTGGCTTAGTCGGTTAAGCGTCCGACTTTCGCTTAGGTCATGATCTCACGGTTCATGGGTTCGAGCCCCGCGTCGGGCTCTGTGCTGACTGCCAGCACAGAGCCTGGAGCCTATTTCAGAGTCTGTGACTCCCTCTCTCTCTGACCCTCCCCTGCTCATGCTGTTTCTCTCTCTCTCCTAGAAATAAAAAAATAAATAAATAAAAGATCAATTAGAATATAAAGGAACCAGCCCTAGAACCCTATGAAACAGTTTGGGGTGAGGGTGGGGGTTGCTAGAACTCTCACTGGAGCTGGCAGTGCTTGTGAGCATCAAGGTTTCTGTTATCTCGCCACAGTTGATAGCCCAGTTGAGGGCAGGGCTCCAAGCACCATAATCAGCCTGTTGCCTCAGGGAGATCTGACATTCTAGCCCACCCAGACCCAGATGCCCTGGGGCACAGAAAAAAAAAAAAGCTGCAGTTTAAAAGAACACCTAGAATATAAAAGATGTTCAAATTCACTAATCATCAGGAAAAGGCAAATCAAACCCATAATGAGGTGTTGCTTCACACCAATGAGAATGACTAAAATCAAAAACTTAAGAAACAAGTTTTGGCCAGGATGTGGAGAAAAAGGAACCCTCATGCACTGCTGGTGGGAATGTAATTTGGTCCAACTACTGTGGAAAACAGAATGGAGTTTCTTCCAAAAATTAAAAATAGAAGTACCATTTGATCCAGTAATTCCATTACTAGATATTTACCCAAAGAAAACAAAAACACACATTTGAAAAGATCTATGCACTCCTATGCTTATTGCAACATTATTTATAATAACCAAATTATGGAAGCAACCTAAGTGCCCATCTTCTGATGAACAGATAAAGGCCATTGTGTGGTATATACACACAATGGAATATTACTCAGCCAGAAAACATGATGAAGTCTTGCCATTTGCAACAACGTACATAGACCTAGACTGTATTATGCCAAGGGAAATAAGCCAGTCAGAGAAAGACAAATACCATATGATTTCACTTTTATGTGGAATCTTTGAGACAAAATAAATGAATAAACAACAGTAACAAAACAGAACCAGAACCATAAATACAGAAAACAAAACGGAGGCTGTTGGGGTACTGAGGGGGGATGGGCAAAATGGCGAAGGGGAGTGAGAGGCATAGGCTCCCAGTTATGGAATAAATAAGTCATGGGAATGAAAGGTACAG
Organism: Proteles cristata cristata; assembly: GCA_017311185.1. Classification (NCBI taxonomy): domain Eukaryota; kingdom Metazoa; phylum Chordata; class Mammalia; order Carnivora; family Hyaenidae; genus Proteles; species Proteles cristata. Next base: position 91,357 of record JAESUZ010004437.1, on the reverse strand, counting down.
CACAGAAAATAAAATCAATGGTATTGTAACAGTGTGTGGCGTTAGATGGTAGCTACACTACCGTATACATATACATGGTGGCGAGCATAGCACTATGTATAGAGTTGTGCAATCAATATGTTGTACCCCTGTAACTGTTGTAAAATTTTGTGTCAACCATACATTAATAAAACAAAGGAAGGGAGAGACAGACCATTTCAAACAGTTTAATCAAAGAACATATCTCTAGAGAGATGTCCTGTGCATATTTAAAAGTCAGGGAGGGGGATAACAATATACATTCTAGAAGAAGGCCTTCAGAAATAGAAACATTTCAGGAAATTGAAGTTGTCCCTAGAATTGCAGCAGCCTTGGCAAATGAATAATTGTTGTAGGGCAACAAGCCCTTTTCCCTCAGCAAGATGTTCCAATCACTGGGTGGTTAACAAAAGGTAACCTCCATATTCTGTTTCTTTTTTTCTTCCTAATAAGGTAGAGGGGAAAGCAAGCACTGACCTGAAACAAAATTCCTTGCTGTCCCGTGGTTGGAAGCTTGAGCCTGTTTTAAAAGCTCTGCACTCTGAGATGAGGTAAGCGGCTCAGTATAAAGTGATTTTCAGCTGTCTTTGTTCTTTTTTATATGGTAAGGTCGTATTAGGTATGGATTTCTTGGTGGCACATTTTGGGGAACATCACTGGGAATCTGTCCAAGTAAAATCATTCGAAAGTAGCTTCCCTTCCAGTAGTGCTGCCAGTAATAGTGGTGACCCTTAGAAAGACTACTTAACACCGTTAAGCGTAAAAATAAAGAGCCATTCTGCCATGTTCCACTCTCAAGGAAAGGCTTGCTGTGACTCTGTGCATGTTGCTGTGCTGAAATGGTCTACGGTAGCTGCCTAAATGCAAAAATAATTTTATTTCCAAGAATACTAAAAGGGTGCTTTGATTTGGTTTGAAAAGGCCAGAGTCTGACAGATACACTAAAAATATTACATATTTAACTCCTAGAAGTGCACATTATGTTTCAGGAAATGGAATCCCGTTTCTTCAGTGGAGTCCCTAGGGTCGAGTTTTTCTCTCTCCCCCTTGCCTCTCTCCTCCCTTGCCTTGTTAAGAAAACAGTCATCAAAAGGAAAGGAGAGGTGCCCATATTTTTACTCTAACCAAAGACTCTTAAAAAACTATTTTGAAATAGTTCATAATATCCCCACTTTGTAGAGCAGCAACCCAAGGTTTAAAACAGGTAATTAACTTGCTCTTGATAAGGCAATTAGCACAGGGCAGAACTCATTCAGACCCAAACATGTGAAACTTCAAATGACTTGTTTTATTAGGCCTTGATCTATATTACCTTATTCCAAAATCAAACTCATACTTACCTTTTCTTGAAGTATCTTTGTTAAAAAAGAAAACAAAATTTCTACTTCCCTGCATTTACCTAGGCTCTTACAATAGCCCTCTCTCTGGTCTTCATGCTGCAATGACCTTCCACTACAATTTAACCTGCTATTTGCTGTCTCCTAACTTTATAGCACTAATCTGCCATTTCCTTTCCATATGCCCTGTACCATTTATTATTCCCACCAGCCGTGTGTGAGAGTGCCCATTTCTACAAAACCTCATCAACACAGTATGTTAGAATTTTGCCAAAAGAATAAGTCAGAAATGGGGAAACTATACATCCTTAATGAGCTCATTGGATGCTTTACACACACTTATTTCTTAATATTGGTCATGCTTAAGGCCTAGGAGATATATGATATACTCTTGTTTTTATTGGAGGCTACTGAATTAAAGAAGGAGCTAGCAGCTGGTCCTGAAAAATAGAATGGTAGTAAAATCTGAACTATGAAACAGTACTTCTGAAATCTGTTGTTTTAATGTAGACATTCAAACTTAATAAAAAGCTAGAAGAAAAGCACCAGAATAACAGAAAGCCACATTAAACATAACTGACTAATGCCAAATTCAAGCTAAATAGACTTTAAGCAGAAGTCATATATTTTCTTCCACCCTACTTTTTTCTCCTTCTTGCTTTTATGATAGGAACTACTAATTTTGATTTTGAGAGAACAGCACAGCAGCATAGCTAACAGGTTTCCTTCCGCAATTTTGACAGTATCAAATAGACATTGCAAGCGTCTCCATAAGAATACTGAATATTGGCATGACTACACTCTGAAAGAGTTGTCTGCAGCTGATGTGAAATCTTCAGATTGATTTTCATGCAGGATAATCCTTTAGAGAGTCCGATAAAAATTCCTAGAGTAGTGAGGAGAAGCAGTTGTTTAGGAAGAAATACTGTCGACATGACTCGGCAACCATGCGTGCTAAATACAAATCTTTCTCTGATTTGTTTTTGCCCCTTTGATTGGTTGTTATCGGCTCAGTCTGGTTGGAAATTCTCCTGTGCACCTTTTAAAGTAATTTTTAAAAATCATATTCAACAAACCAAAGGTGCTTTTCTCATTATTCTGGGTAAATGGCAAAAGGAAGAATACAATGCTAGTGATATATTTTATCAAGCATACATTTTTTACTTCAGCAAATTTTAGAAATGGTTGGTAAAAGAACTGTCATCTCTACTTTTCTTAGTAGATTGTCCATATAGCTCAATGAACTTAAAAACTTCAAGTAGTCAGGCCTGCTGTTTAACCTCTTCTCAGATTATTCTTATTTTTAATGGACACTGTCATTCATTTTCATGGTTTTAATGAGCGTAAGTGTTCAAAGACTTCAACAAGTATATCCGAACTAAACTTGTTAGACCTCTGTGGATTCAACTGCCTATCAAGTATCTTGGTTTGAATGTCTTTTAGATACCTTATCACAATACGTACAAAACTAAGCACATTCCTCTTAACCTTTCTCTTTCGTCCATATTCACAAGCAAAACTGCTCCCACCTATGATCTCTGTATCATTGTGTGCTAACAACATTCACTTTCCCCAGTCAGAAGTCAGACCTACTTACTCTCTCTTTCATTCATTTTTTATACAATCAAACATCAAGTCCTATTGATTTTTTCTCCTAAATAAATTCTAGAAGTGATCTACTTTTGTCTATCCCAGGGCAACTATGCTCACCAAGAGCATTCTCTTCTCCCCCCTGGATTACTCAAACCACAAGTCTCACTTGTCCCTGCTAATCCAGACCCCAAACTGCAGCAAGAGTGATCTTTTACAAGTGCACCTGTGTTCATAACATATTGCTCACTCCCAGATTAAAGTCTCTTATTGCCTTGCCAATACTCCAATAGCCAAAACTTTTTATCCTATTACCAGCTGCTTCATATTTTAATACCTGCTAGTCATTATCCTTCATTATTTGCCTCTTATTTTCTCCACTCTTGACAGACTCAAATTCCAAAGTACCACTCCTATTTTTTAACCTCTCTGTTGTCCTAATTACCTGGAACATTCTTATTTTTCCTTTACCTTTCAGTTCTTGGATTAAACTGAACTGAACCCATATCTTGGGTGTCAGTTGAGGGTGAGAAGTAGATGTACAGGAAATGTCAGCCATCCACCCAGGTGTGAGTCTTGTTTTACCAGGACCTCCTTGCTCCATACCTCATGTATATCTTCATAAGATGATGAACTAGTATGGGGCATGCCTGACTAGAGGATGGTATATTCAATTACAATTGGCAGCTCAGATTAGAAAACTCATGGTATGTAATAGTCAGATGATCATTCTTTACCAGGATTTTGTGGTATCATAGGGACTATTAATGAAAATTAGAAGTATTACCTGCTTGGTTCCAAAACTCTAAAAGCCTGCATGGTAATTCTCCTGAGTTCTCCATGCATTTTATACAGCATCTTGATCTTCCACATACCCTTTGATTATTATGGACCAAGTGGTAGAGCTTCTGACTCTAGAGCCTGAACAATTTTGTGAGCTATTTCTTTATATGGTTCCCACGTAAAGATGGCAGTCTTAAGTGATCTGGTAAGTTGTTCAGAATGGCACCTCTCAAAAATGAGGTATATATTGCCTTCAAAAGTTCTATGAGCAAACAAAACTAGTGCAATACAGAGAATAACACAGATATTGGAGTTTAGGTAGCTTGGTGAGGGGATGTCTAAGGAGTTCACCTTTAAGCTAAGATGGGAGAATGAAAGAGGACTCACCAAGTGAGCAGGCAAGAAGTGCATCTCTGAAGAGAGAACAAATGGGAGAAGGGTGGTGTGACTGGAGCATGGAGAACAAAAGGCATGTGTCCTCCACTGAGTTTGGAGCCAAAGTCAGGTGTCTGATTATTTAGGGCATTCTGACCATTGAGATGGACCTGGATTTTATTCTAAAGTGCTAGAACAATCGCAGACACTTCCAAAGTCAGAAATAGTGGAGGAAGGCAAAGAAACATAGCAACGCTGGAGTTTCAGAACAGACAGACTGGACTGAATCAGAAAGCATTGTTTTTATGTTCCTTGAGAGGTTATATGTGGTTCTTTACAAAATAGATGGAAATTCCAATGTACATCAATGAGAGAAAAATTTAAAAGCCTAAAGGGCATACTAAAATAGTTCCAGATTCCATATAATTAATAGAGACAAGTGTGATTTCTCTTGGTAATATTCTCAGGTAATAGTCAACATGTTTTCTTGAGAAGCTTACATTTTTCATTCAGGAAAGTGCTTTCTGGCTAAGCTCTTCATGATAAAGGTGAGGAAGCTGAGGTCTAGGAGTATGGAAATCAGCTAAATTTCACACAGACAGTGGCAGGGACTCAAATGTCTGTCACCGACTCCATGGGCAGGGGAGATGGGGAACCAAGCTAGCTTAGAGCCTGGAGCCTGCTCCGAATTCTGTGTCTCCTCTCTATCAGTGCCCCCTTCCGTGCTCATGCTCTGTCTCTCAAAAATAAATAAGCATTAAAAATAAAAAAATAAAAAAAGAAAGGCAAAGGCCTGAGGGATTTAAATGCAGTTCATATAAAGCAGAATAAGGCTTTCCACTAGAGACCAAAGCCTGAGACAAAGATAAATCATTTTTTTCAGGATCTGAGTTATTCCCCCACAGATCTTTGTCGATATTCCATTATTTGATTCAGTTGTGAGAATGAGTCCATTCCCCAACCTGCCTCTTCATTACTCTCCATGAATATGATGCTCTTGGAGGAGGGTTAGAAGTCTCTTTGTGAGCATCTTGGGTGATTGCTATCTCTAATTTTCTGTGTTTTCTGTGGCTTTTGGTCTCCTAACCAAACCCATCTGATTGATTTTACCTGTCTTTAAATTTGTATGTAAATTTATTTTTTAAATTTTTTAATGTTTTATTTATTTTTGAGAGAGAGATAGAGACAGCATGAGCAGGGGAGGATCAGAGAAAGAGGGAGACACAGAATCCAAAGCAGGCTCCAGGCTCTGAGCTAGCTGTCAGCACAGAGCCTGACGCGGGGCTCGAACCCACAAACCGTGAAATCATGACGTGAGCTGGTCGGAGGCTTAACCGACTGAGCCACCCAGGCGTCCCTAAATTTGTTTGTAAATTTAAACGCATTTTATATCAAAGGTAGAAAGAGTTACCTTCTTATTTGGTAAGTGATTGCGCTCTGGTAAAAGAAAGCAGTAAACAATGAAGAGGAAGAAAATGAGCCCAGGAACAAGGTATCCAACTCACAATCTTGGTGAACAGAAGTCCCAGAGTAACAATTATGTATCAGGCCTATGGAGGATGGGTCCCTCAGAGAGTAGGTAGATTGAGGACAGTAAGAGGGAGGGCTCCATGAAAGAAAGTAGTGGATAGATTATTGGATATATTGAGTGTTTGGCAAAAATATTTCTTGTTGTTTGACAGATATATTAGGGTGTTAAGGAAAAAACATTAAACATATGGGAAATTATGCCACAAAGGAATATGTTATTTTTTAAACTTTTTTTTTTCATTTTGTTTTAAGTCACAATTTATATATGGTAAAAGTCAAATCTTGTATACAGATCTGCCTGTGTTGCAAATGTATATAGTCATGTAACCACCACAAGACCTAGAATAGTTGTATCATCCCCCAAAGTTCTCCATCTGTCATTGTAGTTAATCCCTCTGTCACTCCCAGCTCCTACTAATCACTAACTTTGTTGTCTTCATAGTTTGGCCTTTTTCTGTGTGCACTATGTAGCTCTTCAACTTTGACCTAGCTCAGTGCATTGTGATTCATCCATGTTGTTAAATATATAAGTAACTCACTTCTTTTCTTTGCTGAGTGTTTTTCCATTTTATGAATCTATCACAGTATGAGTGTCCATTCACCAAAAGAGATATGTTTGATTTTCTCCCAATTTTTGGAGATTACAAATGAAGTTTAATATACTTTTAACCTTTAAAAGAGAAGGACGTTATGAGAAACAAAACATAACTCTGATAAATTACTTGGTGAACAGCATATGCATATTCTATCACTCAACCAAAGTTTTCATTTCTTTAAAGATAATGGTAAGAAAACATAAGGAAAGATGAGGTTATTCAAAAGAATTATCAACATCTACCAGAAGTCAATAGATGGTGTCTATAGTTAATAAATGAAGGAATAAAAGCATTTGATATTTATAAGCATGGAGAAAAACTAACAGAAAACCCATCAAAATGATTGGAAAAACTTGCCTTCTCTAGAGAATTCAGAAGGTTGGAACAAGGAATTATAGACTTGTTTGTTTGTTTCCTTGAAAGGTAATTAGTTCCATTTAAATTTTAGCTCTATATATCTGTTAGTATGATAGAAATAAAATAATAAATGACTCTTGGATTTTTCTAGTATGCTTCAAGTGGTTCGTCCTGTGACTACGTTCCCAAACTTGCTTTCTGCTCTCTGAAACTGTCCTCTCTTACTCCCTTCCACTGTTTGTTAGAAGCTGTCTTCTTCCCCTTTGGTAAAAGAGCCATTACCTGACTGTTCCTCAAAATTATCACATTATCTTTACCACTGTGATGATGATGACCCCTTCAGGAGTTTTCTTATATCTATGTGACAAAAAGATACAGATGGAAGCCTAATGACTCACTTGATCACATTCATTTAAGAAGGACCACAGTAACTATCTTAGCTCACCAGCAAGTTGCTCAGACACAAATTTATAGTCTCAAATAAAAAGCACAGACCCTGTAATCCAACTACCACCACAAAGTACAGTAATTCCCAGATCAAATTAAGTAAGTCAGGGAATTACTTATGGGATCAATGTTTCCCTCTTCTGGAATAAAAGAAAACAAAACAATATTTGCTCCAAATCAGCAGAAACATTAAACAGTCCATTGAAAGGAAGTTTAAGTAGTGACAAGTCAATTGGGATCATGGGAAATGTGGAACATTGAAAACAAATGCACTCAAATATGGCATTAAAAACTGCAAGAAATTAGACACTTTTGCAAGAACAGAAGCTTTGGAAAGGGAAAGAAAGTAATTTTGCATGACCCTGGTTATTTCCCCAGGGAATAATATGTGGCTATATATTTAAGGATGCTTTCATTAGATTTCACTACTTGTGATTCAATAAGTTCAGTATACCCTGGGATTTTCTAGGAGAAAAGAAATTGATATAATGTAGGTTAAGTGAAACTTTGTAAAGACTATGTGTCAAATCTGTTTCTTTTCTTATTTCCCAAGTTTGTCGAGATAAAAGATCATATAACACTATAGCACCAGGGTTGAACCACCCTTGTCTATCTATAATGTTTTAGAGCATTTACCATGTTACAGGAGTCCCTTAGGTTGCCTGTCAAGGGAATTTCAAGATTTCCCTTAGAAAGCCAAGTCCAAGATATCAGTTTCTGGTTGAAACATAATTCACATAAGTGCCTTCTGGTTAAAAACAAAACAAAACAAAAAAACAAACCTACTGTTGGGGCTCCTCAGTGGCTCAGTCAGCTGAGCATCTGACTTCGGCTCAGGTCATGATATCACAGTTCGTGGGTTCAAGACCCACATTGGGCTCTGTGCTGACAGCTTGGAGCCTGGAGCCTGCTTCAGATTCTGTGTCTCCATCACTCTCTGCCCCTCCCCCACTCATGATCTGTCTGTCTCTCTCTCTCAAAAGATAAAAACATTAAAAAATAAAGAAAAACCTAAATATTGCCATATTAGCTCAAATTCCATCTACCTTTAATCTTAAGTGTTTTCCTTAAAGCCTTTCAGAATTCACACATTTGTAAAGCTCCACTTTTTTTTGAGAAAATATGTACTTAGAAATATTAAATCCTTATGGTTATTTTAGGTTTTTATCACAAAATTACAATGCTGAATGAGGTAAAAAGTGGCAACATATTTTAGGATGCATTGTCTTAGAACAATCAGTAATTTTCAGAATATTTAACTTTCAAAATATCTTACATTGATTATCTCATTACATGTATGTGATAAATAAGATTGCTCCTTCTTTGAGTAGGGGAATTAGTAAAGGATTTTTAAAATTTGGTTCATTACTTGGAAAGGTTGGGTCGCTGACTCTTCAGTTCACTGGCATCAACAGATCTATGATAGAGTCTTGATTCCTCCACTCATCGCACTTAGCTGTATTTTGAATTTCAGATTCCTCATTTGTAAAATAGTTTCAATAATTACTAAGGCTCTATGGGATTGTTATGAAAACTAATGAGCACCTTAAACAAGGCCAAGAAAGTATATTATTTATTTTTTGTATTCCCAGACCCTGAATTACTCCATAACACTCCATAGAACATTAATGTATTTTTAAAGAAGTTAATAATATAAAACATTGTAAATTAGCAGCTAAATGTTAAGCAGATAATCTTTTCTTCACCATCAATGCTTGCCGTGAAGCTTTATCACACATATTGGCTTACTCTGTTCCCTGTAATAGTGAAAATAGCTTATTTATAGTAGACAATCCAATCTAAAAGACTTTTCTCTCTAGAACACAAGGATTTGGAAATGGCACTCTTGCTAAACAACATGGTAACTAAAGAGTGATGAGGCTGAAAATAATGTTTACAAAGCATGCAATTCAGAGATGGGAAATACATGGAACTCCCATGTTTGTCTCCTTACTCAGGGTCCATAGCTCTGCTGATTGTTGCTTTTTCTTTTTTTCTTAGTAGATACATCATATATATTGTGTTTTGTCTGTTCTGTTTCATTGGATTTATTACAGGGAGCTAGGTGACGGAATTGACACAGGGTCAAAAATAAACCCATGTACTAGCAATACTGCTTTCATTATTATATATTTTTAAATAAATATCTACTCCTACTAACTTGTAAGGGAAATTCTGTTTAAATGTGGTTTTGCCCCGATTTTGTCTGTGTTTTCAGAATACTGCTTTAAGAATCCAGGTGGTTATATGATCCTAAGTGAATTAAGAGTGACAGTGGGTAAATTTATGTGAAAGAAACAATTCCAGATGAAATATTTTTTACTGGAATTAAATGGCAGACAGGTGTAACATGTTAATTAACACCTAGCATTTAAATAGCAAGGGAGTACAAACTCAGAAAACAGAACCAGAAACCATGAACATATCTTGAGGCGATCTAGACAGAGGAAAGCAAGATAAACCAGCAAACAACAACAAAAACCAAAAACATTAATAGTACAAATTTAGTAATAGAGATCATTTTTATTGGATGCAAAATGTAGCCTGGACGTGTCTATTTAAATGGCTTCCATCATTTATCCCTAACTTACAATGCTACATCCAACATTACACACCTGTGGTAGATTTCAACCAAGCTAAAGGCATATGAACTGGTAAGAACTAAAATTCCTCAGACAACTGATTGTGTTAATTTAGTATTTTCTTGAGACAGTTCTACTAGAATAGTCTTCTGAACTGCCTCTTCCTTCTAAACAATAAATGTGAATTTACATTTCCAGCCAGTACAACTTTTAGAAAAAAAAAAAAACAAACAACATTGCAGATCTAAATAATGCATCTAACTTGTAATAGAAACACATATTGAGATACCATTGGAGGCCAGAGAAATGATGCTGAACTTTTTAGGAATGAATTTCACCAGTACATGCAGCAAAATATTCAGGTACAGTTCTTTAAAGTAAATGAGAATCCATAAGCCTAGGCAATACGATAATAAATCACTACAGTTGTGTTCAATATAATTTATTGTATAACTCCTATCCTCTTTTATGGAACTAGATGAGATGTTCATTAGTGTAAAGAAGTCAGAGATTTTCTCAGGGGAGATTTTAAGAAGCATATTTTAGAAGATTTGAGGTAAGACTTTAGAGTCAGTTATGGCTATGAATCCAATAAAAAGCTGTAGGCTTTTATGTTCTTATTTTCATTTTGTTTCCTCTTGGTGATATAGAGAGACATCAAGCTGTTGTTCTTTGTTACATTTAAATTTAGGATCCATTTCTTAAAAATGACATGGGAGCTATATGCTCCCTCATGTAATGTTCCTATAGATAATATCAAGGTGATAATGAGTAGAAAGCACACAGTATATGCAAACTGTTATAAGTGAGAAGCCATTCATCCTAAAGAGAAATTGTTGCCCTTGAAAGCCCCTGCAATTTATTTGTGTCCATTTATCTCTGTTAGGGTTCTAGTTCTCAGGCTTTGCGGAGTGTTAGCAAAGAGGCTGGGGACTTTTGGAATAATTCTGGAAACTATGCCGGCACCAGGTACAAATAGGACGGAGTCTCATCTACAACCTGGTGGGTTGTTCAGCAAGGAACCTTGTTCAAAGAGTGACTCCTTTTTAAGAGTCTGGCCTAAATGTCTATCTTGAAGCTCAGCCATAGTGACTCAAAGTTAGAGAAAATCATTCCTAGCAGAAAATTGCCACTGAGTGTGTGGGCAGAGAGTAAGAAGAGCAAAGGCACACTGAAGAATGCAGATAAGGCTCTCAGTGCAGAAGTCAATTAAGCCTCATTAAGTCTCCACTTACCAGACACGTAGGTGGCTGTGTTACATTGAAGTTGCCTTGGGAATAAAATAAATAAAATTTACAAAGTTGGAAGCCATAAGTTTCTAAGCTCAGTTATGACACTTCTGATTTATTTGTGAATTCCACAAATACACCATTTCCCCAGTCTCAGACTACACTGACTTCAGGGTTCAGATGGCTCTGTGCCAGTGAAACATTTTTAGATGGCTTTAAAGTTGTGCTTAAAAAAAACATCTTTGTCAGCTGTGTAACCTGGTGCAAAAATTGCTTCAGTGAAGCAAGTTCCTGCTCCAGACCCTTCCCACAGCCCCACTGCGGAAAGGAATCCAAATCAAGCCTGAACACATTGGTTTTTCTTCTTTTCTTTTCTTTTCAACCCCAATTAAGTTGTTTTCATGCTAGGGAGCGGTGCATAGGACAAGTTAGTTACATGGATTCTAGAAGGCTAGAGAATAGATTGTCATTGTCACATTTTAGGTCTCAGCAGTAAAAAGACTTTTTTATTTTTCTTAAATAAAAAGCTTGAAAGAAAGTTAAATGTAAAAAGTCTGGCAAGGCAGCAGAGGCTTCAAAAGCAGGCTTGTGAACATTAAGGTTTCCATAGCAACATTTTCTTGTCCAAAGAGTTTCTGATTTCTTCCTAATTTATCTACCATAGGATATTACTATTTATTTTGACCTGGAGACCCAAAGTGATGCTTATTACATGCACAATGAAATTATATTTTAAATGCTCTGATTTATCAATATTACTTTTAGTAGCCCTTTTTACAGTACTGTCATTTGCCCATATTATGTATCAGGCAATGTAGTATGAATCTTATTACATAAAACCTGCATATTAAATAGCTTTGGGTAAACATACTTTTGACTGACAAGAAGAGATAATGAAATGAGTTCTTAAGATACTCCCCCATTTCTTCAGCTATTTTAAACTACTCAACTATAGCTTGGAGCATTTGGTTGAAAAATAACAGTTTCTTGCCTTGGCTATATCCCTTTCATTTTGTAGAGGTGAGAACCCACAGATTTTGCTTCATCAGAAACCTATGAAAACATTTTTTCGCCAGCTTTGATGTAGTACCTTTTGCTGATGGCTCCTAGCCCTGTACATCCTTAAACATGGAGTCTCAGTCCATCAGGAGACCATGAGAACCTGTGAGCAAACTGCCTCCAGATGCTACTTAGCACTTAGAGAAGAAAGAACTAACCTTCCAAGATCACATCAAGTGACAGAGATCGGATTTGAATCTGTGCCATAAAACCTCTACTCCTAACCCTAAATCTCCCAAGGAGTATTTTAGATGTTCAAACATGAGTACTTTCATTCTGAGCAAAGGGGAACAGGGGCTCCTGGGTGGCTCAATCAGTTGAGTGGCCGACTTCGGCTCAGGTCATGATCTCATGGTTGTGGGTTTGAGCCCCACATCGGGCTCTATGCTGACAGCTCAGAGCTTGGAGCCTGTGTCTCCCTCTCTCTGCCCCTTCCCTGCTCATGCTCCGTCTCTCTCTGTCTTTCAAAAAGTAAATATATGTTAAAAAAATTTTTTAAAGGGGAACAGAACATCTCACAGGAAAGGAGGGCCCAGGGGAAAGACTTGGAGGGTGACTTGGATGTCCTCACCTGGAAAATATCAGAATTTTGAGAGCTGAGAAAAAGAGGAAATTATAAATAAAGACATGGAAGCAGAATGTAAAACACCCCAGGTAGAAAATCTAAATGCAAATGTAGAGTGGGGTCAAATGAAGAAGGGCCAAGGTCTTCCACCCAAGGAGTCTGAAAAAATTTTGTAGGACCTGAGATGTGGGGTACATTTTTGGCAGCTTGAAGGAGTGTTGGAAACACAGTTCTAAGCAGATAATGGAGCAAGGGGATTAGAGTAGATGTGCCACAGCAAGAAGACATGAGGAGTTAGAGGCAAGCAGGGACAGATGTGAGAATCAATTCAAGGTAAGAACAGACAGGCACTTCCAAAGGGATAATGTGAAAGTTAATAAATAAGACAAAACCCTCATCCAAATGCTTTCACCTAATGTTTCCTTTAATGTTCTCAAACTATAAATAATAATAAAAATAGTAGAATCTTATTAAAAAGTAATGATAAAACTAGTAGAATCTTATTAACTGGGTTAAGTGAAAGAAGAGGAGTAGGTAGAATACTATTCTTAAAAAAATAGCATTAATCAGAAAGTTACTGGGGCACCTTGGTGTCTGTCTTCAGCTCAGGTCATGATCTTCCAATTGATGGGTTTGAGCCCCTTTCAGGCTCTGTGCTAGCAGCTCAGAGCCAAGAGCCTGCTTCAGATTCTATGTCTTTCTCTCTCGCTCTGCCCCTTCCCCACTCATGCTCTATCTCTCTCTGTCTCAGAAATAGAATAAACATTTTAAAAAAATTAAAGAAAGTGATGTACAGTAGCATGCATTAATTTTGATGATATAGATGATGTGAAGAAAATCTTTACCTAACCAGTCCTCAGAGCACTTGTCTTAATGACTAGATAAGACAAGTTTTGTAAATAACATGTTAATTGTGAATACTTCCATAATGCATTAGAGTCCTTGAAAATGTCTTATTTTCTTATGACCACTTAATTTTATTTTAACAGCTCACGCTCACTGTGAAGAAAGGCTAGAGAGTTCAAGGTAAACTTCAGCTAAGCTCTCTCATATCATATATGCCATTTGATAATTGGTAAGCTTTGGCTTTTAAAAATATATGACATACACATACAAAAATGTGTGATACAAACAAGATCTAAATTACCCCGCCCCCCACTTTAGTATCTGATGAAATCATTGTTTTAAGAGAATTCAGGAGCTCATTCAACTTCATAAAGTGGCTCCTGCTTTAAAGGGTGGAGAGATTAAAGAGATGAACATAAGGGAAGAGAAGCAAAAAGAGTATACAAACAGGGAGGGGGACAAAATTTAAGAGACTCTTAAATATAGAGAACAAACAGAAGGTTGCTGGAGGGATTATGGGTGGCTGGGTGGGCAAATGAGTACAAGACATTAAGGAATCTACTCCTGAAATAATTGTTGTACGCTATGCTAACTAACCTGGATGTAAATCCTAAAATTAATTAATTAATTAAAAAAATAAAGGGTGGAGAGTCTTACCTGGAGATCACTAAGACTCATTTCCTATTAATGACAACACTGTATAAGAATGAAACACATTACTCTTACTGAGATGGAAACTGGATCTACCTTTTCAAAAAGCGGAAGAACTATTATAGCTCACATGGTGATGTTGACATTTTCACAGGAATTTGAATGAGTACATGCTTTACTTTTGCATCAGACCAACAGGTTGATAGCAATTCTTGGTTATGTTGTGTCAGTAAACACAAGTGGTGGGAAGAACAGCCTGGAAGAAGTTTAATAGATTAATGTGCTCAGAGAGATAATGTATGAGTGAACTTGAACTTTTGCAGAGGGGGATTTGGTGAGATGAATCCTTTTCCCAATGAAGAAAAATAAGTAAACAGTTATTATCATTTAAAGAAGAAAGCTACCAAGCTAAGGAACAACATCACTTCTTAGAGAACTGGCCAGCATCTTTTGCTCTTAATTGAAAAGAAGAAATTATATTTAATGCCAATGTTATTTGTTTTTAAAAAACAAAAACTTTTCTTGTGATAAGTTTTGACATTCTTTCAGAAGCTCCTTTGCCTCATCCAAAAGACTAGTCAGATATATGATTACCACACTCTAGGACTCTACAGAGAGGCATAAAAAGCTGAAAGGTGAGCTTGTCAACACCGTAAGTCAGAATGAAAATGTGTTTTAATACTAAGCTACACTAGTTAGACTGACTGCCTTGGAGGGAAAGAGAGATTGCTTTGACAGGTTCAGGAATGTTGCTTCAACTCAGGGAGTTACATGCCTCAGAGAAAGCTGGGGTGCCTTATACAACAGCAAATTGTGAACTCAGACAGTGCGTTGAAGTGCTTATACTTATTCTACTTCCCATACTGGTAAGGAAAATGTTGTTAGTAACAGAACGCTCTGTTTATAGTGGCTGATATGAATAAAAAAATCTAGTTTTCTCCCTAAAACAAATCCAGAGGTAAGCATTCCAGAGCTGGTGTATCTGCTTCCTATATATTTCTGCTCTGGCATCCTTAGTTTGAGGATTTTATCTTCATGATCACAAAATAGCTGCTGAATTACTAGGCATTGCCTCTTTGTTCCTCTTTGAACAAAGAGAAGGGCAAACTGGCAAAGAGAGGACCAAGTCTCTCTGTTGTGAAAACCTTTATTGGAAACTCAATCCAGAAGACTTCTTTTTGTGTCTAATTATTAGCCAGAAGTGGGCCAAATGGGAATTCCTAGCTACATGAGAGATGAGGAAAGAAATTTTAAAGTTTTTTTTTTTTTTTACTTTTTTAAGAGATGGATTGCCACATTACAAAATCATAGTCCCACTGGTAAGGAAGAGGAGAAGAGAATAGCTATTGGACATCCAGAACATGTTCATTGTTACTGCATCGTTCCGGTTTCTTGCAGTGCAACTGAATTGTTACTTGTTTCTCCTGCCTATCTTCAAAGTCTGGTGATTAGTCTCACTCCAAAAAAAAGAAATATGAGAGAAACTTTATTGCTAACATGCATAAAAAGAAATATACACCATGGATTCAAAGGTGGATTCAAATTTTCTAATAAGGATCTTGGAAAACAATCTGTCTAGAAGTAGTTTTCCAGTGGATCTGAGCCTGTATAGAACTATGATGTAGGCAGAAACTTGGCTTAAATGAAAAATGGTTCAGTTCACAGGTAACAAAAACACTCAACCACTCTAATGTTTTTTAGTCACAAGCAAAAGGTGAGAGTCACTGACCTAAAAACAAGGATTACCCAGAAGGCTAAAGGAAAAGGATGAGATGAAGAGCTATAGAAATAAAGCAAATTCGTCAGGAAGAAGAGTTATTTTTTATAGAACTCTGCCCTCTGGAAGGATAATAGAAAAAATAAAAAAAATATCAGATATTAAAGCACAGATGTCAATACATGCAAAAGCAGACCTCATAAGTCTAACATAAAAATATCTTATGCTTCTATAGGGATTTGTGAAATTACTTGCCACTGAAACGACACCACGATGTGAGTTCTGCCTTTACTTGTAGAAAACAGCAAGCAATCATAAGCATCTATGAAAAGTATACTAGTACTTACTTCTGACCTTTAATGGGAAATGTGTTGTGTCAGACTCAGGAGATATTGAAAAAAATTTTTTAAAAGACCTTGATTCAAGGATTCTGCAAGTATGTTTCTGCTCTTCAGTATGGATTTGAATTTTAAGAGCCCTAATTAAGGCTTTCTAGATACTTTTCCATACCTGAAAGTTTTTCCATACAATTATTTAGAGATCAACTGAGGACAGAGGTGAAAAATAGTGACTCCTGGAAATGTGCTTTATTGTATCTTCTCTACTCTGTAGATATATATGTAATAGAAAAGACATGTGAAGGAGAAGCATAAGAGTAAGTGATCTTTCCCACAGCATTTATTTGGCTTCTTGTGTTTGATGATTGGTGAAAATCACTCACTCCCATTAGTGAACTTTAAATCAAGAATTTTAATGAGCTTCTAGATAGATGAGTTGGCAAGAGTACTCCTTTCAGAATTCAGAGATAAAAATGAACCATAAAATGGCTCCACCAATAACTATAATAGAAATTACAATCCCAGGTACTAGACTATAGGGCTCAGCTGACAAACTCTACATCTAATATGAGGGTTTTGATTCTCTGACTCTCTAAAGGGCCTTGTCACTCATCTTCTCTTCTGGGTCGCTTGTCATGGTAGATAGTTCTTATTTAGTATGAGTAATGGCTTTTTCCTTTCCTGCAATGATCAGTCTTCATACATGCCTAACAATTTAAACTAACACATCTTCTAATATCCTATTCGTTATAATGAAAAACATTATATATACACATGCATACATTGTATATACATTTTATACATATACTGATTAATAATAATTACAATATAAATGTTATAAGCAAAAGCATAGACCTATAAGGACAGCTCCATAGCACTTCTTATCTGAATGGGAGGTAAAGTCATTTCAAAGTAATGATGGTAAAAATAAAGTGATGTAGACTTCTGGTAATTGAGGATAATTCCCTGAATTCTTATTCTCCACACTAAATTCTTATTATCCATATTTCCTTATCTCCTAAGCTTGCTTTTAAAAAATTGAATTATAAAGCAGTTCCTTTTTTTCTCCATCTCATTTCACAGAGGTTTTCAGGGTGACTATTTATCAGTTACTAAAATTATCATGTGTGGCTTAGAGGGAGACAAAAAAAAAAAGATCTGAAATACTGCATAATTTCTGTTGTTTTGAGGACCTCAAATATTAAGCTCAATTCTTTGCCCTCAAAGAACTTATAATCAATTTCATTTACTACTCTTTTTTCCTCCTCTTTCTCTTCTCTGAAGGAATAGTGTAGGCAGAAAGCCGCAGACTACTTAGACTACATGACAATGACAGAGAGCAGAAGACAGATAAGTCAGGAAGGGTATTAAGGGGATATTAACTTTGATCATGTTCAAAAACCTCCATCATGTCTTCAAGCATTACGTTAAACACAAGCCACGTTGTTTTTGTTCCATGATGACTGTCCTGCCATTAAAAAGAGAGAGAGAATACAATACAAAAACAAAAAGAAAGAAAAGAAAGAGAATTAGAGAGTATATTTACCAGCATTATGGCTATCTAAACTCTAGATCAATTTTAGGAACACACGTGGCTTTAAACACACTGTATTGACACCAAACGTAAGCTAGCACCAAACTGGCAGTCCTAAGGAGAATTCCTTGTGATTGTATTGGCTGGCTAGTTGGGAAAGACAGCTGATGTCGAGGGTTCTGAAACAGTAAAATCTACTTACTTTGAGACGATTTTCTTTTCAGACTTTTGACTGACTTCCATCATGATTGTGGGGAAAAAAATCAAATAGCATCATTAGCTCATTTGAATTTAAGAAACAAGGCAGGTGATGTCTTTTTCTTTTCTTTTCCTTTTTATTCTTTTTATCAAGTAGACAAGCACTCTCAAAAGTAAGAGAAATGGTGTCTGCAAAAGGCTCCAACACTACAATCTCTGCTAAATTATAGATGATTGGCCTCTCAGACACCAGTGTGATTGAAATTGTACATGCAAGCCAACCCACAGGATAACATAATATCTTTTTACTATCTTGTAAAACTTTATATCAATTTCCCCTAAAATTAGTGACATTCACTAAAGTGTAAAGGGTCATATTTTGACATTAACAAAGAGTCTCAGCGTTTTAATAACAAATCAAAGTAATAAGATTAATTCTTAGCTACAATGGACATGAAAAAAGTGATATAATTTATGATTAGATGGAAAGTGCTAGGTATTGAGCCCACAGTGGGCAAGAAGAAGCACCACCTGAAACAATTCCTCTGTAAAGGAATTTTTTCTGTAAGGAGATTCAGAGAGGTTGTGTTTACTACATATCGACTAGAATATTTTTTATAAATAGGAAAAAATCTGTATTTTCCCTATCCTTTTTCATAATTTGCTTTGTCTTTATTCACTCATTATGAAATAGTTGTTGACTCGTTGACAGATCAATTTAGCTAGTCGCTAATAAAATTTTCACAACTAATTTGATTCTGTTGCTTTAATAGGATAGATGGAGTTGAGGTGTAAGATGGCTGGTGGAATACATGTTGGGTCTTTCTTCCTCTTGAGAACCAAATAATAGTAAATCTAGGAAGGAAGCATCATTCCAAAACAATGAAGGCAGTAATAATGATGACAAAACAATGAATTAAGTAGAGTAGAGATTTTAGCAAATATTTCAAATACAGAAATTGAATAAAAACTTGTGGAATGATGAAGCAGCCTGGTTTATATATGGAGAGGGCCAATTAGAATTAATCTCCCCTCTAGTCAGGACCCTTGAAAGCCCTGGCTCAGAGGAAGCAGGGATGACAGAAACCCAGACTGAAAGGTGGGAATGAAAAAGGAGGCAACAGTTGAAGGTTAATATGGAGAGATGTGGAGAGGATATACCCAGTCTCTCCCTTCAATCTTAACATGTTATAACTGTCTCTTTCTTTAGAAAGGGAAGCAGTCAGGATAGTATTTATTGCCAGGGGAGAAATGGACAGTTCTTTGAAAGAACTGAAGGAAAATTATGGGAACGTCTACTCCATCTATGTGGAATTTTCATTTTCACTTTAGTTTTCAAGAATAAAGACTTTTCAGGGCGCCTGGGTGGCTTAGTCAGTTAAGCGTCCGACTTTCGCTTAGGTCATGATCTCGCGGTTCGTGGGTTCGAGCCCCGTGTCGGGCTCTGTGCTGACTGCCAGCTCAGAGCCTGGAGCCTGTTTCGGAGTCTGTGACTCCTCTCTCTGACCCTCCCCTGCTCACGCTGTCTCTCTCTCTCTCCTAGAAATAAATGAAACATTAAAAAAAATTAAAAAAAAAAAAAAAAGAATAAAGACTTTTCATTTCAGCACTGGGAGTGAACTACGACATACAAAGTCTGGCTCTCTGTCTGCTCATAGTGAAGTACACAGAACTCCAAGTCAGCCTTCCTATAGTCATTCTTAAATATGAACGTGTAACCAAAGAACATAGAATATTTGGGGATAGTCCACAGAATGAAAGAAGAGATTAAAGAAATTAAAAAATTAAATCAAAGGGAACAAATCTATCAGATAATAAAAGTAAAATTTAAAAACAAAAAACAAACAGAATTCTCTTTAATTTGTATTTTCAGAGATATCTAGGAACATATGACCTCTGTAAGAACAGAATAGTTAGTATAAACAATTATAATCTAAAAATAACAGAGTTCAAAAGTATGATTACTAAAATTAAATTCACACAAGGTACTCAGAACTAATGACATAGAGGCTAACATTTTATTTATATTTTAAATGTTTATTTATTTATTTTGAGAGAGAGAGTGCACAGACGTGGGGGAGGGGCAGAGAAAGAGGGACGGAGAATCCCAAGCAGACTCCACACCCTAGGTGCAGAGCCTGAAATGGGGCTGCAAACCGTGAGATCATGACCTGAGCTGAAACCAAGAGTCGGACGCTTAACTGACTTTGCCACCAAAAGTACTTGGAGGCTAACATTTTAGAAATATCCCTTTAGAACATAGACTTGGGGAATAAAAGTAAGAGTTATAAAGAGTCTCTTCAGGACACCCAACATCTTTTAAACAGAGTTACACAAAGAGAAATCATAGCAACTACAAAGAGGAAATTATCAAATGAACAAAACAAGAAAATCTCCCAGAATTAAAAAGTAAATAACAGGGCACCTGAGTAGCTCAGTTGGTTAAGCCTCCAACTCTTGATTTTGGCTCAGGTCATGATCTCATGGTTCATGAGTTCAAGACGTGTATTGGGCTCTGTGCTGATAGTGGGAGCCTACTTAAGATTCTCTCCCTCTCCCTGTGCTCCTCCCCTGCTTGTGTGCAGGAGCATGTGCACGTGCCGTCTCTCTCTCAAAATAAATAAATAAATAAACATTTTAAAAAGTGATGTAAGTATTTACATGAAAGGGCTTACTGAATTCTAAAAAGGTTGCAATATGAAAGGAAATCTCTCTGAATTTCTCAAGAAACAACAAGGGCATTTTATAAAGATCTAGGGGAAAGAAACATTAATAGAAGCTTCCAAAGAAGGAAAAAAGCAAACGAGAGTAGGTTGCCTACCAAGGGGAAAAAATCAGAATGACATCAAACTTTCATCACCGAAATCAATGTTAGAAGATAGAGTATGCCTGACTTTTACACATTCTGGAGTAATAGGATGTGGGGGGAACAATAAAATGATATCCAGTTGTAGAAGTACTTTTTTTTTTTTTACTTCTAGTGAACACTTTTGAGGCTGTATCTTAAGGATAAACTCAGCAAAATGAGAATGAAAAATTAAAAAGTAGGAAGGGAAGGCATGTAAGAAATCGTAAGAGTAATCCAGGATCTGAATAACAGGAGATATCAGTTGTACGCACTAGAAAAAGACCTCAGTGATTGCTAAGAACTATATCTTAATTTTTTTTATTTTTAATGTTTTATTTATTTCTAGGAGAGAGAGAAAGAGAGACAGCGTGAGCAGGGGAGGATCAGAGAGAGAGGGAGTCACAGACTCAAACAGGCTCCAGGGTCTGAGCTGGCAGTCAGCACAGAGCCCGACACGGAGCTCGAACCCACGAACAGTGAGATCATGACCTAAGCTAAAGTCGAACGCTTAACCGACTAAGCCACCCAGGCCCCCCAAGAAGTATATCTTTAAAGAGAAGACTAGACAGTAGGCTGGAAGATATTATAGATGGCTTTATTTCTTCCCTAAGAAATAAAGAAGAGCCATGTTATTTCAAGAAATAGCAAACAAAATATACAAGAAAATAAAATAATTGTCCCAATACAAAGCAAATTCAATCATGACATAATTGTTAAGCAAGTGATGGAGGATAATAAAGGAGATACCATTTAATATTTTTGTTTGAGTGGCAATGAGGTGGTAACATTGAATCCATGGAGAGAGTGATAACCATAGACCTCTACTTGGTTTCACAATAAACAATATTTACAGAGTCATAATAATCTAAATACTGTTTTTGGTCTTTCAACTTTTACAAGCAATGTTTAGATACTCCTCAGATGATTTCATTCATGCTGCAGAATAGAATGTAAATATTACTACCAGATGTCTAAATAAAAATTAATTTTCTAGAACCAGAGGCAGAAGTTAGAATATGAATTTTACACAGACCATCTTATCATACTTACACCTGCCAAATATGGTAAGAATAAAAGCAAGCTTTATTTAATGCCATCTTTCTTTCCTTGCAAACTTTAGTGAGAAGGAGAAAAGGATGATACCATAGAGGGACATTAAGATTTATAGTTTCTAACCACTCTAGGCAGAGTAACGCATAGCTGTAGGCGCAGATGGAGTGGGCTTTTTCCAAGTGGCTTTAAGGAATCAAAAAGCTGGGTCCTTTTCACAACCCTGGAAGCATCCCATCGGCAATGACAGTCATTGCAAAAAGAATAGGCCAAATACTTGACGTGTTGGCTCAAGCTGTTTTGAAGAGAGGGTCATAGTTGGGTGGAATTAGCAGCCTAAAGTAATTGAAGATGGCCAGGTGCTTCTATGCTAATTAGTTATGAGTGGTAGTCAAACAAAGAGGGGCTAGGTTTACAACAGGGGTCTCCTGCAGCCATAAACTGACTGGCATTTCTAAAGCATGTTGCTAGAAGCCCTTCCTATGCTACCCTTTTAAGTCCCAGCAACTGCATTCAGACAGTGTCATATTAATAAATCCTAGATTCCAAGGATTCCAGGCCCTAAAAATGACCAGAAAATAAAAACAAAAACAAATTTCTGGTACACTTTGTTGTTGTTGTTGTTGTTGTTGGGACCTACATTCTGTAAAAGAATTATGGCAAGGAGCCCTGCAAAAGTATCTTGACAACATAAAAATAAAGGTATAGAAAACAGAAGTTAGGATGTGTAGATGGGGTGGACAGTTGAAGTGGAGAAACTTTAGCAATCTTATGGAATGGCTGTCAGGAAAAATGATTGAATATAAGTGGAACATGAAACAGGTTTGTGTCTTACTTTGAGTTACATAAATAATTAAGAGACAAACTAAAGTTACTAACATAACTATCAAACTTAGGAAGCAGGTGTACAGGTGGAGGTGGTTTTAATGCAACATCTGTCTATCATAGCAACAACTCAACGGATATTGTCAAAATTAATGAACCAATGATGTGTCCTACAGGTATAGTAGAGATGGGAAAACATTCATCAGAAGAAATCAAATAGTTGACATTAGGTGTGGGATTGGAGCTGTGAGCTGTGGAGAAAGGTCTGCTCCTTTGCATTTTAAGCTCATTTATGCTCTTATTTTTCATCATGAAGATGCTTTAATAAACCTAGGTGTATATTTATAAAAGGAAAAAAGCTAATTGGACTTAAACATGATTAAAATGACTAAAACAATGGTATGTACGTATGTCTTTATTTAATTTTATTTCCTGAACCTGACACATAATCTGCCTCTTTTTCTTCTTCTTCTCTTATTTTATTCTCAAATCTGCCCTTGTTTATCTCCCTTGCTCTACTCACAACATACTCCAGAATTGTTTGAAAAGTCATTGAAATGCCTACTGAGTCAATCTTGTATATAATATTCTATATTTTTACCCCATACTGTACAAGGTGATTGATAGACTACCTCAGTTGTTATTGTTATTTTTTGGTAAAAAAAACTAATATTCCTTGTCAAATTTATTTCAAGGAAGAGTCTGAATATTTAGTTTTGGCTATCAGTGGTCAAATTATAGTAAAAGAAAAGATGTTTTTTTAGGGGAAAGGTGGGTGCTTGTTCCCAGAAAATGAGTGATTCAACAAACGCAATTACTTTCCTATGAAGGCCCAGAACCTCAGAAGACGAAGAAGGACCCTTTTCAGAAAATCAAGAATAACCTTGAAATTTGTCAATAAACTTCCCATGTTCCCAGTTTGCAACCAGAAAACTATCCTTTCATCTTACTTTGCCTTTTTTTGCTTTTTAAATACATAGTGCGTGTGTCAAAGAATGTTTAGTAATGCCCCCAACTTTCACCGAGGGCAGATTTCTGTCACACTTTTCATTTATTTAATATGACTCCCTGTTAGGTTGTTACTTCTGGTCTTTGGTGAATTAGACTTTCTGTATGATATGCTAAGTGCTGGATCTTCTAGTTTTTACTTAACTTCTTTTAAGTCATCACACTTCTGTGAAGAGCCCAATATCCAAGCCCCCTAGGTGCTGCCTAGCATTCTAGAGTACAGATTTACAAAATGATGACTCTTCACTAAACTCAGTTTATGTAGTTCCCCAGATTCACTTGGTCTTGTCAACTTTTCTGACCTTGACCACTTCTTCCCAGCCTAAGTGGCGCAGTGACTATACAAGCTATTCCTATGCTCACAAAGCCGGGTCACCCTCTCTGATCTTATCACAGCTTCTAACACCTCAAGTTATCTTCTAGTGACAAAAGCTCAAGGCAGTCTGTAGTGGGGGCCAAAGCAGTGCTGTGGTCCAATCAGTCAGGCTCCAAAATGCTCTGGCTTTCTCAGCAACTGCCTGGGAAAGTCAAATAAAGCAAATGGCTGTATGGAAGTTCAGGAGGGGTAATGACCTATAATTATGATTTGACCAAAGAAAGACAGTATTTAGGAGACAGCTGACAGGTAAATTGAGTAGCTAGCTTCATTTCATTATAAAACTATTACCAACTTGGTAACACACTCCCTTGTGTTTGCTTTCCGTTCTTTCCTGCTTCATTCCTTGTATCCCTTACTCTCTGGGGATATTCTCAATTCCTGAGATTGTGCTTCCCAGTAACAAATTCACAAGGAGAGCTTCATTTCAGGCTCCATTTTCTAGAAACCTGGGCAATACATTTGGTACTTCTATGTGGAAGATGGACCGCCAGGGTAGGAATTTACAGTTGGATTGCACACCTGATTGAAAGTAATAGGGCCCCCACCGCTGATAAAAAGTGAGGTGGTAATAACCTATGATATCTGCAAGTATTAATGATTTTACCTATTAAGTGTTTTTAGCTGCTGATGGAAGACAGAACATTGAGAGATCAAGTGTTTAATGCACCTGATCAATGTGGGAGTAATGGTAATTACAAGATGGTGCATGGATGGCTGATTTTAACAGCATCGGAGACCAAACTAAAGCATATTTTGGAATCCAGAGGTCAAAAAGGCAATCTAAAAAGGATTCTTATTCCTTGACACACACAGCATTTTAAACTAAAAATGAGTCTTAGAGTTTATTCATAATGATGGCAAAGCTGCAAAATGAATTTGAACATAGCCTCTGATTTGGGAAAAAAATGGAACAGTGAATTAGGATGGGATCATCAGTTTATAAACCTGAGAATCATGAGACTGCAGATTCTGCTGAAACATTTCAGCTGGTAGAAACACATAGCTTCCTTGCTAAAGGAGAACTCTCTCCGCATATCTTAATATGACACAACAACTTCACCTGAGGGAAGGTGTTATTTGTCTTCTTTAAGACTTATCCCCATTATACCTTCTTGTCTCCAGGACAGTAAGAAGCACTGTTTTGAGGAAAAAAGCTACATACCCACAAAAAGACCTACAGGATCTGACACATATGTATGGTCATGAACTGAGGAAATATGTATGGGAGTGTATTTTGAAGGTGTTATCCAGGGAGATGGAATTAAATGTTCAGTAGAGAAAAACTGAGTGACCCTGGGCATTCACTCATACTAATGGTTCAACATTCTGGCAGATATATCTGAAACTAGTATGATAGTTTGCTCTGAGGGATCCTTGATGTTTGAATATAATAATGACCTTGGATAAATGAGGTGGAGATTTAGAATATTTGGCATATCATTGAGGGAGGGATTAAAGGTCACAGGGATTTGGTAATGTTAGAATGGATTTACATAGTAAATGTAACTGAGACTACTACCTGCCTATGTTCCCAGGAAAGACCCAAATGATGCTGCCTTCACTATAGTAATAAAGAATGCCTTCTGAGAGGCACTTCAGTAGCTCTCTCTGCAGGAAGATGCTGCCATGGAACTTGGATTCCAGATATCAAATAGCATTTGAAATGGTGTGGCCCATTGGCTGCATGCAACTATCAGAGATAAAGTGAATGCAGTTGCTAAAATGGACAGCAACTTGGTTAGCAAAATTAGGTTAGCAAAAAGGATGCCTTGATCCATAGAAATATAGAGTAATAACTATCAGCTAATTGGTGTGTGCTTAATTTGTATAATAATTAAGCGAGAGAAATCTGGCTAGCAGAACAGCTGACATCCACTTTCAAGATGAAAGTCAAAGCTCCTACCCTGGCTCCAGGTCTCTCAGATTAATGAGGTACCTCACTGATTGAATGGGAAGGCAAGTGCTCTTAAGGAGGACCCTCAAAGACACTGTAAGTATATACAGTAAATATTCCCATAATCTTTCTCCAAACAGACTTACAGACAATTTCCAGGGTAACTATGCTTTTCTGAGAACTTTCTGACGTGATACTGACACCAGGGAACTAAAAAATGCCATTACAATTCTGGGTAGAGTAGAAATTTATGGAACCTAAATAATAAGTGGAATTTTGGCTGAATGTTTTTATATGGGTCCAACTGGTGTTTGGGTTCATTACAAAATAATTTTCCTGAGTCTCAAGTATTTAATGGTGAATAGAGCAGCTGGAAAATACTCCACATTGATTCTCTGGGCTGGGGGTGAGAGCCATTATGGTTGGAAGGGAAAGTGGAAGCTTCTGAACCTGACCTTTCATTTCAGCTGACACAGAAAATTAGAAGAAATGTTGTGTTTGGAGAGGAATTGTAGAGATTAGCATCAGTATCAAAAGACAGGGTGGTGGTTCCAATTACAGCTGCATTTAATTCACCTGTTTCATTTCTACCAAAACCTGGTTGGTCATGGTGGATCTTGATAAACCATTATAAACTCATTCAGGTGGTAGATCCAAATGCAGTTGCTACAAGATGAGGTGTCTTTACCAGGACAGCTCAGTTATAACTTCTGGCATTCGGTATGAGGTAAAAACAATACCCTTTCACTGCCTTTCCACAGAATTAGGTTGAATCTCCTGTTCTGTCATAACATAGAATGCAGACATTTTTATTATATTGATGTGCCACCAGACATCATACAGGTCTACCATATCAACAAAATCATGGTTACTAGGCTAGAGGAGAAGGAAATGGAAACTACCCTAAAAGCCCTAATAAGACATGTTCCAGAAGAGACACATCTTACAATGATTTGAGAATATTTAAGCAAGTTTTTAGGTGTCCAATGATGGGATATGCCCTCTAAAGTAGGTGGAAACTTGTTGCATCTCATATCTCCTACAAGTAAGAAAGAGATAATACAGTGCCTCAATAGGCACTAAAGCAAGACCTTTGTAGTAGAAGAATATCTGTTGGAATATTGGTTCTCTCTATGTTAATGTGCCCTAGTGAATGGTGAAGACCAGTC
This sequence comes from Proteles cristata cristata, assembly GCA_017311185.1. Taxonomy (NCBI): domain Eukaryota; kingdom Metazoa; phylum Chordata; class Mammalia; order Carnivora; family Hyaenidae; genus Proteles; species Proteles cristata. The sequence goes on along the minus strand of JAESUZ010004437.1, from coordinate 64,432 downwards.
ATGGGACACTAAAAAAAACTGTGAAACTTGAGCCACTCATGATAAACTGGAGTTATTAGATCTCTAAAATCAGGCAAGCAGCTGTCTAGTCTAGGATAGAGGTAATATATTTAGAACTTGTTGAGGTGAATCTTGAAGGCACAAGCAAATTACATGAACAAGTAAGTTACATATTGCCTATCTCCAGTGTATTGATACTTCTACCTCAACTCATACCTATGGACTCTTAGTATGATCTCCCTTAGGTTTCTTATATGCAACTGGGGAAGAAGGTAAGTATCAGATCATGTTTATGTTTAAAGTGGTCCTGAAGAAGAAGAGAAGGGAAATAATTCAAGTAGACATACCTGCAATAAACACACTTGTTTGTCCACTTAGTATAGAAGGGAAGGTGATATACATATGTATATACCTTGACTCCAGGTAAGTGGAATGAATGACTTAACAGGTTAGATAAGGGCCTGAAATGAACTCTTCTTTTACAGAGAGTAAAAGAAGGTCCGAAGCAGTGGTAAACTGATGCACATATGGGTGGAGGGTGAAGTGTGTGAATCTTTGTACTTGTACTTTTGTCCATAAAAAAACCTTCCACAGATAAGGTTCTCAATAATTAGGGTCAGCATCAACTATCTGTGCTTGTCAGCCAGGGTTCCTCAGCCACAATGGTGCTTGTATTGTAGGTATATGAACCAAGAGCTACAATTACAGGTTATACATAGGCTCAACCATATGGGTTTCAACTCACCAAAGCTAATATAACTGTCATCATCACTAAATGTCCAACTTGTCATTTTTCTGGATCCAATGATAAGCCCTCAATATACCACCATCCTCAGTAATACAAGCCAGCTTCCTGGTGATAGGTTCATTACGTTGGACCTTGGAAGTGGTAGAAATTTCTCCTAACCAAAATCGATACAGTTACCCAAGGACTTGCAGAATGCTGAGCTATGAACCTGGTGCCCCACACAATATTGTTTCAGACAAAGGAAAATATTTTTTTTTTAAATTTTAATGTTTATTTATTTTTGAGAGAGACAGAACATGAGCAGGGAAGGGAAAGAGAGAGGGAGACATAGAATCTGAAGCAGGCTCCAGGCTCTGAGCTGTAAGCATAGAGCCTGACGTGGGGCTCGAGCTCACAAACCATGAGATTATGACCTCAGCCAAAGTTGGACATTTAACCAACTGAGCCACCCAGTCACCCCCAATGGAAACTATTTTGATGCAAAGAGGTATAAAAATGGAATTACAAATATGGGACTCACTGGCCTTCAATTACCATGAAGTAGCTGTAAATAGAATGGCTTTTTAAAGGTTCAGTTAATTTGTCAACTCAACGACAGCACCTTATGGGCTGAGGAGCTAACCTATAGGATGTAGTATATTCACTGAATCAATGGCTGATACATGATGTTGTGTTCCTAATAGCTAGAAGTTCAAGAACCAGAGGAAGGAAGTGTGATTGGAACTTCACAGCCTCACTCTCAGGAGACCTTTTACAGAATTTATTTTCTATTTTTGCAAAGTCAGTCTCTGCCAAGTTAGATACCCTCGCTTCCAATACTTCCATGAGTGGATAACAGAAAAGTTTTCTACTTAATTGGAAGCTGCTTTTGCCATCTGGCCTCCACTAGCAGACTACTGGGAAAAGCAAAGAGCTACTATTCTCAGAGTTGATAAATAATTGTCATACTAAGCTGGAGTTGATGTTATAAAATGAAGACAAAGAGGAGTTTCTCTGAAATCAAGGATTTACTTGGGTGTCTCTTGGTTTTCAGTGTCCACTGATAACTGTGAATGGACAACCACGGCACCCTCAGCCCCTCAAATGGTAAGGTAGGTAAGAGCTTATACCTCTCGGGGATTAGGGGCTCGGTCACCCCACCAGACAAGTAACGAAGACTAGTCAAAGTCTGGATCAAGAAAAATCTCAACAGCAAGAAGATGGGCACAATCAAAGGTCCATAGGTGAGAAAAAACAAAACAAAACAAAACAAAAACAGGCAAAATCTCAAGTTGACAGTAGAAGACAGAAATGCTAACTATCAGTTATTATTCCAGAACTAGCTATAACACTACAACAATCAAGGGATATCATTTGTTTTGCTTATCCTCCTTACGTCTTTTTAGGATATTGCTACTGTTCACTCCTTGAAGCGCTGGACTTGTACCATCCATCTCAAGACAAAACTAAAGATATATTGTGCTTATATAAGAGAAAGTGTCAGAAGATTTTCATAGGGCAAGAAATGTATTCTGCATGATCCAGCCTACACCTGTCCTGATACAACGACAGTTATCTCGCTCCTAACCCTTAGTCACCCTTCCTGCTTTTCAGATGGAATGTTTCTACTCAAAATGCTCTTATAGCTTTCATTCTCTGGTCAAAGGTGATGCTGTTTCATCCTCAAATACTACCATTTGACTTGATTTTTTCCTGAAGTTGGAGCTCTAGAGGAGACACGTATCATCTCTAGTGCCATTTCAGCCTCACTGAGCCTCCCGAGGCTTATTTCCTAGCAGTTACCTGAAGGGTCCAAATAGAATTCCCAGAAGTGCAGAGAAATTAAAACCCTGTGGACCAACTTTTGACCAATGAGAAACAAAACGCAGGAAAGTTCTGTCAGTTTAAAATGCTTCCCCTTTCTCTCCTTGGACAGATTTTCCTGAGAAGGGGTGGCTCTATATGGCCTCTCTTTGTTAATATCATGAATTTTCTTATAAAACTGGAGCCAAATCTTTAATGCAGTATGTGTTTTCTTATCTTTTTCGCATGTCATGTCCTTTCCCCCCTTATTTTTGTCCTATAATTTTATCTCCCAGTAAATCATTAGTATATGAGCCCTGTTTCTGGGTGCTATTTTCTAGAAAATCAAGAATAAGGCAAAGTGCTTACACAGGAATGACATAAGGTCACCACAATAAGCATATTTGGAATAGAAAAAAAATAACCCTCTCATCTAAGTGATTTGGAATGTGTGAAAATATTAATGGAGTGGAGATAGGGTAATATCATGGAAGAAAGAAAAAAAGCATAAGTATTTTCTCTTTCTGCCCTTCTCTGAGATGTGACCTAGTGGTAAGGCTCAGACATTTGCATTTAGGTGCGGTAAGACTTGCTCAATTTTGACTAAATAGCTGAGAATGGACAGAGAATAAGGAGCAGTGACTTACAAAATATTTATTATATGATTTCATCTTAAAGGAGGAGATGTAAAGGGGAGCCAAAGGTTTTAAGTTTTTCAGTTTAGACTGTAGAAAGTTAAAGAAATATTCAGAGCTGAAGCTTTCTGTATTTCTGAAGCTTTTCCTGAATTTTCTCCCTAAACTAGCTACTCTCTGAGTCTTACCAACTTCAGCAAATGTTAACTTTATTCTTCTTGGTGCTTAAGACAAGACCTTGGTAGGGGCGCCTAGGTGGCTCAGTTGGTGAAGCGTCTGACTTTGGTCAGGTCATGATCTCACAGTTCTTGGGTTTGATACCCTTGTTGAGGTCTTTGCTGACAGCTTGGAGCCTGGAGCCTGTTTTGCATTGTGTGTCTTCCTCTCTCTCTGCCCCTCCCCCACTCATGCTCTGTTTCTTTCTCTCAAAAATAAATAAACATTAAAAAAATTATAAAGAAAAAACCTGAAATGACCTTGATATTCTGCTTGACACTTTGTCTCAGAGCCTGAACTCAAGCTATAAATAAATCCTGTCGATTTTATCTCATTTTATGGACAATTTAAAATGGAAGAAAAATGGAAGAGATTATATCATTTTTTTCAAACAAGTTTCATAATCAAATTCCAATGGTTTCATGATTTCTCTTGGAGTAAAATTCAAGATTGTTTTGTTTTATTAACTGATATACTCTACACACACACACACACACACACATACACAGATAATTTCTGGCTCATAGTTTGAATTTAGTAAATATTTTGTGAATGAATTCTGAATTGATATATATTGAATCTATGTTTTAGTCTCTAGAGATAAAAAAATTATGCAAAAGTTTAAATATAGATTCATGGATATTTGGACTGATGTTTCTGCTCCTGGAAGACTTAAAAATGTTCCAATTTTAGAAACATTGATAGCTGACAGTGAAACGACCTGGGTAGAGAACAGCATAAGATGAAGAGACAACTTGGTTTCAGAAATAAAATCTAGGTGTTAAGCTGGTACTAACCATAAATTGACCCATTGGTTGAATATTTTCAGCACCTTCAATTAGCCAAATCTTTTTAGTGACCAAATTGTCTCTCTGTTTAATGCAGAAAAAGATGAAACTTTGTGGGCAACGTGATGATAAAAATCTTAAGACATTTATTAATAGCCTCATTGAAAGATATTGTGAAAGAATACCTCATCTCCAAGTGATACAAATTCAGTGCCCTACAAGGAAGATGTGACCACCCCCCCCCAAAAGAAAAAGAAAAAGAAAAAAGTAATGGGATACTTATAAAAGTAGATTACCTTGACATTTAAACAAAAACAGTAACAATTACCTAATGTCTGTGAAATATGTTTTCCCTATATTTAAAAATTGCCTCTCTTGTGATATGTAGCTACTTTTGCATTTAAGCTTTTGGTTATATAACATGCATGATGTTACAGTCTTTGATTTTTAAAATATTATCCCATCTTAGTCCAAAAAAATTGAGATTTTAGGCATTTTTGAAGTTAGGATTCTGTGCAGGCTGGTTTGGCAGAATAAGGAACAGCACACCTTGGGTTGAGTTTTAGCAGGCTAGGCTCTCACCCTGGTTCTGTAGTCCCCCAGCTCATTGTATTCCTTTTGTTCGATAACCTTTAAATGAATGGTATGGATTAGGTGAGGTGCAAGGTTTCTCCCAGCTCTGATCTGCTTTATTGATAATAAGAAATTTCTAACATCTTAATGTTGAACCCCATTGCCATTTCAAACTGTCCTTTCTCTGAGTATGTATGATCTTTTGCTTAAAACTGCCTCTTGTATGATTCCACTTATATGGCATATTTAGCATCATTAAAATCATAGTGACAGAAAATAGAATGGTGGTTGCCAGGCACTGGGGATAAGGGGGATTAGGGAATTATTGTTTAACGGGTATAGAGCTTCCATCTTGCAAGATGAAAAGAATCATAGAGATGGATAGTGGGGTTGGTTGTACAATACTGTGCATGCTAATAACGTCACTGAACTGCAAACTTAAAAATGGTTAAGGTGGCAAATTTTATGTTATGGGTATTTTACCCCAAAACCAATACAAAAAGTATTAGAAATGGTATTATCTGATTTCTCATCTAAGGGAGAGCCCATACCCGAATGACTGATAGCTTTCTGAAATGTGCCTTTAAGGCATCTTTGATAAATCGTGAAGTCTAGCTGTTATTCCTTATCTAGGTCACATTTTCCCTGCATCTATAGTGTAGCTGTTCTTCATCACCTTGAGGTCTACTAAAATCCTACATAGAGCACCTATGGACAGAGTCAGCTTTGTACTTCTTGATGTAACATATCTGTTGGGTGTTCTATAGGGAAGTGGCCCTATCCTAGGGGAATATTTATATCAATTTAGCCCTTGGTACCAAATAGTTTATCCTTTCCCAGGTTGTAATTGTGTGTGTATGTGTGATAAGATATCCTCACTACTGAAGGATTTTATAAATGTGAGTCTTACTGCTATGAGATTCACTGTGAAATCATATTGTAGGATGAAAAAAATACTACTTTGCACAATAACTACAGAATTCCTCTTAGGGTTAAGACCTGCTTTATTGGGTGTGTTAATTTGTGAAATAAGGTTCTTTTCTTCAAGAGTTGGAAATTTTTCTCAGAACCTGTCCTTACATCCCTATGTCCCCTCCACCAGAAAAAACGGGAACGCCCTTAAATGCAGCAAAGCCTTAACTCAGGAAACGTAGTAGCGGCAATGGGGTAGCTCAATCACTGTAGCTCTACCTTCCATCTTCGACTATTTTGTGATTCAACTTATCCCTGCTTTGCTCTTTCTGCTTCCTCCCTCTGTTTCTAACCTTCATAACTGTCATTTAAGCATTATGTGTATCTCTTCACTCCCAAATTTCCTTGAAAAGATATCTAATTGACAAGTTTGTTTTTGTCCCTTAGAGAGCAACCCTGTTGAGCAAAACTATCCCTTCAAGCCACATCCTGGCATGCTGGCTAGGCTACCAATTGCTGCCTACGTACCCATCACTCCTTCTGAGTCTAATTAGTTGTGTGGCTAAGGGGATGTTGTCACTTGGTTGAAAACACAGCAATCTATGCATGAGAAATGCCCACAAAAGGTGCTAAGGGTAGGGGACCCTCTGAAACTTTCCGAGAGTCACTGTAAGAGGCAGACTTTTCTGTTCTGGTCTGTTGAATACATACTGCTGAAACCTAGAGTAGTCCAGGTTATGTGGGTTTTAAATGCATTGCGGTGAGCTGCTGACACTGAAGACTCCTATTCTTTATAGCCAATTCAAGGATAAATATTTGTCCTCTAGGACTATATTCAACTATATATACACAAAGAAACTTCCTTCTGCACCCAGTAAAGTTTGTGTGGAAAGTATCTCCATCCTTGCAAACATATTGAGTTATTCTGTTATTAAGAATTTCGAGGCAATTCAAACTGGAATTCAATTCATTTATGCATGAATGATATGTTGGTGTTTGATGGAATATTTGTGGTGGTAATGCACTGCGACAATCAAAACATTGTCAGGGAAATTTTTATGATTTCGGAGTTTATGTAAACAGACTACACCACCAGAAAGTTTTAAATAGGCAAGCAGCAAATAGTACATACATATAGCTCATGACTGAGCAAATACTTCCAGTAAAGCAAAGGGTCAAATAATGTTAAAATAGAGCAGGGACAATTTTGGCAGTCCCTCATACCAGTGAAGACAGGGTGGGGAAGGAAGACAGGTAGGGAATTCTATTTAAAGAAATACTGATGTCCTCTACCCAATACAGGGAATCATCTCGTAGACCAGAATAAATGTAAAAGGCTGATATCCTTTCAGAGGCCTGACAGGGCCAGCAGAGTCATTCTTATATCAATATCAGGTCTCAGCCACTCAAAAAGAAAATCCCTACAGCATGTAAGAAGGTCAAGATTGGGGTCACATGTGGGAGAATCTCTGCTCCTCAGTTCTGAAAGTTTACAATCACTGCAGGGAAAAAAGAAAACAAACCAATTAACCAAGGGTACAAAAGTCTGTAACAGAAAAGTCACTATACAATAGCTAAAGACAGGCTTTCACCATGAGAATAGTCAAAACTTTACTGTGCTCTCTCAGTTCATGTTCATGAAAGGAACATATATGTGGTCATATTCAAAGAAGAGATCCACTAAAAAAAAAAAAGTACCGTTTTCTTACATTCCGTACCCTCTCCTATCATCTAGATGAAATGATCGTTGTTTGACTTTCAAGCCTCCTTATTCTAATTTCTTTACACACCTACCACAATGCCTTGTCCCTGACAGAAGAAATAACCTAGAAATTTTGGGGAGACCAAATTTTATAACTTTTACATTAGCAGGCAGACATCTCAAGATCCAAGACAATTGAAAGCTAACATAGGCTCACAGCAGGTTTTCAATAGATTTTTTTTAAAGATTATAAAAGGCACTTTGGTAATCATACATATGCCTATAATATAATCAAACACACCATTGAACATGTCATTCTCACATGAACATTTAGAGTCATGTGAGAATTCCAATCCATGTAATTATTCTAATTACCTCATGTATTAGAATTTGGCTCAGTACATGATTCATTTTTATACAAGGGAATAGTACAGATTTCTTTGTTGGTGTAAAGCCAGAGAATGTAAGAAAATACAGCTAATACAGTATTTAAATTTTTTAAATTCCTATTTTTGAAACCGTGGAATAAACTGCTGTTCATTCTGAGTCATATTACAGGTTTTTTTTTTTTTTTTTTTTAGTTTTAATCTGGGATGATGGGTTGTTGATTTAAGAAGAGTAATTCTTTAATTCAGTCTGAAAGTTTCATATATAAAAGTACCACATATACAGATTTAATAGCTGGTTAGGCAGTGTCAGTTCTATATGCGAATATTTGTAATAATTCACCCCAGTGCCCCATTAGTCACCTGAAACATCTTCAGACCTGCCAGCACTATGTTCATATACTTAGTCATAGTCAGCTCAATGGCAAATATGGTCACATTATTTGTAGACAAATATCATCTGCGTGATTGACTAAATTAACCCCCAAAATTGGCTGCACAGAATTCATTACTTAGAATGAAAAAAGTCAAATCCATTTCAATTCTGACTTTTCTAAAAGGGTGCATATGTAAGTCTACTTAACAGCCTGACTTCCCAAAAGAGCTCTTTCAAGAGCCTTGATGAAACATGTATTATCACTTAAGTCAGTGGGGATGAAAGAGATGTGCCCCAATACTCTGGTTTCTTAATTAAGAAATTAAGCTTTTTAAAATTTATACATTCAGGTCAACAGCCACCTTCACTATTTTCTAAATATTCAAGGCACTTTCATGATACAAGACAGATGTTGTGTTTAGGTTTTTTTTTTAATGCTTTGATCTTTGTAGATATTTCCTTTTTTTAAATTTTTTAAATGTTTAATTTATTTCTGACAGAGAGAGAGAGAGACAGCATGAACAGGGTCAGGGAGAGAGGGAGACAGAATCTGAAACACTCTTGAGGCTCTGAAGCTAGCTATCATCACAGAACCCGATGCGGGACTTGAGCCCACAAACTGTGAGAACATGACCTGAGCTGAAGTCGGGCACTTAACCGACAGAGCCACCCGGGTGCCCCCAGATGTTGTATTTAGTAACAGAGGAGTTGAAGACGACTAACCAACATTCCCCCCCCCTTTTTTTTTATAACATAATTTCAGTGAAGTTGTCTTTAAGTGATTAAGACCTATAGAAAACATGTACAGGTGTATATACACACACAAAGAAAAGTTTTCACCTACACTTGAGTACTCTATTTTTACAATGATAAGGTAATACTTCACAGATTTAACTTAGCTTTTGATGCAAACCTTAGGAAAAATGGTGGAGACAAAATTATATCATCGTAACAGATTGACTCTAAATGTCCACTTGTGTTGATGCAAAAGTATATATTATATATAAATATAATTCAATATTTTTATATTATAGAAATATATATGCATTTACATATCATTATGATTTTTCATTCAACACAAGTAACAAACATTTAGAGTTAAATATGTAGAGAGCACTCTATAAAATATATGGCTATAGTATATATAGGGTTTTTTTTTTGCAAATAGTTTGTTGTCAAATTAGTTTCCACGTAACACCCAGTGCTCATCCCCACGAGTGCCCTCTTCCATGCCCATCTTCCCCCTACACCCCCCACATCCATCTGTTCTCAGTTTGTTTCTCAGCATTCAAGAGTCTCTCATGGTTTGCCTCTCTCCATTTCCCCCACCATTTCACCCCTTCTTCTCTCCCTTGTTCCTCAGTTAAGTTCCTCCCAATCCTCCTATACGTGCAAACATATGATATTTGTCCTTCTCTCCCTGACTTATTTCCCTAAGCATAACACCCTTAAGGTCCATCCATGTTGCTACACATGGCCAGATTTCATTGTTTCTCATTGCCATGGAGTATTCCATGGTATAGATAAACCACATCTTCTTGATCCATTCGTCCGTTGATGGATACTTAGGCTCTTTCCATGTTTTAGCTATTGTCAAGAGTGCTGCTATGAACATTGGGGTACATGTGCCTCTATGCATCAGCACTCCTGTATCCCTCGGTAAATTCCTAGCAGTGCTATTGCTGGGTCATAGGGGAGTTCTATTGTTAGTTTCCTGAGGAACCTCCACACTGTTTTCCAGAGGGTCTTCACCAGTTTGCATTCCCACCAACAGAGTAGGAGGGTGCCCGTTTCTCCACATCCTCACCAGCATCTAGAGTTCTCTGATTGGCTCATTTTAACCATTCTGAATGGCGTGAGGTGGTATCTCAGTGTGGTTTTGATTTGTATTTCCCTGATGAGGAGGGATGTTGAGCATCGTTTCATGTGTCTGTTGGTCATCGGGATGTCCTCCTTGGAGAAGTGTCTGTTCATATTTTCTGCCCATTTCTTTACTGGGTTGTTTGTTTTTTGGGTGTGGAGTTTGGTGAGTTCCTTATAGATTTTGGATATTAACCCTTTATCTGATAAGTCATTTGCAACTATCTTTTCCCATTCCGTTGGCTGCCTATTAGTTTTCTGGGTTGTTTCCTTGGCTGTGCAGAAGCTTTTAATCTTGATGAGGTCCCAATCATTTATTTTTGTTCTTCATTCCCTTGCTTTTAGGGATGTGTCAAGTAAGAAGTTGCTGCGGTGGGGGTCAAGGAGGTTGTTTCCTGCTTTCTCCTCTAGGGTGTTGATAGTTTCCTGTCTCACGTTCAGGTCCTTTATCCATTTTGAGTTTATTTTTTGTGCATGGTGTGAGAAAATGATCTAGTTTCATTCTTCTGCATGTTGCTGTCCAGTTCTCCCAACACCATCTGTTAAAGAGGCTGTCTTTTTTTCCATTGGATATTCTTTCCTGCTTTGTCAAAGATTAGTTGGCTGTATACTTTTGGGTCCACTTCTGAGTTCTCAATTCTGTTTCATTGGTCTATGTGTCTGTTTTTGTGCCAATACCATACTGTCTTGATGATGACAGCTTTGTAGTAGAGGCTAAAGTCTGGGATGGTGATACCTCCAGTTTTGGTTTTATTTTTCAGGATTACTTTGGCTATTCAGGGTCGTTTGCAGCTCCATACAAATTTTAGGATAGTTTGTTCTTGTTTTGAGAAGTATGCTGGTGCAATTTTGATTGGGATTGCATTGAATGTGTAGATTCCTTTGGGTAGTAATGACATCTTAACTATATTTATTCTTCCAATCCATGAGCCTGAAATGTTTTTCCATTTCTTTGTGTCGTCTTCAATTTCCTTCATAAGTTTTCTATAGTTTTCATCATACAGATCTCTTGTATCCTTGGTTAGGTTTATTCCGAGGCATTTTATGGTTTTTTGTGCAATTGTGAATGGGATCAGTTTCTTGATTTCTCTTTCTGTTGCTTCATTGTTGGTGTATAAAAATGCAACTGATTTCTGCACGTTGATTTTTGTACCCTGCAACTTGGCTGAATTCTTGGATCAGTTCTAGTAGGCTTCTGGTGGAGTCCGTCAGGTTTTCGATGTAGAGTATTATGTCATCTGTGAAGAGTGAAAGTTTGACTTCCTCTTTGCCAATTCTGATGCCTTTGATTTCCTTTTGTTGTCTGATGGCTGATGCTAGGACTTCCAGCACTATGTTAAACAACAGTGGTGAGAGTGGACATCCCTGTCGTGTTCCTGATCTCAGGGGGAAAGCTCTCAGTTTTTCCCCATTGAGGATGATGTTAGCTGAAGGCTTCTTATAGATGGTTTTTATGATGTTTAAGTAAGTTCTTTCTATCCCAACTTTCTCTAGAGTCTTTTTTAAGAAGGGATGTTGTATTTTGTCAAATGCTTTTTCTGCCAATATTGACAGGATCATATGGTTTTTATCTTTTCTTTTATTGATGTGATGTATCACATTGATTGATTTGCGAATGTTGAACCAGCCCTGTAACCCAGGAATGAATCCCACTTGATCTTGATGGATGATTCTTTCTATGTGCTGCTGGATTCGATTTGCAGAGATCTTGTTGAGGATTTTTGCATCCGTATTCATCAAGGATATTGGCCTGTAGTTCTCTTTATTTGCTGGATCTCTGTCTGGCTTAGGAATCAGAGTGATGCTGGCTTCATAAAATGAGTCCGGGAGTTTTCCTTCGCTTTCTATTTTTTGGAATAGCTTGAGAAGAATTGGGATTAATTCTGTTTTAAATGTCTGGTAGAATTCTCCAGGGAACCCATCAGGTCCAGGGCTCTTATTTGTTGGGAGACTTTTGATAATTGATTCGATCTCTTCACTCGTTATGGGTCTGTTCAGGTTTTCTATTTCTTCCCGTGTGAATTTTGGTAGTGAGTGTGTGTTTAGGAATTTGTCTATCTCTTCTAAGTTGTCCAATTTGTTGGCACATAATTTTTCATAGTATTCCCTGATAATTGCTTGTATTTCTGAGGGGTTGGTTGTAATAAGTCCGTTTTCATTCATAATTTTGTCTATTTGGGTGCTCTCTCTTTTCTTTTTGATAAGCCTGGCTAGAGGTTTGTCAATTTTGTTTACTTTTTCAAAAAACCAACTCTTGGTTTCATGGATCTGTTCAATTGTTTCTTTGGTCTCTATGTTGTTTAATTCTGCTCTAATTTTTACTATTTCTCTCCTTCTACTGTGTTTAGGGCGTTCTTGTTGCTCTGCCTCTAGTTCCTTTAGGTGAGCTGTTAGATTTTGGACTTGTGCTTTTTCTAATCTCTTGAAATAGGCCTGGAGAGCAATGTACTTTCCTCTTAGGACTGCCTTTGCTGCATCCCATAGATTTTGGATTGTTGTGTTTTCATTTTTATTTGTTTCCATATATTTTTTAATTTCATCTCTAATTGACTGATTGGCCAATTCATTCTTTTTTTTTTTAATGTTTTATTTATTTCTAGGAGAGAGAGAGAGAGACAGCGTGAGCAGGGGAGGGTCAGAGAGAGAGGGAGTCACAGACTGAAACAGGCTCCAGGCTCTGAGCTGGCAGTCAGCACAGAGCCCGACGCCGGGCTCGAACCCACAAACAGCGAGATCATGACCTAAGCGAAAGTCGGACGCTTAACCGAGTAAGCCACCCAGGCGCCCCTGGCCAATTCATTCTTTAGTAGGGTGGTTTTCAACCTCCATGTTTTTGGAGGTTTTCCAGACTTCTTCCTGTAATTGATTTCAAGTTTCAAAGCATTATGATCTGACAGTGTGCATGGTATGGTCTCATTTCTTTTATATTTATTGAGGGCTACTTTATGTCCCAGTCTGTGATCTATCTTGGTGAATGTGCCATGTGCACTTGAGAAGAAAATAATTTCCCTGGCCTCCGGATGTAAAGTTTAATTTATTTATTTATTATTATATTTTTTTAATGTTTTATTTATTTCTAGGAGAGAGAGAGAGAGAGACAGCGTGAGCAGGGGAGGGTCAGAGAGAGAGGGTGTCACAGACTGAAACAGGCTCCAGGCTCTGAGCTGGCAGTCAGCACAGAGCCTGACGCAGGGCTCGAACCCACGAACCGCGAGATCATGACCTATGCGAAAGTCGGACGCTTAACTGACTAAGCCACCCAGGCGCCCCGGATGTAAAGTTTTAAATACATCCGTTAGATCCATCTGGTCCAATGTGTCTTTCAATCTATTATTTCTTTAGTGATTTTCTGTCTGGTTGACTTATCCATTGCTGTAAGTGGAGTATTAAAGTCCCCTGCTATTAGCACATTCTTATCTATAAGCTTGTTTCTGTTTGTGATTGTTTTAGATATTTAGGTGCTCCCATATTCGGTGCGTAGACATTTATGATAGTTAGTTCTTCCTGATGGATAGACCCTGTAATTACTATGTAATGCCCTTCTTTATCTCTTGTGATTGTCTTTAATTTAAAGTCCATTTTGTCTGATATAAGTATCGCTACTCCGGTTTTCTTTTGATTTCCCATAGCAAGATTTATATTTCTCCATCCCCTTACTTTTAATCTGAAGGTATCTTCCAGTCTAAAATGAGTTTCTTATAGACAGCATATAGATGGATTTTGTTTTTTAATCCATTCTGCTACCCTATGTCTTTTGATTGGAGCATTCAGCCCATTTACATTTAGTGTTATTATTGAAATATGTGGGTTTAGAGTCTTTGTATCTTTTGTAGAGTTCATGATTGTGGTGGTGTCTCTGGAATCTTTGTTCCTTACAGCCTTTCCTTCAGAGTGTCCCCCTCAGGATTTCTTGTAGGGCTGGCTTCGTGGTGACAAATTCTTTCAATTTCTGTTTATTTGGAAAGGTTTTTATCTCTCCTTCTATTTTGAATGACAGGCTTGCTGGATAGAGGATTCTTGGCTGCATATTTTTTCTGTTCATCACATTGAAGATCTCCCGCCATTCCTTTCTGGCCTGCCAAGTTTCAGTAGATAGGTCTGTCACCACTCTGATAGGTTTCCCTTTGTATGTGAGGGCCCTTTTCTCCCTAGCTGCTTTCAAAATTCTCTCCTTGTCCTTATATTTTGCCAGTTTCACTATGATATGCCTTGCAGAAGATCGATTCAAGTTACGTCTGAGGGGAGTCCTCTGAGCCTCTTTTATTTCCACACTTACTTCCTTCCACAGATCGGGGAAGTTCTCTGCTCTAATTTGTTCCAGGACTCCTTCAGCACCTTTCCCTCTCTCTTCCTCTTCTGGGATTCCTGTGATACGGATATTGTTGCATTTGACCATATCACTGAGCTCTCGAACTCTTCTTTCCTGTTCCTGGATCAGTTTGTCTCTTTTTATGTCAGCTTCTTGATTTTCTATAGTGGTGTCTTCTAAATCACTTATTCTCCTTTCTGCCTCTTCAATCCGTGCATTGGAGGCCTCTAATTTATTATGTATCTCATTTATCACATTTTTTAATTCTTTATATCTATTTTTCTTTTCCATTCTGTCTGTAGCCATAGTTTCTTTGTTGTCCCCTATGCTTTCTGCAAGTCCAGCTATTAATTTTACCATTATTATTAAAAAATCTTGTTCAGTTTTGCCGCTTATATCTCCAGCTATTAATTTTACCATTATTATTCTAAAATCTTGTTCAGTTATGCTGCTTATATCTGTTTTGAGCAGTTCATTAGCTGTCATTTCTTCTTGGAGTTTCTTTGGAGGAGAGCTCTTTCATTTCGTCATTTTAGTTAGCTTTCCGGCTCTTGTTAAAGACTTGTTATGCTCTCTGCACCTATGAGCGCTGCTGTATCCAAGAAGACTCTTTGTCCAGGGCCTATCATTTCAGAAAGTGTTTTTTGAATGTTATCTCTTGGTCTCTCTTGTTGGGACCTTGGTTATTTTATTTTCCTATTCGTAGTGATATTTGAGACTCTCCACCTTGTGTACTCTGGCTTGTTTCCTGAGGAAGCCCTGGAAAAGAAAACAGACAGACAAACCCACAGGGAGAAGTAACACACAAACGCACAGACTAATTCAACTAACATGCAAACCGAGAGGGAAAACAAAAAAGTTAAGAGAAAAGACAGGAGGGAGGGCAAATAATAGAGAGTATAAAATACATAAAAGGCTCAAAAAGGAGAAAAGAAAAGGAAAAAAGAAGAAAACCAATGGACAAAGAATGGTTTAAAGCATATAACCAGATTTCCCAGCTACAGTTAAATAGCCGTGTGCATGCATTGCTGGTTGAAGAGCATAGAGAAGACAGGACGGGAATGAGGCAAAATTGGAAATAGAATGAAGAGGCAGAAGGGATAAGAAGCTTTTTTCAAAGAGCTAAAGGATAGAATATGGTTGGATAGGTGAGAGAAGGTTGCTGGTATTATCCAGAGAGACTATATAGTCTAATTACTCCTGAGAGAAAGAGATGAAAAGGTCGGTAGGTGTAGAATTTACATCTACAGAATGGACTAGTTGTGATTGTTTAAGGAAGCCGGCGACCAGAGTTAATCAGGTCAGTGTTCTGGGGAAAAAAGAGAGAAAAGAGAAAGAAGAAGGAAAAAAAGAAAAAAAAAAGGGAGGAGGGCACCTCTCAGGCAGGGATGGGCGTGGTGTGATCCAATGCCTCAGGCAGGAGTTCTGTCTTGGCGGCTGTGGGGAGGAGAGTGACGGTGCTCCAGTCCCTTTTTGAACCAAGCGCTGCACCTCGCTTTTTTGGGCGTGTAAACTCCCCGTGCCACGGGCGAAGCCAAAGTTTGTTGCACTCTTCAACCCAGGCCAGTCCCAGCCTCCAAATCCCAGTCCGCGCGCTGCTGAAATTGCCTTAGACATAGCGTCCCAGGCAACCCCCTCGGGGCAGTTCCAGGCCTTCTGCCGAGTTCTGGGGGTGGAGTCAGAATCACTGCCTCCTTCTCTGGGTCGGGCTGGCGAGCATGGGCGGGGGCGTGCCTGCCGGGTGCACGGAGCCCACTGGAGTGAGGAAACCTGGTCCCTCTATGGCTCATCACCGGAAACACGAACTCGTGAGCAAATCTGCCAGATTTTAGCTCCTTGCCTTCCCTCCAGAGCCCCAGCCAGCCAGGAGCGCGGATGTCCGGTGCCCGCGTGCGCCTCTTCCAGGGGCCCAAGCCCGCCAGGAGGACAATGGCGGCAGGCCCCCCCACTACTCTAGAAGTCCAGCCAGCCAAGAGCAGCACAAAGAAGCAGTCTGTGCGCTCAGCCCCTCCAGGACCAGTTGGCTCGAGGGGACCTGGTGTGCAGGTATTTGATGCGCAGGGTGTTTCTATGCCCCATGAGGAGGTTTTTCCCCCCGAGCGGAGGTTTTTCTGTTTCGGACTCTTTTTCCCCTCTCATTCCCCACAGAGGGGGATCGCCTCTGACCCTGGAGTCTCTGATCCCTGCCCGATTTTAAATTCCCCAGTTTACACTCATGTTAGAAGGCTTTCTGAGTGGATTCTGTGTCCTTTTTCTCCCAATCTCCTAGGTTTTGTAAGGTTTCCAATGGCTTCAGATCTTTTCCAAGTGAGGTATGGGCGTGAGTGCAAGTATGGAGCTCCTTACTTCTCCGCCATCTTGCCCCCTCCCCCCTATAGTTTTTTTTTTTTTTTTTTTAAGTAAACTCTACTCCCCAGCATTGGGCTGAAACACACAACCCCAAGATCAAGACTTACGTTCTCTACCGACTGAACCAGCCAGGTGCCCTTACATAGTTTTATATATTTCTACACATATAATGTATCAAAATCATTTTTACAAGTATAACCTTCAGTATCCATCAACTTGGTAAGGACTATAAAGGTCAGGAGAGTAAGAATGAGAGGATTCAGAATTTAGGAGTCGGAGCAAGATTATTTTTTCTTTAGTTTTGAGAGCCAAGAAATTTACAAGTGAATAAAACCCTTCCATTGTTAATTGTTGCCAGAGTTCTTGGATAGGATGTGACCTCTGGTTGACCTGGTAATCATTCAGAGGCTTCTTACCCTCTCCCTGGTCCTTGGGTTGTGTTTTCTGCCCCCCATTCCCATAGTGGAAGCCATTTTCAAGGATGTACTATTGACAAAGCAAGGTGTTGTTTTGACTCTCTGGACTGAATATGCGACTGAATCCAGTTAACTAAGGTCTATTTACAAGCTTTTAAGGTTCTGGTCAGCAGGTATGAAGGTCTGCTATTCATCCTTTGGCTCCCTGAGAATAGCCTTGTAAGTTCCCTTGCTTATGAAAATGCCCACTTACCGTGGCACCTGGGTGGCTCAGTCGGTTAAGCCTCTGACTTCTGCTCAGGTCATGATCTCACGGTTCGTGGGTTCGAGCCTGGCATATTGCTCTGTCCTGACAGCTATCTCAGAGCCTGGAGCCTGTTTCAGATTCTGTATGTCCCTCTCTCTCTGACCCTCCTCTGCTCACGCTGTCTCTCTCTCTCTCTCTCAGAAATAAATAAAACATTAATTTTTTTTTTAATGCCCACTTACCAGTTTAGAGTGGCCTGCTTCCTTCTTGTATCTCTTCCTGCCCTCCATGTATGGGGTGCAGTTTGTAGACTAACATCACTGGATGCTTGTAATCAAAATGTCCAACTAAATTGTAATTATATGTTAATTAAACTGCTAAAATCCTCTATAAGAATTCCTGCATTAAAACCTAATGCCTAGGCAGTGACAGGATAAAACCCATTGTTTATTATTATAAAGATATAATAATATTATTATTATGTCTTTATTGACTGGTATTAAAAAGATTACTGTTGGGGGGCACCTGGGTGGCTCAGCGGGTTGAGCTTCCAACTTCAGCTCAGGTCATGATCTCAGAGTTTGTGAGTTTGAGCCCTGTATCAGGCTCTGTGCTGACAGCTCTGACGGAGCCTGGAGCATGCATCAGATTATGTCTCCCTTTCTCTGCACCTCCCCTGGTCACACTCGGTCTCTGTCTCTGTCTCTCTCATAAATAAATAAACATTGGGGAAAAAAAAAGAACCTTTAAAAAGATAACTGTCTCCATGAAAGAAGATGAGCTATTGTGCCAGGCCAACTTATATTCAAATTCAGATTCTGTCACTTTGTGCAAATGTGGAAATGCTACATGACTTTTCTGATCCCCAGCTTTCTGTTTTACAAAACAGTGTTAATAATAAATAACTTACACAGTTTTTAGGAAGTACAAATTAGATCACACAAAGCTCCAAACACAGTACCCAGCACCTTGCAAGTGTTTAATATATATATATATATAAGTATATATATATAAGGGAATAGTATTGAATTGAATTGTGAAAAGTATCAGCCAGCAGATATGACTTGGGAAGGTCCTTCAAAAGGAAAATTCTCTTGTCTAAAAAAGATAATGTCTTCTTATCTTTTGCTATTTCTATTATTACGGTTGAATAAGTGAGTATGATGTGGTCTCCAGGTAAACCATAAATATAAGCAAGACTCTCCACAGATGAAGGGTTCATTTATCTTATAACTGGCTAACATCTGCTAAAGTCAGAAGGGTACTTTTTGAAGGTACATGCCAAGAAATTCAGGAAAGAAGCTGAAGAAAAAGTGTGTAAAAGAAAACTTTGGTCCTTACGTTGAGACTTGCACAGCATGTGAGATGTTTATAGAAGTCCAAAGCTTATTACTCCAGACCTTCTTTGAACATTTTGAAATATTATCTTAAACACAGGATTTTTCTTAAACACAAGGTTATAGATTTTGATTTTTATCTTATTCAGAAAAACTAGTATTGACTACCTTATACATTCTGTTGTTTCATAATACTTAGTGTACTTGGATACAGATATGAATATGGATGTAGACACAGAAATACAATTTGAGTTTCGTAGTGTATTCTGAAGTGAGTATCGTCGCAAGCATTACACCATTACACACGTTAGTAAACTAAAACTAAAACATTCATTGATTTATTCTGGTTTTTACTGAAAGTCTAATTGGTTCATGTTTACCATTTTTAAATGGTACCACCATTTCAGTTCATAACCCAAAGAGCCTTGTAATTAATGACTCACTTAAAAAATATCCTGATTATTATTTCTTTCTCCTATTGCACTAGAGAGTAATATTTTATATAATGGGGATATTAGTATCACTTAGAAGAAAATATATTAAAAATTATATTCTGTGTGTATGAAATATGAATTTTTTCTTAGCAAGACAAGGTGGCATGATTATTCCCTTAATGCAGTTTAAAATATTTTTCACATATACTCTCAGCTATAATCTTGGTATAGGGAAAATGAGTGAGAAAAAATATGCACCTATAGAAACACACACACTCGAAGCATGGAAGATTGCTTTGTGACTCTATTTTAAGACAGCCTCTGAGAAATTCCAGAATACTTGTGGGTGTGCAGACTTTGGAGAGGGCTGTAGTCCTGCATTAAGAGGCTGGCTCAAGAATATAAAAAGAAAGGTTTAAATCCTAAGGAAGTAAATCTGAATATAAAAAAAAAAGCTCAAAGCACAAAGGTGTTTATGGAAGAATTATTTATTATTGTAAACCATTTGAGAGCTGTCCAA
The DNA here is from genome assembly GCA_017311185.1 of Proteles cristata cristata. NCBI lineage: Eukaryota > Metazoa > Chordata > Mammalia > Carnivora > Hyaenidae > Proteles > Proteles cristata. Next base: position 44,842 of record JAESUZ010004437.1, on the reverse strand, counting down.
ATGTCTAAATATTGAGTAATAGTAAAATAGTCTATGGAACATTACACAGCTATACAAATGATGTTTATGAAGAGTTTGAGAGTTTGTAATAACAGAGAAACATAGTTTTGATTTAGAGTAAATGAAAACACAGGAGACAAAAGCAGAGATAGAATATGATAGGTATGTTTATGAGAAAAGTATGCCCTATCTGCAAAAAAATAGTATACAGAAAAGATGCAAAATGTAAGTATAAATTCTATGTGGGTAACGGGATGGAGTAATAATATTTCTTCTTCCTACATTTCTGTATTTCTCAAAAATTTTATAATGGAACAAACAGAATTTAATTTCTTTTAAGTTACCATTCTATTTTTTTACACATAAAACCAATCATGGACTTTATATCAACTAGGAAAACAGAAATGCACTAGATATTTCAAAGGCGGGAATTTACATAGGAAGCTGGTTACAGGTTTTGGATGTTGGAGGCTGGAATCAACAACCTCTCCTGAGTGAAGTATTAATGCTCAATTGACAGGAAAAGAAAATTCACAGGAAATTCACCCTCCTGCCCAATGTTCTCTCTGTCGCCCACTACTGTCAGGACGTAGGAAGCTGTTGGCAGCTGAGAAATGGCAGTTTGCATAATTGAAGCCAAAGTATCATGAAGCAAAGTATAAAGGGATGGCTTTGGGAAAAATAGACAATAGCTTAATAACAACACAGAATTATTTCAAATAACTAATAAGAATAATGCATAAAATTCATTGCCTAAGACTAAATATCTTAAAGAAACCGTATTGAGTCACAGAAAGCTTTATTAATGACTTTTGTTAATTTGATTACCAAAGCCAAAATACTTCTTAATGGGATGAATTGAGTACAAATTAGCGATGTTAAACTTTTAACATGTATCATTTGTTTTTATTAAAGTGATTCAGCCATCACCATTCTACCCCAATAGGTATTTTATTAAGAAAACGAATTTAAATGTACATGATAAATGAGCTGTATTGAAAATTCTATTTTTCTTCAGTTCTTACTTCCAGATCTTAATTAACTTCTCCACCACTGTTCCCATAGAAACCAGCAATGCAATCAATAAGATGCAAAGGTAGTAATGTACATGCAGAAGCATTCTACAAGTACAGTAACAACATTTATTTCAAATCATGGAACAAATTAGTATTTGCAATTAGATTTGAGGTAATATACCTCAAAATTCAAAATGGAAAATGCAGTCTAATGGTAAACAAAAATGATAAAAGTTTTGTGAATTCCTCAGTTTTCTCCATTCTAATGTGAAATAAACATAATGCCCAGAAAATATAAGATCCTATTTTTGTGTGACACTCCCTTTGATTTCTCCGATTTTTTCTTTCAAATCATGCCATGTCCTATCCCCTCACCCACACGTATTTCCTCACAAATACAAGCAGAACAACAAAATACATAAAACACTGTAAAAACCAAGCTCCCATGCATGAAGGAGTGAGCTGTCCTGTTCTGATCCCTTTTTTCATTCTTAGGATCACAGGTTATCACAACATTATATATTTGAAGCAGAGACCAAGACAAATTCTTCTGGGATTGCCTTTAACTGATCAAACAAACCAACACACAAATATTAATTGGGTTGAACTCTACCAGTGAGGCCATGAATCACCTACTGAGTACAATAGTTTATAGAATCAGCTGTGTTCCAGGTAGAGTGCCCTGATAACATTTCACCTCAGCCTTTGAGGTTTGTTCCAACTAGCTCACGACGGATAATTGACCAAACGAAAGCAAACAATAATTATAAATGTTTTGCTTAAAAATAATAAAAAAGTAGATGGGTCCAAGGTTATTTCTATATATTTTAGCTCTCTCCACCTTGATTTTAATGTGGTTTTGTGAGTCCAGAGGAGAAGATTAAAAGCTGTTGGTTCAGAAACTTTGATTATGATAACATTATTTCTCTAGTGCATTGTGGAGAAAAAAATTGCCACAATAAATGTGATAATCCATACTTACCACTTTCATCTATCCTGTGTTGTTCCACTATGACAAACAAAAAAGAAACTTACAAGTTAAACCAGTTTTTCCCAATGCACCAATAAAATGTCTCAGAGAGAGAGACACACACACACAAAACTCGAAACAGGCTCCAGGCTCCATGCTGTCAGCACAGAGCCCAATGTGGGGCTCAAACTCCCAGACTGTGAGACTGTGACCTGAACCGAAGTTGGACACTTAGCTGACTGAGCCACCCAGGCACCCCTGTTTCTTATTTTTTAAATGGATTATGATGATATTTAATTGATTTACTGCATAGGCGATTATTTCAAGGTATTTTCATATTGTGAGTATATATCTATAGATGGACAGATACTAATTATAAAATAATTAAGTCAACTGTTGGGACTTCTAATATTTTGGTATATATTAAGAACAGATTATGGTGTTTATCTTCTTTGATACAACATGACCTTTTTCCTGTCTCCATGTACTAGGCCACTATATTAAGGGAATTGAAGATGTGCACAGATCTGGCACATTATCTAAGCCAATATATTGCTTTGTCATTTTACAGATGTAGAGGACAATTAGTCTTCATTTCAATATGCATAGTGATGAACTTTGAAACATACAGATTTCATAATTTCTCAACCCCAGTTATCTTCAGTGCTATGCCATTTCTCTTTAGCTGTCTGAAAGCGTATCATTTTGAATTTCTTCATTATCTTGAACTCCATCACGACAATTTTAAGTTTGAAATTCCCTTCTCTAACCGTGAATCCTTGTTACACATTGCATTACCATTCACTAATTCTTAGTTCCTCTCCTCTTAATTCAAAGTTCTATACTAATCCTCTGTAGAGGGTTCATGCTTCCCTGCCCTGTTAAACTTGGGAATTAACATGCAATATGCATGAGCTAATGAAATCCATGAGAAAACCGTGTATGCCACTTTTGGACAGAAGTTTTAAGAACAAATGGGAACCTTGTAAGTTCACTTTTCTCCTTGCCACCATTAGAAGTAGAGATGCAGGTGGTGGGTCTTTTGTTAACTTGGATCCGAGTATCCATAGTGACAGTGTGGAACAGATCATTCATCTAACTTACAATAAAGATGAAATATGAACATAATATAAATCCTTGTTGTTTTAAGTTTGTACTCAGCAAACTATGGCCAGATTTGTTCACTTTTTAAGAAGAGTTTCACTGGAACCTAGGCAGGCTCATTTGTTTATGTATTGACTGTGGTGCCATTTACACTACAATGTAGAGTTGAGCAGTAGCAACAGACACTGTGGCCAGGAGACCTAAACTAGTTACCCTTTGGTTCTTACAGAAAATGTTTCTGATCTAGCATTAAGTCACTGAGATCTCAGAACATTTGTGGCTGCAGCTTGACCCAGACTGTCCTTTGATTTAATATACCACTGTCCTTTTACTTGGTCATGGGCTAATGAATGGCCATGATCTCATTTGTTTTTAGGATTATATGATGGTGGACATGACCTTGCAATAGAGATTGCCCTCACTAGAAGAGCAGCAAAGTGAATAAGGCACAGGGTCTAGGGGGCAGAGTTAGCTTAGTCACAGCACAGACAGAATCAGCATAGTTGTGCTGAGAGAGTCTCTCTCAGTCATCCCAGACTGTCGTAACACAATACCACGGAGTGAGGTGGTTTGAACAACAGATATGCATTTCTAGTAGTTCTGACAGCAGGAAGTCCAAACAGGATGCTCAGGGTGATCAAATATGCCAGGATGGTCAAATTCTGGTGTGAGCCCTTTTCCTGTCTTGCAGATGGCATTTTCCTCAACACGCTGAGAGAGCTTCTATTTCTTCTTCTCACAAGGACACTCATCCCATCATGGGGGCCTTATCCTCAGGACCTCTTTTAAAACTAATTACCTCCCAAAGGTCTTACCTTCAAATACTTATCTATTTGGGGGCTTAGGGATTCAAAATACTATTTTTTTTTGGAATGGGGAAGGACACAAACATTCAGTGCATAACACAACCCAGTGCTAGGCCACTCAGAGGGTGGCCAAGATTAAAGAGACAGGATAATGGGTGTTTGTCATATGTGAGGTCTATATAGAAGCCTTTTGCTAGGTTGATAACTGGGGCAAGGTTTTGGTCCTCAGGATGAAGACAAGTACATACACAGCAAGATAAGAGGCTCCCACAATACATGGGTGGCATTCTGAGGATATTTGAGCATTTCAGAGGCAATCTGTTTAGAAATAAGAGATAGGACTTAAACAGATAACTGTTTCTAAAGACTGAATAGGTGGATGTGGCAGTGGACGATAAGTATTTGCAGACAAAGGTGGAGAGAAAGAGATGAAAAGGAGTTGAGGGCAAACAGACAAATGTTGGTAGTTCTGTGGACATTGGCTTCTGATTGGCAAAGAGAAAAACACCTGGAGGCCAGGCTGTCTCTTTTGGATCTGAGTGAACAATTTAATGATCAGCACCTCTGGATGGGAGAAAAGAAGGGACACTGAGGTTAATGATCTATAACCACTTTCCTTAAGGGGAAGGGGCACCTGGGTAGCTCAGTGCCTTAAGCTTTGGACTCTTGATTTCAGCTCAGGTCATGATCTCACAGTTTGTAAGATTGAGCCCAGCATCAGGCTCTGTGCTGCCAACATGGAGACTGCTTGGGATTCATTCTCTCCCTCAATCTCTCTCAAAATAAATAAATAAACTTAAAAAAAATGGCGCATAAATGTGGACAGAAGTAGGGTGGAAGAAGCAGCAGATTTAGCTGTAATAATTTAGGAGGAAGGTTGAGTGAAGATATCTTCCTCCTATCTTATACAAAACTGCATCTCTGCCTTTATCATCTTTAGTCATTGTATCTTTCCATATTCTTGCAGGTTGTCTATCCCCTTTCTGGTTTAGTTTGCTCCTTAAGCAACCTAAATTCTAGGGTCAGTTATTTCATGTGCGTTTTGTTTGGTTAGAGCCCAAACTCCCCTTTGTCTTCTTCCCACTAGTCCTTCTCCCAATCACAAACTGGTTTAGATCTCTAAGCTTCTTTTCACTGGTTTCTTAGCCTTGTTTAAGAAACTCAGTAAACAGTGACAATCAGTTCCACCACAAATGCATTCTCCCTAAACTTGGCAGAACCCAAATGCAACTCAGCGATTCCATTAGCCTTCCCTAATTGATTCCCAGTTGTAATTCCTGCATTATAATTTCAACAGCTGTTCCAAACTATCCTCAAGTCCCAATTACAACCCATTCATTCATTTATTCAATAATAGTTTTAGCATTTACTATATGTCAGGCTCTCTGCTAGCTGTTGGTAACAGCAGTGAATGAGATTAGTGTGCCCCAGCCTTCATGGAGTTACTGAGTGAGACAAAAAGCCAAGCAACTAAGATATACTATGATTAGCACAATGATCCAGAGAGGACAGGTACGTAGTAGTCTTTTATTGGAGTTCATTCAAGCTTATAAATTTTGCTTTTTTTAAAAAATTTTTTCTTTTAGGGGCGCCTGGGTGGCTTACTCGGTTAGGCGTCCGACTTTCGCTTGGGTCATGGTCTCGCGGTTTGTGGGTTCGAGCCCCGCGTCGGGCTCTGTGCTGACTGCCAGCTCGGAGCCTGGAGCCTGTTTCAGTCTGTGACTCCCTCTCTCTGACCCTCCCCTGTTCACGCTGTCTCTCTCTCTCTCCTAGAAATAAATAAAACATAAAAAAAAAAATAAAAAAAATTTTTTCTTTTATTTTGAGAGAGAGAGAGCAGGGGAGAGACAGGAGAGAGAGAGAGAGAGAGAGAGAGAGAGAGAATCCCAAGCAGTCTCCATGCTGTCAGCACAGAGACAGATGTGGGGCTCAAACTCACAAACCATGATATCAAGACATGAGCCAAAATCAAGAGATGGGAGCTCAACCAACTAAGCTACCAGGTGACTCATAAGTTTTGCTTTCTTAAGCTAAAGGCTATAATGCACTTTTCAGCCTCCCATCAGTCCAGAGTTTATGCCTATGACAAAGATCTACCATTAAGACCTACCATCCATCTAATGTATTCTTTTTATAGCTAAAAACTCTAATAGATATGGGAGTGTTTGGGAATATAAAGGAGGGATTAATAGCTAGGGTAAGACTAGGCTTTGTAACATTGCCCAGAGAAATCATCATTCAAGCTGAAACCCAATGGAATTGCAGAACTGATTCAAATGAAGCAAACGGAAAACAAGTTTCCTGGAAGAGGAAATCATTGAAAAGAGAGGGAATATAGCACACTGGTAGAATTCGGTATGACCAAGAAATACAATGAGGGTAATGAGATAGGGCACGGAGGCAATGATGAAAAATGAAGCTACAGAAGTAAGCAAGAATCACATCAATATGGCCATAAAAGCTGGGTAAAGAGTTTGACTTTTATTCTAAGAGTGATGGAGAGCCTATGAAATACTTTAGGTGGGGTAGGGAAATAATCAGATATGTACTTTAGGAAGATCACTGTGGCCTCGGTAGGGAAACTATATTGGAATGGGACAAGAAACATGGCAGGGAGATTATAGTGCCTTGGATCAGAATTGCTAGAGGCTTGAGCACGGTGGGAGCAGGAGAGGAAGGAAGTAGACTCATTTGAGAAAACATTTTACAACTTAATATATAGAGATGACTAAGGTCATCTAGTGCATGTTTTCTTAAGTTTCCTCCTTTCCATTTCAAGATTTATCAACTCATTTTCAAATATTTATTGATTCTCTTTTAATGTGCTACAGACTATTCTAGGTGTTGGGAGAATAATCAGGATGAGTCAGATGAGGCGCTTGTTCTCTTGAGGAACAGAGGAGACAAATGATAAGCAAATACTAAGAAAGATGATTTCCATGAAGAGTATGTGTCCTATTAATTTTAACAGGGAGATATGACAAAAAGTGTCCTGAGTAGAGGCTCCATCTCATTGAGAGGTCAGAGAAAGCCTCATTAAGAATGTCACAACTGCGCTGAGACCTGAGTTGTGAGAAATTGCTGGCCATTGGGAAGTCCTGGGAGTGAACATTGCAAATAGAGGGAAAATACAAATGTGGGGGAGGGAGCTTCTGTGTTTGCAGAACTAAAAGAAAGCTCGTGTGGCTGGAGGAAGGAGAGAGTGGAATGAAGTAGTGGATGGAGAGACAAATATAAGACAATTTCTGGAAGGGCTTGAAGAGCCAGGAAGGAATTTAGATTTTATTCTAAGTACAATATTGCCATATTTTCATCTGTTCCCTCATTAGCTTTGGCTTCCAATTTTTTTTAAAAATGCTATTACCCAAACCTTACTAGAATTAAAAAAAAAATACTATTATACCTCCAGCTTTTCCCTATTAAAAGACAAACACATTCAAGTTATTTATTCAACAAATATTTACTGAATGTCTTCCTACTATTTGACATTATGTTCTCTTATTACATAAAAGCCTTTTTCTCTTACTGGGCAATTCTCTTGATATGAGATCCCATCTCATACCTTATTCTCCTTTCTGAACTATTGGTAATAATAATCTTCCCTCATCATGTTCCTACTACTCAATCTTGTGGCCTTTGCATGCTTACCTCACCCACTGCACAAACTACTCTATGAAAGTTGATCACCTAAACCTACTAGTTAAATTCCAGAACTAATCCTTAGTCTCATCCCACTCACTCTATAACATCACTGGACTCTTGATTATTCTGTGCTCAAAATCTCCTTTCCCAGGTTCTAAGTCCAGGAATATTTTCCATTCACCTCCTCTCTGGTGGTTTGTCAGCAGTCTCATGTACTGCCTTCCTTCCTGCAATGTGCCCCAGAAATGTGAGCATTTCACAATGTTCAGTCTTTGAGCTTGTTATTTCTCTTATTTGTTCTTCTACATTTTTTTCCCTTGGAAATCCCAATTACCACTTCAGAAAAGTACTCACTCTTTATTTTCATTGGGACATTCCATCAGATTATTGAATCCAGTCTTTTAAGTAAAATGTGTCTTTCTTACCCTCAAACCCTTTAATCCTCCTTTCTGATCCCATTTTTTTCTTACTCCAACTCCCCGCCTTTACTCCCCCAAGCTTACTCTTTCTTGTCTAAACCACAGTTCTCCATCCCATCTCCTTTATTCCATCTTTTTTTAATGCATGCTGTAGGCAAAATTAAATTTCCTCAGAGATGCTATGCTATTCAGTCACTTCCCATGCTAAATATACAATGTCCAAATGTGGTATTTCAAGTTCTTTGTGGTTCCATGACACCTTACTGTTCTAACTTTATCTCCACTGCTCTTCTGTAGACTTCTTCCACTCCCCTCAATTTCAATTTCTCATTATTCTTTAAAAAAGTTACACTTTCCTGTCTCCAATACTATCTAATACCTAGTTTTCTCCCCTCTTATTTTATCCTATTGAAAATCTCTTCAAGGCCAGGTTCAAATAATTCTGCCCTTTTGTAAACTGGAAACTATTCTAAACTACAAATGGTGTTCATTCTACTACAACTAAAATCAGAAATTCATTCACTCCACAAATACTTTTGAACTCCAACTATTACCAGATGCTGTTGTTGGTGCTGGAGATGCAGCCATGACGATGACAAAGTTCCTGCTTTCAGGATCTTACATTTAGGGATGTGAGGAGGGAGAGACATACAATAAGTTAACACTCACAGGGATATAGACTATAAAAACAGCTAATGTAAGTGCTAGAGAGAAAAGTAAAGAAGAGAAAAAGCATGTAAAGTGTCAGATGCTGCTTTTCTAGACAAGGAGGTCAGGAAAAACTTCCTTGAGGAGTTCATATTTGGGAGGGAAAAGTTAAGTGAATGAGCAAGCCATCTGTGATGGTTAGTTTTAGTGTCTAGGCTAAGGGATGCTCAGATAGCTGGTAAAACATTATTTTGGGGTGTGTCTGTGGGGGTATCTCTTGAAAAGAATAGCATTTGAATCCATAGACCAGTAAAGAAGATTACCCTCCTCAGTGTGAGTGGACACCATGCAATCCTTTGAGGGCCAGCATAGAACAAAAGGGTGGAGGAAAGGTAAATTCTCTTTCACTGCTTGAGCTAAGACACCCATCCTCTGCATTCAACTGTCTGGTGGAGAGATCTTAAAGGACGAGAACCCAGAAACTGGAAATACCGAGAGTACATGGTAGACTGGAACAGAAGGAGACAAGCAAGGCTGGAGTGCAGTGAGTGAGGAGAGAGTGGAGGGTATCGTGTAGGAGAGGTGACCAGGAGTCAAACCACTGAGGGCCTTGAAGACCATGGAAGTGTTCCAGAGGACATAGCAGGGTTTTGAGCTGAGAAGTGACACCATCTAATGTAGACTCTGAGAAGATCATTCTGGCTGCTGTGTATGCTAGATTGCAGGGGCCAGGAGTGGATCGAAACAAATTGAGTTATTACATTAATCGAGGCAAGAGACAACGGGGCACCACCAACACTGTAGAATCAATGTCCTCCTTTGCACAAAGCATCTATTGTAATATAACACTGAACCTTATTTTGTGGGTATTTGTCTGAAAGGATGTCATCCCATCCTGAGCAGGGGATATACTTGTGTACTTCTATACTTTCCTGGGAGCCTAGCACTGGACTTTACACAGGGATGAGATGATCTGTGTTCATCATTTTCTTTCTGTCTGTATTTCACCCTTTCAGAGGTCTTTATGTAGATTCTATCCAGTTTTTCTTTTCTTTTCTTTTCTAGGATACACATTGCTGGTTCCTTCAGACTTTTCTCCTGGGTCTTTTTTTTTTTTTTTTAATTTTTTTTTTTAATTTTTTTAATGTTTTATTTATTCTAGGAGAGAGAGAGACAGTGTGAGCAGGGGAGGGTCAGAGAGAGAGGGAGTCACAGACTGAAACAGGCTCCAGGCTCTGAGCTGGCAGTCAGTACAGAGCCCAACGTGGGGCTCGAACCCACGAACTGCGAGATCATGACCCAAGCGAAAGTCGGAGCTTAACCGACTAAGCCACCCAGGCGCCCCACTCTCCTGGGTCTTAATTTACTATCTTTCAGCTCTCTTTGTGTCCCTTTTCTGAAATCTAGTATAGTTGGCTTTCTTTTAAATTATGAAGTAAAAATCTCCAGTAATGATGTAAATAGTGTTAGGTATATACATGTGAAATCCTTTTATAACCATATTCTCTGGGTTTTCATATTACTTGGGGGAGGATTTTACTGAAATGAATGCTCTATTAAAATTAAATTTGTGGACTTCAGGAGGTGAAGATAAAAATGGCTTACAACTCCAATGATAAAGAATTATCTAGTGAAAAGAAGTGCTTAACCAAAATGCGAATGTTTCTTTTCTAAATATAGACAAGATTAGAAGATCCTTTGTTCTCATTTGGTGGTTCGGAAGTAAAATGAAGTTGCCATAATAAGAATGGACCATGAATACTTTACCTTCATAGCAACTCCATTCTTTCTATGTCTATTTACAAAGCAAAAACCACAATGGACTTAAGAATGAAGTTTAAATTCATTGTAAGGAAATTATAAGGCAGAGTAGTTATAGATTATCTACCTCCTTCCATACTTGAGACCCACCTTAGAAGTTTCTGGTCTAGAGGGGAGGACTTTTGAGACAGGAGTAAATGTAGCCCATATTTTTTTTAAAAAAATGTAACTTGATTTTTGATAGGGAACCACAGGTGGGCCTAACAATATATTATCAGCTATGGATGAGGTATGATACTTTATTTTAGTTTCTTCGAATTTTAATTTCCTTTTTTTGATGGGGAAGGAGGCAATAATATGCCTAAAATATAGAGTCGTAGAGGGGATTAAAGGTGATAGATATGAAGTGTTTAGATGAATATGTGGAAAATACAGGGTCCAACAAATATTAATCCCTGTCCCTGCACAGTTTTTCTTGGTTGTCATGGTAATTATTCTTCATTACCCAAATTAGATCTATTCTTGGCCCAGAAGGCTGACCCCAAGACAACATCATCTGGACTCCCTTGACAATTGGCTTTTCAATGGGTTCAGCCATTGGGGGGGGAGGGGGTTCCAGCAGGAGCTGAGAGCACAGGAGAACAGAGGAGGCAGAGTATTCTTCCCCTTCCATTCTCTGCTTTTATGCCCAGCCACTGCTGGGCCCCTCCTTATCTATTGTTTTTCTGGAAGTCTCTCCTCTATGTCTCAAGATCTCACTGGGCTCTGGTAACACTCCTTCCTTCCTCTGTTGCTAGGATCGGTGATGTAACACCCATGGTTGGTCCCCTGAGCCCTCTACACATGCCTGAAAATAGTCCCTTTGATAAATTCTTTTCCCTTGAACCATCAGAGTACAGTTTTGTTTCTTGTTGTGGACCTGGACTGACACACCTTTCAAATCCTTCCTTTCAGCAAACGCAGATTCCATTAAATTTGGGAAAGATCTAAGACACCTGGGGCAAGATTTACATTAATTCAGCAAACATTTTCTACTGTCCAGGCAACAGGGATAATAAATTATCAAGGCACTGTCCTTGCTTTCAAAGGGTCTGCAATCTACTGGGGGATAGGAGAGTTGGGGGGAGGACAGAGGCAATACTTACAAAGATAAATATTTAAGTTCCAAGAACATAAGAAAGTCTAAAAAACAAGGAAAAGGTATATAAAATGGTGGGAAAATGAAGTCGAGAATAAACAATCCTACAAAGAGATGATAGTGATTTTAAGGATGAATAGAAATCCATCAAATATGGATGGTGAGGTATATTTTTCCAGGCCAAGAAAACAAACAGCATGTACAAAGATTTAGAGTTATAAGATTATCTGGTACACTTGAAGGATGTCTTAGAATAATGGGTTATTGGAATAATTACAATATGAGCCAGAGGAGTGGGCATGGAAGATGGTAATGGGAAACATTATTGAGGCAGTAGGAGATGAAGATGGAGAGGTAGTCAGGAACTAGATCCCAGAAGCTTTATGTGAAACTCCAGGAAGTTTATAGATTTATCCTAGTAGGTATATTTATAACCACTGACTCCTTTTAAGTAATAGAGTTATTTGATTCAATTTATAGTATTAGAACAGTGTAAGGGATACGGATGATGATGATAGAGTTCCTGAGCAAACAGCTAAGAAAGAATTCTTGAGACATCTATGGCACAGAAAGATGATTTTATTAAAGCACTGGAACAGGACTTGTGAGTAGAAGGAGCTGCACTGGGATTGTGAGGAGTGACTGATTATATATTTTTAAATTAGTGTTAGTCTCTAAGGAATTTGAAAGCAAGACTTTCAGGACCTTCAAGGGCTAGCTCCTGTTAAGATACGGTTACTTTAGGGTTTAATAAAACAAAAACATTAAAGATGTAAGGCAGGTATGAGTTGCTTGAGGAAGGTCACATTCTTCATGTTTCAGATGTCTATCAGTAAGTAGGCTGCAAGCTGTAAAAAGATTTAATGTAGGCTACATTTCTCTTGCCTTTGTTTTACTCATCAGAGGGAATAAGATTGGAGGTTGGGAGACAAGGTAGACTTGCTCTAGTTCAGAAGGGAGGAGAGGAGAGACTAGAGAGTGCAGTGGTGATGGGGAAAATGTAGAAACGCACTTATTCTGGAAACTTTTATAAGTTGTATGGATAAGATTTAGTGAGAATTATATGCAAGAGTGGGCAAAGACACATAGAATGGTACTGAATTTCTGATTTTTGGTGGGTGTTGATACCACTGGCTATTAGATTTGGTTGGTGAGGAGAGTTAGTATATTCTAATTGAATATACTGAGATAAAATATTTGTGGCAGGGGCACATCTAGCTTTGTGGGAACAAAAGCTAATACAATTTTGGAAACCTCTTTCAGGAAAACAATGCAAGGGTGCCTGGGTGGCTAAGTTCGTTGAAAGTCCGACTTCTGCTCAGGTCATGATCTTATGGTTCATGGGTTCAAGACTGCATCAGGCTCACCATTGTCAATACAGAGCCTGTTTTGGATCCTCTGTTCCTCCCTCCTTCTGTCCCTCCCTTACTCATGTGCATGTGTATGCATGTCTCTATTTTCTCTCTCTTTCAAAAATAAATAACAACAAAATAAAAACAATGCAAAAGGTAAATACTTAACTCTACTGATACGTGTTAGCTTTAGTCTTTGAGAAAACAGCTGTAGTATGTATGATGAGAAATGAGAATATAGCAGATGTGTTCATTGAGAGTAAGTTTTACATGAAACCAACCCAAATTGAAATACAATCAAAAAATGAAACAAACAAACAAAAAATGCCCTGGAATCTTAAAAATGTTACTATCATGAAATACAAAAACTCACAAATTGTGTTAGATTAGGGAAAGTAAATAGACATGACATTGAATGTAACAAACAGTCCTGGATTTTCTTTTAGTATGAAGGATATTATTATATCTGAAAGAGAATGGCCTTTATATCAAGAAAATAAACACTCATAATATATATGATTAAAAGAGTACCATGTGTAAAACTTATCCTCAATATTTCAGGAGAGAGGGGGAAAGAAAACAAGGACAAAGCTAATGTAATAAAATGTTAACATTTGTTTATTTTTGTGAAGGATACCTGGGAACTCACTACATTATTTGTGCAACTTTTCCATAAATCTGGAATTATGTCAAAATGAAAACATTATGTTTTTTCGTTTTGTTTATTTTTATTTCAGAGAGAGGAAATGCACAAGTGGTGGTGGGGCAGAGCGAGAAAGGCAGAGAGAGAGAGAGAGAGAAAGGAAATCTCAAGTAGGTTCCAAGCTCAGTGCAGAACTCCAAATGAAGCTCTATCCCATGACCCTGGGATCATGACCTGAGCCAAATTCATGAGTCAGATGCTTAACAAACTGAGCCATCCAATTGCCACAAAAACTTTGTTTTTTAAGAGAGTAGCATTTTGGAGGCAGAACATTTTTACTTGAATCTGAGTTCTGCTTCTTTGTAGCTTTATGCTTTGGTGTTAAAGAGACATAAAGACTTCTTTATGTCTTATATGCTTTAGCCAAAAGTTAGAAGTAAAAAATTTATTGTGGGGATAATAAAAATGAAAAGATTCAAAATTTGTTAGTTGCATAGCAAGGTTCCTAGGCAAAGTTTTCAATAAATTACCCTATTTTTATTAATAAACAGTGATCTCTGTTTCAGACACTTTCAAGGAAAACACTGTCTTCAGAGTATAACCAAATTTCAGAATATCTGTTAGGACAAAGAGATCAATTGGTTGAGGTTGTAGAAGATGAAATGGGTAGTGTGAGTCCAGAAGAGGTATTGAAATAGGACATCCAGGCAATCACAGGTTAGGTTTGGGAGGGAGGAGGACACAAGTCTGAAGGGAGAGAAAAAAATAGATGATGGGTAAGAGTTTGAGTAAAATCTGATGATTCTAGGCTTAGTTATCTGGACTTTAGATTTCCACCATTGTTATAAAGTTGTATGGGGCTAAACTAGGAAGAAGATCCCAGATAATCTTTCAGTGGGCTTTGAAAAGATTCTAAATTGCAAGATTAGGGTAAAAAAAATACCATTTCAAAAAAATGTCTATAAGTTCTTCCCCAGATATCCAACAGTTGTGTGTCATGAAGTCAGAGTAGCAGTGTGTTGAGTGAACTATGTATAGGGACAGAACATAGAAAGGTGTTATGCTGAGTGAAATAAGTCAGGCAGAGAAGGACAAATATCATATGTTTGCACGTATAGGAGGATTAGGAGGAACTTGACGGAGGAACAAGGGGAGAAGAAGGGGGGAAATGGTGGGGGAAAGGGAGAGAGGCAAACCATGAGAGACTCTTGAATGCTGACAAAAACTGAGGACTGGTGGATGTGGGGGGGAGGAGGGGTGGGCATGGAGGAGGGCACTTGTGGGGATGAGCACTGGGTGTTATGTGGAAACTAACTTGACAATAAACTATTTGTAAAAAAAAAAAAAAAGAAAGAAAGGAACATTGCTTCATTGCTTATCAAGAAACCCAATTTGATGGCTAAAAATTTGCTTTGCTCCATTGTTATTAATTTTTTATGTCTATATTTTCTTTTCTAACAAGAACCTATTGAATATTTCCTTAATCTGTTCAATCAGCTGTAACAAAATGCTTTACACTGAATTGCTTATAAACAACAAAAATTTACTTCTCACAGTTCTGGAGGCTGAAAAATCCAAGATCATGGTACCAGCAGATTTGGTGTCTGGTGAGAATTTTCTTCATACATGGCCATGTTCTCACTGTAACTTCACTTGGTGGAAGATATAGGGAGATTCCTTGGGTCTCTTTTATAAAGGTACTAATCACAATCATGAGAGCTCCTTTTCAGAATCTAATCACCTTCAAAGTATGTGCCTTTTAATACCATCACCTTCGGGTTAGGTTTCAACATATGAATATTGAAGGTGACACAAACATTTAGCTCATACCAAATATTAAGATCATATTCTATTCTCCTTTATATTTCTAGAATTTTTCATATTGCCTTCTAGTCATTCAGTAAAGTTATGGTATTGATTACCAAGGAAAAGGTTATTGAATGAATGATTCAACGGGTAAGCAAAGACACAGAAGCAGTTTTATTATGAAGATATTTTATTTTTAGAGTTATTTTTTATTGCATCTTAACTTCAAGTATACATTTATGAACTTAATTGTTCCAAGGTTTGGTTTGCAGTCTTTGAATGTAGAGAAGAAATAACATGTTCATCATGATTTTATAAGCATGTAATGTAAAGCAAGTCTGCAGTAAGCTGCTACAGTTTTCTTTTTCTTTTAGGAGCATGGGTTCTGTGTTAAGAAGTACAGGGTGACAGCATTATTACTGGGTGTAGGACATAAAAAAAGACATTAAGATCCATCTTCATAATGCTCATTCTTTACCCTCTTCTGACTGACTTTAAAATTAATTTGATTATAGAACTGTCCTGTAGGGTTAATCAAGAATGATTCTGTCTATTAAAAATGGCAAAGGCATAAATAAATGGAATTAAAATGGCTCCTACCTAGAAATTGTGCTTGCAGATTTGCAAGATATTGACTCAGTAGTATTACACTACCTCACTCTGTAAGCACAGTTTTTTAGAATAATGATATGGAGTGTGTACCTAGTGTTCTAATTAAAACCCATGGTCATTCATCTACCTAATTGCAACAATGCCCTCCAGGATACTTCTACTCGAAATGCACCATTCTTCTTTTGCCTGAGCAAGTGACTTTAAAACCACCTGGCTTCTCTCCAAGACCTGAAGTGAAAAATTTACTGACTGTGATATCGCACTAGAAACAGCATTACAGAAAGAAAAATTGAAGAGGACAGGCAAAGAAGTGAGATTTTCTATCAGGTTTCTGGAGGTATAGCTTATAAGGTTTCGGCATTAGCTGTCATAATATCTAATTTTCTCCACAAATTAATACAAGTCATCTGTTATTAAGTAAAAAGTTTCTAAAATACACTAAAGCCCCTAAGCTTCAAAGCTAAAACAAAGATGAACCTAAAAGAGACAGACACAGTTATTGGGTATGTTTTGTTATAGATTTCAATCCTGAAGTCTGGGACACTGTATTCAGGAGCAGTGTGGCCCAGTACTCAGGTAACCCAATGATGAATTTACTCCATACCAAAAATATCCAATGCTACTGTGAAATTCCCTGAACAACATTCTCTGGATACTAAGCATGTAAATGCTATTTTCTGTTAGCATATATTGTGTTGTTAGTTTGATTTAGATCATATGTTGGGATATGTTGAGATAAACACAGATGGAAAGTACTTTTTGATATGAAGAATAGGCCATCATCATTATTATAAGAATCAAGAAAGCTGCTGTTTATTTGGTTATTAACTATATATCAGGCACTACCTAAGTGATTTATACAGATTAGCTCATTTGATTCTCAAAACCACCATGTAGCATAGGTGTTATTTTTATCCCAATTTGAACATATAAAACTGAGGCATAGGGAGGTAAATCAACCTGATCAATGTCAGGCATTCAGGGAATGATAGAGCTGTTTAAATACAAGCTAGAACAAAGAGTCCTAAAATTTATATGGAACCACAAAAGACTCTGAATAGGCAAAGCAATCCTGAAAAAGAAAAGCAAAGCTGGAGGCATCACAATTCTGGACATCAGGTTGTTATTACAAAACTGTAATCATCAAAAACAGTATAGTACTGGCATAAACACAGAGACAGAGATCCATAAAATAGAATAGAAATCCCAGAAATGGACCCACAGCTGTATGGTCAGCTAATCTTCAACAAAGCACGAAACAATATCCAATGGGTAAAAGACAGTCTTTTCAACAAATGGCACTCGGAAAACTGGACAGCAACATGCACAAGAATGAACCTGGACCACTTTCTTACACCATACACAAAAATAAACTCAAAATGGATTAAAAACCTAAATGCGAGACAGGAAACTATCAAAATTCTACAAGAGAAAACATGCAGCAACCACATTGACCTTGGCTGCAGCAGCTTCTTACTAGATGCATCATCAGAAGCAAGGGGAGCAAAAGCAAAAATGAACTACTGGGGCTTCATCGAGATAAAAGCTTCTGCGCAGGGAAGGAAACAATCAACAAAACTAAAAGGCCACTGACCTAATGGGAGAAGATTGCAAATGACATATCTGATAAAGGGTTAGTATCCAAAATCTATAAAAAACTTATCAAACTTGACACCCAAAAAACAAATAATCCTGTTAAGAAATGGGTGGAAGACATGAATAGACATTTTTCCAAAGAATATCCAGATGGCTAACAGACACATAAAAAGATGCTCATCACTCATCAGAGAAATACAAATCAAAACCATGATGAGATAGCATCTTACACCTGTCAGAAAGGTGAAAATTAATAACTCGGAATCCACCAGATGTTGGTGAGGATTCAAAGAAAGGGGAATCCCCTTACACTGTTGGTGGGAATGCAAACTGGAAAAACCACTGTAGAAAACAATATGGAGGTTCCTCAAAAAGTTAAAAATAGAACCCTACAATCAAGCAATTGTACTACTAGATATTTATCCAAAGGATTAAAAATACAGAATTAAATAGGTACATGCACCCTGTTGTTCACAGCAGCATTATTAACAATAGCCAAACTATGGAGTGAGCCCAAATGTTCATTGACTGATGAATGGATAATGAGGTGTGTGTGTGTGTGTGTGTATGTGTGTGTAATGAAATATTACTCAGTCATCAAAAATTATGAAATCCTGCCATTGCAATGAATGTATACAATAAAGTGTATTATGCTTAGTGAAATATGTCAGAGAAAGACAGATACCATATAATTTCACTCATATGTGGAATTTAGAAAACAAAACAAATGAACATCTGGAAAGGGCAGAAAAGGGAAGGAAAGAGAGAAGCAAATCATAAGAGACTGAAAGATAGAGAACAAACTGAGGGTTGATGGAGGGAGGGAGGGAGGGGATGGCTAAATGGGTGATGGGTATTAAGGAAGGGCACTTGTTATGGCGAGCACTGGGTGTTATAAGTGAATGACAAATCACTAAATCCTACTCCTGGAACTAATATTATACTATATGTTAAGTAACTAGAATTTAAATTAAAAATTGGAAGAAAAATAAAAATAAACACAAGCTTCTAGCTCCACGGTGTAATTTTTTTTTAACTTTTTATTTTTTGGGGCACCTGGATGGCTCAGTCATTTAAGCATCCAACTTTGGTTCAGATCATGATCTCATGGTTCATGGGTTCCAGCCCAGGGTCGGGTTTTGTGCTGTCAGCTCAGAACGTGGAGCTTGCTTTGGATTGTGTTTCCCTCTCTACCTGTCCCTCCCTTGTTTGTGCACTGTCTCTCTCACAAAAATAAGTAAATACATAAAAACTTTAAAATATTTTTAATGTTTATTTATTTTGAGAGAGTGTGGGGGAAGGGGCAGAGAGAGAAGGGAAGAAAGAGAATCATAAGCAGGCTCAGTGCAGAGCCCAATGTGGGGCTTGAACTCAGGAATTAGGAGCTCATGACTCGAGCTGAAATCAAGAGTCGGACACTTAACTGACTGAGCAACCCAGGTGCCCCCATAGTCTAAATTTTAAAAAAATCGAGTATAGGCCATTTAAATATTTGATTAGATCTATTTGGCAATGAACTCTCTAATCACACTTTCATTTTTATCTCTCAGAGTATTGATAAGACATTTGGGGGGAGTCTGGGTGGCTCAATCGGTTAAGCGTCCGACTTCAGCTCAAGTCATGATTTCATGGTCATGGGTTCTAGCCCCACATCGGGCTCTGTGGTGACAGCCAGCTCAGAGACTGGAGACTGTTTTGAATTCTGTGTCTCCCTCTCTCTCTGACCCTCCCCTGCTCTCTCGCTCTCTCTCTCTCAGAAATAAAAACATTAAAAAAAAAAAAGACAGTTCAAATAAATACATGATATATTCCATTAGGCAATGATGTTATTAATGTGTCTCAATTTAAGCGGTAGTTGTTGAAAACTGGAGCAGCCAGCCCCATACTTACACAATTGTAACTCTGGAATGTTTTAGGACTTGCACAACACTCGCTCAAAAGTTTGCCTCACATCAATCAATCCAAAGACTCCACACCATTTCTGATATCTCCTCCTAAAATCTTCCTTCTAATGATCTCTGAGTTTGCTCGATCAGGAGCAAAAACCATGCATTTACTTCTACTGAGATTCCATTTCAGAATTGTCTTTTTGGTATTTTTCCTTGCTCAGGGAAGGCAATAAAACTCACTTTGGTTATATCATAACAGGCCTCGTTATTGAAGGAGGGAACGCTCCACACTTTGAAGATTCAACAAAATTCACCTGAGACTCCTCACGTTGATCTGCTTAAGCACATCTTTCAAGGTCATTTGCACCTGTTCTACTCAAGGTTCCTGACGTAGGGTGAGTCTCCTGTTCAGTATGAGCTCTGATTTTGTTGAATACAAAACTTTCTAGAACACTGAGTATATTTACTTACTCACTGCATCTTTGTTATTTTATACAGATGTGTCTTTGTGGTAGGCCGGCTCTGAATGGATCACAGTGATTTTCACCTTCTGGTATTTGTAGAATCTTGTTTCATTGAAAGTGGGGCTGGGCGTGGTGGCTTGATTCTAAGTAACTGAATATGGCAAAGTGATAGGATGTTGTTTCCAAAGTTTGGTTACAATAAAATAACTTAATGAGAAAGACTGAGAGAGAGGAGCCTCACTCAGTTCTGAAGGAAGCCAGCTGCCATGTTTTAGCTGCACTATGAGAGGCCCAGGTGTCAAGGATTTGGTGTGTCTGGCTAACAGTTGGTGAGGAGTTTAAAGCCAGCAAACAGTGTCCGAAGTGAGCTTAGCAGTAGTCTGCTTCCTGCTTGAGTTTCACAGTGACTGTGGTCTCAGTAGGCACCTCCGCTTCAACCTTGTGAGAGAACCTGAATCAGAGGTACTAAACTCAGAGGTAGCTGGATTTCTGACCCCCAGAAACTGTAGGATAATGTTTGTTGTTTTGACCTGTTGATTTGTGGGAACAGGGTGGGGTAACTTGTTACCTATAGATGAATAATACAGACTTTGTACCTGAAAGTGTAGTGTAGCCATATAGAAACCTAACGTGTGGAGGTGGTTTTAGAACCTGGTAGTGAGCTTTGAGGAGAGTGTTAGTGAAGGCTTAAAGTGCCTTGAATACACTTTTAGTGGAAATACAGAGTTTGAAGGTGTCACCAGTGAGGTGTCAGAAGGTAGTGGGGAACATGCTGTTTGAAACTACAGAAAGTTGGGGGGAGTCCTTGTTATACAGAAATGACCCCTCTGTTCCCTGTAGTAGAATGGGAAATTCAAGATATGTCTTATGAACTGTATAATCTGTCTTAGGAGATTTCCAAGCAAAGCGTTGAAGTTAGTATCGGGATTTGTTTTGCTGCTTAGAATAAAACCTGAGAGGAGAGATACAGTTGAGGGAAAGAATGTTAAAGAGAGCCGGGCCTTGATGTTTTTGGAAATTCTCAACCTCTTTCAGATGGCAAGTGATACCAAAAATAGAAAATGTATTCTCAGCAAAATTTGAATTCCAGGGACTTTGGGAAAATGTGATGTGGAGATAAAATCAAGGATGTGATTCTAAAATATTTTGTTAAGGGCTTGGTCAGATTAAAGGTGATGCCCTGGAGTACTATTCATGCATGTAAAAGGCTCTCTAGAGAGTTGTAGTATGGGCCTCCCAGGTTCTTTCAATAATAGTTAAAAAAAAAAAAACCAATAACTCCTAACTTGAAGAGATTTATGAGTGTGACTTTTGTTGAATAGAGTGAACCCCAGTGAAATCATAGGAGGCTCCTATAGTTTTTTGAATGAATTACAGCAACAGAAATAATGCCAGCCTGGATCAAGGAACAGGCAGTACAAATAAAAAAGTAGTTGTGTCTTAAAATTTTATTATAATGCTATCTATAATGCAATAGATGGGTTGGTGGCACAACAGGGGTAGGAAAAATTATCAGGGCTCTTCTTTTTAGGTAACTTACTTTCTTTATAGGTTTTCAACCTGTATAATAGGATTATTAACCTACACACAGGGATTTCTCAATGAAATCTAACTAGAATACTCTTGTTATGGTAAATGACCCCTACACCTCAGTCAAGTACTATTGTTGAATGGAAATCAAACCTTTTTTCCCCTCATTGCAATCTAACTTGTGTCTGCAGTGTAATTAGCAGAGACTTTAGGAATGTAAGATCCCTGGGTCCTTTTAGGACAATGTCTCATTGAGGCATGTGCTCAGGAACCTGCAGAAGGAAGCCACTATATACTAGTTGGGAGAACTACTCAGAGAAAACACTGATTAACTTTTTATGCACACCATGTAGGTGATGCTTTCAACAATGGGGATTATACCATTAGAAAGGATTATGAGAAACTGATTATGAATCTTTTATTTTAAAATTTTCATTTAAAATTTTTTTTTAAAACCATGAACAATGAGAGAGCAAGCATGCATGAGCAGGGGAGAGGTGAAGACAGAAAATCCTAAGTGCTCCACACCAGGACAGAGCCTGACATGGGCCTCAGTCCCACAACGATGAGGTCACAACTTGAGCAGAAATCAAGTCAGATGCTTAACTGACTGAGCCACCCTGGCATCCTGACTCTAAACTTTTTAAACATGATGATGTCTGAAATGATGACATCAGAGATGATGATGCTGTTAATGAGACTGTTTTGCGAACCTTTAGGCCTCACCAGAAGATGTCCAAAGCTAGTGTGATTGAGAATGGGATACTTCCCTCAGCCTCCCTTACCATTTATGCAATTAGAACCACAGCGTATCCTGATCTGGATAACACTTCATATTTCCAGAGAACCTCACCTAGTTGCATAAATCCTTGCATTAAGTGAAGCAATTCAAAGACTTACTCTCATTCTTCTATGCTAACCTATGAATTTCTGTTCAATATAAGCAGTACAGATCGTGCCTTCACTTCCTGTAATGAAATGCCAATTCAGGATTGATTTTTGAGATTCTTCCTTGATGAAGTATGTGAATAAAACCCAATTTGCTTATATCATAATAGATGGTTTATTTAAGGACTAGGCCTCCTAGTCCTTGACATTAGAAGTAGCTAAACTTAATTTACTTTGTCATTTTCTAAATTTTGATATTAGAAGTTTCTATGTACCTTTGATTGTCTTTAGCTAGTTTTGTAATTTTTTCCTGGCATTTTTGTTAATCAAGTTTTTAAGGAGTAGGCACATTAAAATTGTGAATAAAACTATATTTAAAAGCTTTAAAATAAAAGCTTAGTTTATTTAAAAATGTGATCTTTAAATCATTGTTAATTCTGTCAGTAGTGCTAAGTAATTATTTATAACAATTTCCATCCAATTTTCCATTTTGATGGGAATAGAAAAGAAAGTCCTGGTAAACAATGAACAATTTTGGATTTTCATAGGATCGTAACATATTCCTGGTGGAAGAGCTATTTAAACACATGAAGATGGGTTGCCAAAAGTGACCCATCACAAAAAGAGGAAAGTTAGTTTTTTTAATTACCCTTTTCATAGGTTGTTTAAGTGAGAACTTATTTGAAGGCATTAAGAGTCTACACAATTGGTGAAATTTTCATTTTTTAGATTACCTAATAGAGTCCTTCTGCTTTTCTTAAAGTTTAACTTGATTATTTTTGAAGCATTGGTCTTCCATTTTACAAATTTTATTTTCCCTGTACAGTTTCTTCCTTTAAGTGTCCGACATACCATCAGATCAAAAATCCTTGCCAATTGGGCCTTTTGAAGATACGCTTCCTCAAGTCTCCATTTCAGATTCACTTTTCATCTGGTTTTACTAACTTTCTGCCTAACTTCCTGATAAGGGGCTATTATGTAGAAATGTGGTGGTGTGGGGGGCGGGGAAAGAAGTGCTATGATTAGGTATAAGTGTAAGAGTTTAAGAATCCTTTCACCTAAACACTTGGGCAAGGCAATGAACAAAGAGTTGGAAAAAATAGTAACTGTGAGGAAGTTAAATATATTGTCAAAGTAGGTCATTTTGTATTCTACTTAAAGTTCAAATAGGCCAGAGAACATTTTTATGCTGAATTAATCCTGTCCTATCAAATGCACACCAAACCTCCAGGGAAGCCTGATTATGTAGCTTGAGGGCATATGCTAAGAGGTCAATTGTCTCCTTTCTCAGGTTATGATCATCATTAATGATAATGGACATTCTGTTCTGGGACTAAGGTAAGGGCATACTTTTTTTTTTATTGTCCCTTGATGCTATTGAAAATAATAGACATTTATATGGGAGAATTTAGGAGCATCTCCGGGAATGTGGCTAGAGAAGGTCAGTTGAGCAGGACAACAGGAAAAACCATCCCACCAGTCAAAAGTGTTTGGCCAGAATGTGAGTCAGTGAGGATTTGTTTGATAGGTTTGCTACTTTGATATTACTCATTTGTGTGCTTTCAAACTATTCTCTATCCATGGAAGTAAATTTTGTTAATGCACACCTTCATTGTTCATAATCATCTCATAATTTGTTAGCTAGAAAGGAATATATGCTAGAAAATGAATAATGCTTTGCAGTGAAAATTAAGGGGCAAGCTGGTGAACACAAACCTTTTGTCCTGCATATGCCTGTTAGGTTCACTGCCTGAGAAGATGTCTTAAGGGTCCAGAGGACCCAAGACTGAGCAGGGTCAGATGATAATTGAAAAAATATTTGTGGAATCACTTAGCTGAGGAGAAAAAAAATAAATCTGTAGTTGCACAAAGAACTGAAATTCAAAGGCTGGTTAAACTGAGCCACATTTCAAACTGAAGGGGGAAAGTAAAGGCATACATGGACAGAGATACTCAGGATTAAGAACACATGAGTTTGAGAAAATAAAAAAAAGAATGAAGGACGGAACAAGTAAGATCAAGCAGTTGGGGCTCCAGGCATTTAGTAGGTCATTTCTCTGTAGTTTACATAGAATTTGGAAAGTGTGTCAGGGCAGGTGGGGGGCAGAAAATAGCCACTGAAATAGGTTAGAAGTGTATTTATCTTTTATATAAAAGTCTGGATGGGTATACAAACGGGTATAGATAGTATAGTAGGCTGTTGAGAAAAAGGATTTTCTTATGTCATGTTCTTCCTGGTGATAGGATTACGTCATCTGTGTTTCTGGCAAAAGAACACCTGAAGAAGACACAGCATATACAGTATTTCTTAAGGAAGAGTCTATGAAAAGGAAACATTACTGCTTAACTTTCATTGACCGGAACATAGTTTTAGATGACCATACCTAGGAAAAAAAAAAATCGAGAAATTTATTCAAATTCTTTGAAACCATATGCCAAATTAAAATGGGGTAGGAGTGGGGGTCCCTTTACTAAGAATAAAGGGAAAATTGATAGTATAAAACCACTGTGGTAGAGAACGGACCCTTCCCTAAAATCTCTAATATCTCCTTTTAGGGCTCCAAGCACATGAGTTAATAGATTTAGTCTGTTCTATACATTTCGTAAGTTCTTTCTCCTATTATTTGTGATCATGCTACAATCTGGATAATTTCTTTACATATTATAGCTCCTTAATTCTATCTCTAGCAATGTCTAATCTGTTTAACAAACTTAGCCATTTTTTAATTTCCACAGTTACATTTCTTTTGTAGAACTTGATTTAAAAATTCTCCATATACTTGTTTGTTCTGTTATGTTCTGCATGTTCATTATTGTGTTTCTTTACTGCTTAAAGTGTTGATAGCTACTTGGTCTAGACTCCCTATTTGATATTTCCAATACATAGTCTGTGGAGGTCAAAGGACTGTTTTATTTTTCTCCTTATTTTTATTATTTTTAAAATTCATACTAGCTTTCTCATGTCTTTTAGTCTGTAAATATGAGCTTATTGTCTTATTTTAACTGATTGCCTTCTGACATTTCCATATTAGGAAATGTTTGCTTGTATAGTTACTGTCAAACATGTAAACAATGTAAACAATACAACTAAACAACAATGTTGTATAGTTACATGTCAAACATGTAAACAATGACTCAAACATTTTTTTTCCTTTTAAGAGAGGATGTTAAGACTTATTCCTCTTAGACCAGTGATAACACAAAATCTGTATGCTATACAATGCACAGTGTCTTGCTGCAGGAAGGTCCTTACAGCACCCAGTTACAGTGCCAGAAAAGAGTGTTTGATTTACTTCTTAAAAGTCTTAGAAGTTTGTAATAGAACAGTTCCTACTTGGTATTAAAAATGGAGATAATCGAGTTAGAAGAGCCTTGATAGATTTTTTTCGTGATTAACTGTTACTCTCTGAAATGGACAAATCATGCAGTGCTGTTATGAGACAAAATGGTGCTTGATCTTTTTGTCTGCTGGTTATGATCTTTGAACTGAGACATTTCCTTGGACCTTTGCTTCTTTTATCAACTTTGTTTATGTTGAAGCTCTCTCTCTCTCTCTTTTTAATGTTTGTTTATTTTGAGAGAGAGAGTATGAGTGGGGAAGGGGCGGAGAGGGAGAGAATCCCAAGCAGGCTCTGCACTGTCAGCGAGGAGTTCTACCTGAGGTTTGATCTTATGAACTGCGAGGTCGTAAGGTCATGATGTGAGCTGAAATCAAGAGTCAGACCCTTAACCAACTAAGCCATCTAGGTGTCCCTATGTGATCTTAATCCAGTGACAAACTTACTTTACCATAAATTTTGTCCAACAATTTTTCTCCATTTCTTAGAACTCTTACTAATGGCATGTAATTCACCTAGACAGGCTGGATTGTGTTTCTAATGAAATGTGATCAGACCACTGTGTAGAGATAATTTTATATATATATCAGTACCTCTGATCCCAAAATTTTTACATATGATGGCTTTAAACAATTTGTTAACTGATAACACTTGCCACTAGCTTGGGACAAAGCATTGTCATTCTCACTTCCAGAATGGGTAAGCTAAGGTGTATGCAATTCTAATGGGTATTTCACCAATGATTTGAAGGAATATTCCATATATAAGAGCTTGTTTCAGCAGCTAACCAACAGATCTTAAATGCATGCCAGGTGTGATGCCCTCTGCTCTCCAATACACCCAGTCATTAAAACGTTGCTGAGAGTACATTTCTCTCTACTAGAATTTTCCTAAGGGTTCTATCCAGGTGCATGAAATAGTTTGGAGGACCACACATGCTTTTGCATTAAAATTAAATTCTTATTTGCATATCATTTACATACACCTACACAGGCTGTGCCATCTATTCTTAGGCAGCTTTTAGCAAAACATTATTTATTGCTACCATTAAGGTCGACACTTCTTGATCTTTTTTTCTCCTTTACTTTCCTCCTTACCCAATCTTTGACCTCAGCGTTCGACATCAAAGAAATACACAGAGATAATAATGATAGAGACTACAGAGCTTTCTGCTGGATTATGGTATGAAGAACACAAAACTTTTCCAAGAAACTTTTACATATAGATGAAAATGACATATTTTGGAGTTGAGAGGTAGAGACATTCCTTTTTGAAGGAGAAAGAGATGAAAGAGCATTTTAACCATATGAATTTAAAATATTTGATAGAGTGAATCATTTATTTAACGAGTATATTTTGAATACTATAATAATCAAGTGCTTTACTAGGTATTGGGCATTCAGCAGTGAATAAAACATATTTTTAAAAAACACCCAAAACACCAAACTTGTTCTCATTGAGTTTGCATTTTAGTTGTTGAGAAGTGGATTGGGAGAGGGCAAATAAGCCAATAAGTGTGTAACAGAGTGTTTAAAATAGTGATCAGTTTCAGAGATGAAAGAAAGAGCAGGGAGATAGGGAATCCAGGATGTGGGGATAGGGAGATTACGACTTCACAGAAGGTAATCCAAGCAGATAATTTTGAGAAGTTTTCATTTCAATAAAGGCAGATAAGACATGCTGACATCTAAGAGAACATTAGCGTCCTTGGGAATTACATGAAAAACTGATTAAAATGCAAATTCTTGGGCTTATCGCTCAAAGATTGGATCTAGAAGGTCCCAGGACTCCAGTTATCTAAATTGCATTAAGTACCCCCAAGAGATTCCAATACAACAAAAACTGAGAAGGTACAGGTCTTTCCCATATACCTCCTGTCTGTATATGCATATTGCCTCCCCCATATCAACATCTGTGTCAGAGTAATAGGCTTGTTAGAATTGCTGAACATACATAGTTGACGGTTCACTCTGGATGTTGTACATGCTATGGTTTTGAACAAATTCATGTTTTTAGGTTTGTTAAGATAAAATGGGCATATGTTTTCATAAGTGTAAGCTGAACAATGTGTAAGCTGTACAGAGGGGAACCTCATGGGTGACAACAGAAAGCACCTGCTTTCTCAAAATGGCTCTCCTTCATCTTGGTCTGCATCAGGGTTTCACAATCTCTTACCTGGATCCTGAAATGCATAAAAGCATGGTTTTTCATGCATGAATAACACATCACTGTGATTATGCAGCGAATATAAATGAGGGGCATCATCTTCGTCCATCTTTCTGACCTAGACAAATCTATTGCACACATATCTACCACTATGGTACTACTTTCACTGCTGTTAAAATCCTCTGAGCTCTGCCTATTCATCCATCTCTACCTCCTAACCCCTGGCAACTACTCATCTTTTAATTGTCTCCATAGTTTTACCTTTAGTGGAATGTCCTATAGAATCATAGAAGAGATAATCTTTTCAGATTGGCTTCTTTCACTTAGTAATAAGCATTTTAGGTTCCTCCATGTTTTTTCATGGCTTAATAACCCATTTCTTTTTAGTGGTGAATAATACTTACTTAGGATGTGCCACAGTTAACTTATCCATTCGTCAACTTGAGGACTTTTTGGTGGCTTCCAAATTTTGGCAGTTAAGAATAAATTTGCTGTAAACAACTGGTCGTAAGTTAACATTTTTGAGTAAATGCCAATAAGAATAATTTCTGGACCATATGGTAAAAGGGTATTGACTTTCATAAAAAAAAAAATAATTACACAGCCTATTTGTTTTCCAAAATGGCTGCATCATTTTGCATTCTCACCAATAATGAATGAGAGATTCTCTGTGTCCACATTCTCACCAGCATTTGGTATTATTGGTGTTCTGGACTTTTATCTTTTTAACGGATGTGTACTGATACCATCCTGTTTTAATTTGCACTTTTCTGATATACGATGTGAAGCATCTTTTTGTACATTTATTTGCCAGCTGTATATTATCTGTGGCTGAGGTGGTTGTTAAGGTCTTTGACCCATGTTTAAATTGGGTTGTTCCTTTTCTTACTGTTGAGTTTAAAGGGTTCTTTTGTTTGTTTATTTTGAGAGAGAGAGAGAAAGAGAGTGTGTGAGCAGGGGCGGAGTAGAGAGAGAGGGAGGAAGAGAACTCCAAGCAAGCTCTGTGCCAACAGCACAGAGGGGGCTTGAAGTCCCCATGAGATCATGACCTCAGCTAAAATAGAGGTGGACATAGGAGACTGAGCCATCCAGGCACCCCTAAAGTGCTTTAAACTTTTAACAGTTCCTTGATATTTGTCTTCTGCAAACATTATTCCACTCTGTGCCTTGTCTTAAACTCCTTACATTGTCTTTAAGAGAGCACAGAGCTTTTAGTTTGAAGTCCAGCTTATCAGTTAATTATGCTTTTTATGGATTATGACTTTGGTGTATATCTAAAATGTTATTGTCCTACCCAAGGCCATCTAGATTCTCTCCTTTATCTTCTAGGAGTTTTACATTTTGGCATTTTACATTTAGGTCTCTGACTTATGTTGAGTTGATGTTAGTGACATGTGTAAGATCTATGTTGACATTTGATTTTTTTTTTCTTTTTGCATGTAAATGTCCACTTGTTCAAACACTATTTGTTGAAAGACCATCTTTGTTCCACTGTGTTGCTTTTTCTTCTTTATCATTGATGAGTTCACTATGTGGGTCTATTTCTGACCTCTTGATTGTGTTGCATTCATATATTTGTCCAGTGTCATACTGTTTTGATTACTATAGTTATATAGTAATTCTTGAAGTAGGGTGGCATCAGTCCTCCACCTTTGTTTTTTCTCATTCAATATTAAATTGACTATCCTTGTTTTTTTGGCCTCTTCATATGCACTTGTCAGTATTCACAGAATAATTTGCTGTGGTTTTCATTGGGATTACATTGAGTATGTTATCACGGAACAACAAATAGACTAACAGTATTGAGTCTATGTATCCATGAATATCAAATATCCATTTATTTCTTCTTTGATACTGTTCACTTCACACATATTTCATAAATAAAATTTCACCTAGATATTTTGGGAGCAATAATAATTCTTATTTTTTTGCTGTTACACAAGAAAATGACTTCTGTGTATTAACCATGTATAATGAAACCTTGCTATAATTGATTATTAGTTGCAGATGTTTAATTCTTCCATCTTGTTTACATCAACAATCATTTAATCTATAAATACTGGCAGCTTTATTCCTTCTCAAAATATGTATATTTTCACTTTCTTGTCTTACTGCATTAGCTAGCACTTTGAGTACAATATTGAAAAGGGATAGTAAGAGGGAACATCCTTGCCTTGTTTCTGATTATTGTGGTAATGATCTGGTTTTTCACCACTTGGTATGATACTAGCTGTAGGGTTGTTTGGTTTGGTTTGGTTCTTTGTGGATGGATCTCATCAAGTTGAGGAATTTACCTTCTGTTCCTAGTTTTTTGAGCATTTTTATCATGAGTAGGTGTTGGATTCTGTTAAATGATTTTTCTGTATCTATAATACAGTTTTTCTCCTTGAGGTTAATGGAACAGATTACATTGATTGTTGTTGTAGTTGTAGTATGTTCAAGCAACCTTTTATACCCAGGATAAATACCATGTGGTAATGATGTAGAATTGTTCTTACACATTGTTGAGTTCTATTTGGTAACATTTTTTCTGAGGTTTTTTCTATACATATTCATTATGGATATTGGTCTGTTTTTCTTAGAATGTCTTTGACTGCCTTTTGAATTAGAGTAATGTTGGCCTTTAGAATGAGTTTGGAAGGATTCGTTCTGCTTTTATCTTCTGAAAGAATTGGGACAATTTTTTTTCCTTTAAAAGATGAGTAGAAGTCAAGTGTTCAGGTGAATTCCTCTGTACCTCGTGTTGACTGTATTGGAAGGTTATTGATTACTGATTTTATTTCTTTATAAGATAAAGGATATTCAGATCTGAAAATTATTTTTGTAGGAGTTTTAACAGGTTGGGTCTTGAAGGAATTGATCCATACCATCTAAGTTACCAAATTTTGTGGGCTGAGTCAATATTATTACTTTATTATGCTTTTAATGCTCATGGTACTAGCAGTAACGTACTCTTTTTGATTTCTAATGGTAGCTTTTCTCTCTTTCATCTTACTCTGACTAGAGGCTTATCAATTTATTATTTTCAAATAACTATTCTTTGGTATTCACTGATATTCTTTATTGGTTTGATTACAAATAATTTCTGCACTTTTAAAATTTTTTCTGCTTATGCTGGATTTTATTTGCTCTTTATCTAGTTTTCTGAGATAAAAGCTTAGATGATTTTTTAAAAGTTCCTTCTTCATTTCTAGTTAATAGATTCAGTGTTTTAAATTTCTTTCTAAACATTGGTTTCCCTGCATCCTACAAATTTTATAAGGTGTATTTTTATATTCATTTTGTTGAAAATATTTAAATACTTCCCTCGCGATTTTTTTCTTTAGTCCATGTGTAATTAGAATTGTACTAGTTAATCTCCATGTAATTTGAGTTTTTTGACCTATCTTTCTGTTACTGATTTTGTTTTAGTCTAATTCTACTGTGATTTGAGAGCATTCATTGTATGAAATTTCTTCTTTGACATTTGTTGTGTTCTATGACCTACAATAAGGCCTATCAGGATAACTGTTACATGTGACTTTGAGAAGAAAATACATTATGCTGTTGAATCAAGTATTCTATAAGTAACAATTATATGCAGTTGACTGACAGTGACTGTTGAATTCCACATTATTCTTAGTGATTTTCTGCCTTGTGGATTTGCCTATATTTGACAGAAGCATGTGAGGGCTCCAATAGCAGATTGATCCATTTCTCTTTGTTCTATCAGTTTTTGTCTCCCATATTTTTATATATAAGATGCACACATTAAAGATTATTATGTTTTCTTGGAGAATTTATCCCTTTATAATGTCCCTATTCTTGATGACTTTCTTTGCTCTTAGTTGGCGCTATCTGAAATTAATAAAGCCACTTGTACTATCTTTAGATTCAGTTTAGCATTGCACATCTTTCTCCATCCTTTACTTTTAATGTAAATGTGTCCTTATATTTAAAATGGGTGTCTTACAGACAATATATAATTGGATCTTGTTTTTTTGATCCATTTTGACAGTCTCTCTTAGTTGATACATATCAACTATTAATTTAAACTGATCGTTAATATCATTGAATTATGATTCCCCTTATTTGTTATCATTTTCTGTTTCCTTTATTCTTTATTCTTATTTTTGTTTTCCACACTTAATGCATTTTGTGGTTTTAGGTTTTGATTAAAAATTTATTTCAGTATAATTAACATGCAGTATTACATTAGTTATAGGTGTACAATATAATACAACAATTCTACATATTTCTGAATGTGCACTGAGACCTACTATTAATCCTCTTAATTTATACCAATCCCACCACCTGTTTCTTCTCTGGTAACTAACAGTTTTTCTCTGTATTTAAGAGTCTTTTTTAAATCTCTTTTTCCTTTGTTGATTTGTTACTTAAACTCCATATGAGTTGAATCGTATGGTATTTCTTTGTCTGATTGACTTACTTCACTTAGTATTCTACTCTTTAGGTCCATCCATGTTGTAAATAGCAAGATTTTATTCTTTTTTTTTTTTTTTTTATAGCTGAGTAGTATTCGTGTGTGTGTGTGTGTGTGTGTGTGTGTATGGTCTTAAACCATTCATCTACAAATGGACACTGGGGTTACTTCAACACCTTGGGTATTGTAAATAATGCTGGAAAAACATAAGGGTGCATATATCTTTTTGAAATAGTGTTTTTGTTTTCTATGGATAAATATCCAATAGTGGAATCACTGTACTATATTGTAATTCTTAATTTTTTGAGCAAACTTTACGCTGTTTGCCACAGTGGGTGCACCATTTACATTTCCATTTACATTCATTTTCATTTGTTTCCATATATTTTTAAATTTCTTCTCTAATTGCCTGATTGGCTCATTCATTCTTTAGTAGGGTGTTCCTTAACCTCCATGTTTTTGGAGTTTTCCAGACTTCTTCCTGTGATTGATTTCAAGTTTCAAAGCATTATGATCTGAAAGTGTGCATGGTATGATCTCAATTCTTTTCCATTTATTGAGGGCTGCTTCATGCCCCAGTCTGTGATCTATCTTGGAGAATGTGCCATGCGCACTTGAGAAGAAAGTGAATTCCTTGGCCTCAGGATGCAGAGTTCTAAATACATCTGTCAGATCCATCTGGTCCATTGTGTCATTCAAGTCCGTTGTTTCTTTAGTGATCTTCTGTCTGGTTGATCTATCCATTGCGGTAAGTGGAGTACTAAAGTCCCCTGCTATTAGCACATTCTTATCTATGAGGTTGTTTCTGTTTGTTTAATTAATTGTTTTAAATATTTAGGTGCTCCCATATTCGGTGTGTAGACATTTATAATTGTTAGTTCTTCATGATGGATGGACCCTGTAATTATTATATAATGCCCTTCTTCATCCCTTGTTATTGTCTTTAATTTAAAGCCCAGTTTGTCCGATATAAGTATTGCTACTCCCGCGTTCTTTTGACTTCCCATAGCAAGATAGATATTTCTCCATCCCCTTACTTTTAATCTGAAGGTATCTCCCAATCTAAAATGCATTTCTTGTAGACAGCATATAGATGGATTTTGTTTTTTTATCCATTCTGCTACCCTGTGTCTTTAGACTGGAGCATTCAGCCCATTTACATTTAGTGTTATTATTGAAATATGTGTGTTTAGAGTCTTTGTGTCCTTTGTGGGGTTCATGCTTGTGGTAGTGTCTCTGGTGTCTTTTGTTTCTTGTATTACTTCCCTCAAAGAGTTCCCCTCAGGATTTCTTGTAGGGCTGGCTTAGTGGTGACAAATTCTTTCAATTTTTGTTTATTTGGGAAGACTTTTATCTCTCCTATTTTGAATGACAGGCTTGCTGGATAGAGGATTCTTGGCTGCATATTTTTACTGTTCATCACATTGAAGATCTCCTGCCATTCCTTTCTGGCCTGCCAAATTTCAGTAGATAGGTCTGTCACCACTCTGATAGGTTTGCCTTTGTATGTTAGGGCCCTTTTCTCCCTAGCTGCTTTCAAAATTCTCTTTGTCCTTATATTTTGCCATTTTTACTATGATATGTCATGCAGAAGATCAATTCAAATCACATCTGAGGGGAGTTCTCTGTGCCTCTTGTATTTCAACGTTTACTTCCTTCCCCAGGTTGGGGAAGTTCTCTGCTCTAATTTGTTCCAGGACTCCTTCAGCACCTTTCCCCTCTCTCTTCCTCTTCTGGGATTCCTATGATATGGATAATGTTGTGTATGACTGTAACCCTGAGCTCTCGAATTCTTCTTTCCTGTTCCTGGATCAGTTTGTCTCTCTCTCTCTTTTTTTTTTTTTGTCAGCTTCTTGTTTTTCTCAAATGGTGTCTTCTAAATAACTTATTCTCTTTTCTGCCTCTTCTATCCGTGCATTGGGCACCTCCAGTTTATTATGTATTTCATTTTCACATTTTTAAATTCATCATGCCTACTTTTGTTCTCCATGCTGTTTGTAGCCATAGTTTCTTTGATGTCCTCTATGCTTTTTGCAACCCCAGTGATTAATTTTACGATTATTGTTCTAAAATCTTGTTCAGTTATGCTGCTTATATCTGTTTTGAGCAGTTCTTTAGCTGTCAGTTCTTCTTTGAATTTCTTTGGAGGAGAGCTCTTTCATTTCGTCATTTTGGTTAGCTTTCTGTCTCTTGTTAGTTTTAAAGACTTGTTATGCTCTCTGTACCAATGAGTGCTGCTGTACCCAAGAAGACTCTTTGACTGTCCAGGGCCTATCCTTTTAGACAGTGTTTTTTGAATGGTATCTCTTGGTCTCTCTTGTTGAGACCTTGGTTATTATATTTTCCTACTCGTAGTGATATTTGGGACTCTCCACCATGTGTACTTTGGCTTGTTTCTTGAGGTAGCCCTGGAGAAGAAAACATACAGACAAACACACAGGGAACAGAGGGACCCAAATGCACCGACAAATCCAACAGTCACGCTAACCGAGAGGGGAAAACTAAAAAGTAATGTGAAAAGATGGAGGAGGGAAGGCGAATGATAGAAAATAAAAGTCAAAAAAAAGAAAAGAAAAGGAAGAAAGAAGAAAAGAGATAGACAAAGAACGGTTTAAAGCATATAACCAGATTTCCCAGCTACAATTAGATAGCCGGGTGTATGCAGTGCTGGTTGAAGAGCAAAGAGAGAGAGATGATAGGGCGGGGATGAGGCAAAATTGGAAATAGGATGAACAGGCAGAAGGGATAAGCTTTTTTCAAAGAGCTAAAGGGTGGAATATGCTTGGAGAGGTAAGAGAAAGATGGTGGTGTTATCCAGAGAAACTATCTAGTCTGATTACTCCTGAGAGGCTTAGTTATACCCCCATTAACCGTCCCGCTGGTCGCTGCTTCCCTGTTGCGGGGGTTTGAGTGGTAGGTGGGGGAAGTGCCGCAGCCTCAGATCCGCTGGGGTCAAGCAGCAGTACAAACCAAGTGCGTTTGGGGAACGTAGCAACTTCAGGTCCGCAGAGTCCGCATCGCCGCAACTGCTTCACTGGCCGCAGCTGCTTCAGCAGGCAACTTTTCGCTTATGCAGCCACCGTTTCACCGGGCGCTGGCACCACTTCACCGGGTCACCGCCACCGCCGCTTCAGCAGGCCGATGTCATGGGCGCCACTGCCTTTTCACCCGGTGCCGGGATGGCCTCTGCAGGCATTGCTGTGGGTTCACCGGGTGCCGCCACCATGGATGGTGCCGGGTGCACACAGTTCAGTTTTTCCTGGCGCCTTCTGGGACCACGGCACCTCGTTTCAAGTCAGCACCCCAGCCAGAGCTAAAAATCACTGTCTTTCCAAGCCGAGTTTTTTTCTCTTCTTCAGGAACGGCTCTATGAGCATTCTCAGCTTTTCTTTCTTTTCCCCTGGACTTGCTGCAGCTCGCCACCACTTGCTGGTTTATCACTCACCGCAGCTGCATGTAAGCTGGGTTCCCTCCCCTCCCTCCGTATCTCTGGGTCCCGTCCTGCTTTTATCTTCCCCAGTTTGCACTCACGCACTTATGAGGTTTCCTTCCCAGTGTACTCTGTCTCTTTCTCTTCCCGAACTCCTGTGGCTCAGTGTCCTACGACTTCAGGCCTTCTCTGTTTGAGAGATGAGTGCAGGCGAAATGTATGGAGCTCCCTACTTCTCCGCCATCTTGCCTCCCTATCCTCAATTACTTTAATCAGTGTTTTGTAGCTTTCAGAGTACAGATCTTTTACTGCCTTGGTTAAGTTTATTCCTAGATCTATTTAATTATTTTTGGTGCAATTGTAAATGGGCTTGTTTTCCTAATTTCCTTCCTCCTTTCACAACTTGATTATTAGTATATAGAAATGGAATGAGTTTGTGTATGCTACTTTTGTATCCTCTGACTTTATTCATTTATCAGTTCTAGTAGGTTTTTTGGTGTCTTCTTTAGGGCTTTGTATATATAGTATCCTGTCATCTGCAAAATATGAGTTTTACTTCTCTGTTACTAATTTGGATGGTTTTGTTCAGTTTTCTTGATTGATTGCTATGACTGGGACTTCCAGTCTTATATTGAATAAAAATGACGAAAGCAGACCTCCTTGTCTTATTTTTGATCTTAGGGGAAAAGCTCTCAGTTTTTCACAATTAAGTATGAAGTTAGCTGTGAGGTTTTTATAGATGGCCTTTGTTATGTTGAGGAATGTTGGCTCTACACCAACTTTTTTTGAGAGCTTCCTTTTTAATCATGAATGGATATTGTAATTTGTCAAGTGGTTTTTTTTTTTTGCACCTATTGAAATGATCATAGGATTTTTATCCTTTTATTCTTTGTTTTTTTAAATATTTTTTAAAATTTATTTCTAGGAGAGAGAGAGACAGCGTGAGCAGGGGAGGGTCAGAGAGAGAGGGAGACACAGACTGAAACAGGCTCCAGGCTCCGAGCTGGCAGTCAGCACAGAGCCCGACGCGGGGCTCGAACCCACGAACCGTGAGATCATGACCTGAGCGAAAGTCGGACTCTTAACCAACTAAGCCACCCAGGTGCCCCTATCCTTTCATTCTTGATGTATTGTATCATGTTGGTTGATTTACAAATACTGAACCACCCTTGCATCCTAGGAATAAATCCCACTTCATTGAGGTGAATTTTTAAAAATATATTGTTGGATTGAGTTTGCAAATATTTTGAATATTTTTGCATCTCTGTTTATCTGAAATAATGACCTCCAGTTCTCTTATATCTGTTTTCAGTTTGAGGCTATTGCTGGCCTCAGACTATGATTTGGAAGTTTTCCTTCCTCTACCATTTTTTGGTGTAGATTGAGAAGAATAATCAGATTAACTTTTCTTTAAATGTTGAATAGAAGGCATTTGTGAAGCCAACTGTTCTAGACTTTGGGTCCTTGAGAGTTTTTTGATAACTAGCAAAGAAACTGAATCAATAATTGATATGTTCAAATTTTCTATTTTTTCCTGATTCCGTTTAGGTAGGTTATAGGTTTCTAGGAATTTATCAATTTCTTTTAGGTTGTCCCATTTGTTGTTGGTATATAGTTTTCATGATAATCTTTTATAACTCTTTGCATTTCTGTGGTATTGGTTTCTGTTTATCCTCCATTTGTGTTTTATTTGGGTCTGTTTTCTCTCTTTTGGATTTGGCTAAAGGTTTCTTAATTTTTTTCTTTTTATCTGGATGTCATCTTTGGAAAAGTGTCTATTTATGTCGCCTTCCCATTTCTTAACTGGATTGTTTGGTCAGTTCCTTATAGATTTTGAATACTAACCCTTTATCAGATATGTTATTTGCAAATATCATTTCCCATGCAATCGGAATGATACTGCAAATATCATTGCTAAAATTTGTCCTCTTATGACAGTTTGTGTTTGCATTCTCAAGATTTGTGGATCATTGTTTTCGTTTTCATTTTTCTCCATGCATTTTTTCATTTCTTCAGTGTTTTGGTTGACCCATTCATTGTTTAATCACACGTAATTTAGCCTCCGTGTATTTGTTCTTGCCCAATTTTTTTCTTGTGATTTATAGTTTGGTAACTTAGTGGTTGGGAAAATGCATGATATGATTTTAATCTTTTTGAATTGAGAGGTTTTGTGGCCTAAAGTGTGATCTATTCTAGAGAATGTTCTGTGTGTACTTGAAAAGAACATGAATTCTGCTGGATTTAGATGGAATATTCTAAATGTATTTGTTTGGTCCATCTGGTTCAGTATGTCATTCAAAGCAACTGTTTTTTTGGTAATTTTCTGTATGGATGTTCTATTGATAAAAATGATATGTTAACATTCCTACTGTTACTGAATTACCATCAATTTCTTCCTTTATGTGTATTAATAGTTGATTTATGTGTTTGTGTGCTTTTATGTTGGGTACGCAAATATTTACAGTTGTTATATCCTTTTGTTTTATATTGTTTAAATATTGTTTATTATTATGTAGTGTCCTCCTTTGCTTCATAGTCTTTCCTTTATAAAGTCTATTTTGTCTCACATAAATATTGCTACTCTAGCTTTCTTTTCCTTCCATTTGCATGGTAATGGTATTTTGTTCCCTTCACTTTGAAACTGCATGTGTATTCAGGTTTTAAGTGAGGCTCTTGTAGGCAACATGTAGATGGGTTTTGGTTTTTATCCACTGTATATATTTTGGAGCATTTAGTCCACTCACTTCAAAAGTAATTATTGATAAGAATGTACTGAGACCCATTTTGTTATTCATCAGGCAGTTGTTTTCATAGTTTTCTGTTCCTTTAACTTGTCCTCTTCCCATGTGCTTTGATGGCTTTTTATAAATTTTATTAAAAACCTTTTTAAGTTTATTTTTTTTATTTTGAGAGAGAGCACGCAGGAGCCAGGGAGGGACAGAAAAGGAGAGAATCCCAAGCATACTGTGAGCTGACAGCAAACAAGCCAACGTGGAGCTTGAACCCATGGATTGTGAGTTCTGACCTGAACTGAAACCACGAGTCAGATACTGAACCGACTGAACCATGTGGGCATCCCAGTTTGATGACTTTCTTTAGTGATGTACTTTAATTCCTTTCTCTTTATTCTTGGTATGTTTATTACAGAGTTTTGTGTGGTTCAGACCTAGAGGTTCATGTATAGCACTTTATGCATATAGTAGTCTATATTATGTTGATGCTTTATTGAGTTTGAATACATGCTAAAAGAACAATCCCCCTACCACATTTATTTACATGACCTCCTATTTTATTTTGTAAATCCCAAGACTGATTTTCATAGATACGATTTATTTTACTGCTTTTGTGCTTTAATTTCTGTACTGGTTTTAGAAATGATTACTCTACTACTTCTATTTTTGCATTTACCTTTGAAATGTTCCCCCCCACTAATTTTTTTACTTCTGATTATGACTTTTACACTAAGGAATTCCTTTTAACCTTTTTTTTTTTATTTTTGTCAGGCTTGTTTAATGGTGATGAACTCATTTAACTTTTAACTGTCTGAGAAACTCTTTAACTTCTTTTCTGAGTTAAGATCTTGCTGGATAGCAAAGGTCCTACCACAAATATTCTTGATTGGAGATTTTATCATTTCAGCATTTTGAATATATTCTGCCACTTGTGGTCTGAAAAATATCTACTGAAAAATCAGTTGATGAGGGCTTGCCTTGTGTGTAACTGCTTTCTTTTTTCTTGCTGCTTTTAAAATTATCTATCAGTACTTGTTGCCACTGTATTTATTCTTTATCTTGGTGGACATCCTTAGGTTTATTTTGTTGGCAGCTCTCTGTGATTCTTAAATGTAGATACCTCTTGCCTTCCCAAGATTAGGGCAGTTTGCAGTGATTATTTCTTCAAATGTATTTTCTTCCCCCTTCTTACTCTTCTTCTAGGATCCTTATAATGAAAATGTTACTAGGCTTGATGATACAGCTGAGTTCCCTTACCCTATTCTCATTTATTATTAATGAACTCATTTACTTATTTTGCTTTTCAGTTTGCTTTCTATTACTCTTTCAGCTTGATGATTCATTTTTCTTCATATCTGCTTCATTCTTTATGTCTGCTACTGACTCTCTCTAGTATGTTTTTAATTTCAGTCACTGAGTTCTTCTTCTGAATGGTTTTTATTTTATTTAATATTTTTCTATCTTTGTTGAAGGTCAATGAGATTTTCCATTCTTTTCTCAAGTCCTGTGAGTATCTTTGTTGCTTTGAGTTTATCAGACATATTGCTTATCTCTATTTCATTCAGGTCTTCTCCTTTGATATTTGTCCTTTTACTTGAAACATACTTCTGTCTCTTCATTTTTGTCTAACTCTCTGTGTCTGTCTTCATTAGGAAATTTGGCTAGGTCTCCTTACCTTAAAAGTAGTAATGTTATAAAGAGGGGGTCTTGTGGTGCCCTGTAGCACAATATACCCTGTTCACGAGAACTGGGTGCAGCAGGGTTATTTCCTGTGTGGTTTATGTGTGTTCTGCTGTGGTGGCTGACCTATGTTTGCCTTTAGTTCACTCAATTGCAATGGCCCACTTTGTGAGCTCACTGAGCAGGGCCTGCTTTTCTGTGCTTTTAAGGAGTCCATCTGGAGCCCAGTGGTCTTGTAACTCGGTGGTGTAAGCAGACCAGATGCCTCCCCTGAGCCCTTCTTCTGGGGCTGTAGTGATATCCAACTGCAGGGCACTCTCCCTGGGTTATCCCCTGAAAGGTTTTCACTGGTGGGCAGGTCCTGTAGTCAAACCAGATGCCTGCTCCAGTCCATCTTCTGGGGTTGCCATTGGATTGGTGTATGTGTTTATCTTCTCCTCTCCCTAGGGAAGGAGTTACTTTGGAGTGCAACTGTTGCCTGTCAGGTCCCCTTGCAAGGTGTGTCTCAGCCTGAGCTGCTTTGAAGGGATACCTGCTCAAGTGGGGCTGCTTGGATAGGTGTTTCCACAAGAGAGTGCAAGGATAGGGATGCTCATGCATTATTGCTTTGAAAATGTTGCTGCTTTTCTTTTTTTCTGATAGTTGCCATTGTGCCTATGTCACATCATTTATAGTTGCTCCATAGTTGTGGAAATTCTGTACTTTCAAAATTTTACTCCTGGCTTTTCCAGTTCTGGAAGTTCTATCATGTTCCAAGTTCAGTGACCTTTTTTCTCCTTTTTTTTTTTTTAACCTCAGCCATGTTCAGTCTAATAAGGAGTCCATCAAAGGGGTTCTTTTTTTTTTTTTAAATTTATGTTTTATTTATTTCTAGGAGAGAGAGACAGCGTGAGCAGGGGAGGGTCAGAGAGAGAGGGAGACAGAGACTCTGAAACAGGCTCCAGGCTCTGAGCTGGCAGTCAGCACAGAGCCCGACGCGGGGCTCGAACCCACGAACCGCGAGATCATGACCTAAGCGAAAGTCGGACGCTTAACCAACTAAGCCACCCAGGCGCCCCAAAGGGGTTCTTTATTTCTGTTTTAGTGTTTTTGATTGTTAGACTTTCTTTATTATTTCTTAGAATATCTGTCTCTCGTATGTTGAACATCTGTTCTTACATGTTGTGTACTTGTTCCATTGAAATACTCAGCATATTAATCATTTAAAAATCCTGAGTTGGTAATCCCAATATTCCTTAGGTTAGATAGTGGAGGGACAGGAAAGTATCCTCAAAACTGAGAAAGCATTTTGATACCAAAAAAGAAGCAAACAACTCCATAGAGTTAACAGAGATGTGTATTCAGGATAACATACTTATGGGGGGTGGGAATTGGGCTGCTGATCATCTGGGTGCTGCATAGCTGCAAACTTCTCCACCAAGTTTGGTAGTTTTTATAGAGTGAGGGCATCATCATAGTGGTGGGGTCAAAGGGTTTATCATTTAACAGACTTTTGGTGTCATCATGCACCGTGGTGAGGGAGGGGGAGAAACTGTGTATTATCTCTACTCTTATCTAAACACCTTTAGGAGAGATCAAAAGAAGGCTTTCTGCATTCTGGTCAGAGCATGCATTAACATCCAAGGGGCCCAGAACACATGGCCTAGAGAAAGGCCCTTGCATAAACATGAACAAGACAAAGGGCCAAAGATGAAGTTCATGTTGTCACACTCCTATACCTACCATTATGGGACTGCAATTCTGACGCTTTTGCAGTCTCTTCAAACTGAGTTTTCTGCATTTTAGTCTACTTTGTAATTTTTGTTTAGGTGGGCAAGATGGACTGAGAAAAAGGAACTGACTGAAATGAGCTTTTAGTCATATAGAGGTTAAGAAGTGGGGAAAAGAGGAGTGTTTTATGGCCTCAGTTTTTTGGTGAGCCTATACCACTGAACTCGGAATTTCATCAGTTCTTCTCCATTCTCCCTCTTAGGTGGAACACAATGGTTAAGTGGGGCTGGAATTGAGTATTGTCCTTAGGCCATGTAGTGGAAGCTCTGAATAAACACCAGCAGGTTAGGCTCTGGTTCACAATTATCCCCTGCCAGCAAGCTTCATGGAGAATATCATGTTCTGGTGTATTTCAAAATGGTTAGTTTCTCTCTCTCTCTCTCTCTCTCTCTCTCTCTCTCTCTCTCTCCCTCCCTCCCTCCTCCCCTCTCTCTCTCCCCCTCCCCCCTCCCTTCCTCCCTCCCCCCTCTCTCTCTCCTGAAAGTAGGAGGGTCTTTTTCTCCATTGTTCCACTATGAGGACCTGATAAAGCTGCTGGAAGTAAAACAAAGTGTGGACCCTTCTTACCCACCACTAGTTGCTCCTGGAGCATTTAATTATCAGACTTCTCCATAGTAAGCTTCTAGAAATTCCCTTAATTAGACTTCAGATTTTCCTCCCCAGTACTCGTTCCCAGAGGTATCTGTCCCTTGGTTTCTGCTCCAGTGATAATTCTCTGCACTACCAGTCTGTATCTTCTATTTTTGTTTTTTGTTTTGTTTTGTGTTTTTACAAATAGTTTATTGTCAAGTTGATTTCCATATAACACCCAGTGCTCATCCCCACAGTGCCCTCCTCCATGCCCATATCTTCCCCCCCCACACACCCATCAGTCCTCAGTTTGTTCTCAGCATTCAAGAGTCTCTCATGGTTTGCCTCTCCTCCCTCTCCCCCACCATTTCCCCCCTTCTTCTCCCCCATGGTCCTCCGTTAAGTTCCTCCTAATCCTCCTATACGTGCAAACATATGATATTTGTCCTCCTCTGCCTGACTTATTTCACTCAGCATAACACCCTCAAGGTCCATCCATGTTGCTACACATGGCCAGATTTCATTCCTTCTCATTGCCATGTAGCTTCTATTTATGTGTCAGTGGTTTGCTCTTTGACCTTACTTCTCTGACAGACCTATGAAGAAGGGTTAATTTTTAAGTTTTCCCAGCTTTTTATTTGTTCCTAGGCTGGAATGGCAATGTGTAAGCTACGAACATGCTGGACTGGAAACCATTGACTATACTTGCTTTGAAAAGTCTCTTGAATACCGTCAGGTAATACTTAATTAAAATAAAACGTTTCTGGGAACTCTTGTAGCACTAGAGTTCAGTCCTCTCAGGGTAGAATGTTCTAAGAATGTTAAAAATTTTGAAAGGCTAAACACATGGATTTACTCATATTGGGCCCTGAGCCTAGGCAGTTTGGGAAATTTCCTAGGATTATCTGACTACAGTAGTCCTTTTAATTGTGAATATCATTCATTGGACAGACGAAGCAAAGCATATTCTAGAACAAAAATTGTAGAAAAAGAAATGTAACAAGACTGTCATATTCCAGCTAAGGGTGCCATGCATTTCTTACCAGGATCCTGATGAATTTTACAATGT
This sequence comes from Proteles cristata cristata, assembly GCA_017311185.1. Taxonomy (NCBI): domain Eukaryota; kingdom Metazoa; phylum Chordata; class Mammalia; order Carnivora; family Hyaenidae; genus Proteles; species Proteles cristata. The sequence goes on along the minus strand of JAESUZ010004437.1, from coordinate 1,380 downwards.
ATTTCATCATTAAATATCACTCAAAAAACATAGACTGTAAATAAGGAACCAAATCTTGACTATAGGACAACTCTGGACTAAGGGTTAACGACAGTGTAGTACACAGGTGGTTTGGTGTTCAATTTTATAGCCCAATTTATCTTAGGCTTAGAGCTCATGATAGTGTTCATGATTTCACTAGGAGATTATTGGATCCCCAGTATCATATTGAACAATCTAACAATTATTCATGAGGTAACCTTGGGAGGCAGACAGTTGATTTCTTTAGGCAGCACTGTCTCAAATACATGCTGTATTTGGATTGCGTGGGGGTTAGGTTACTTGAGATGCCTCATTTAATGTGCACTTTTTTCTCTTCATGTTTTTTCATTTTTCAGAGCCCAGTTCTAGTAGTAAGTTTTCCCTCAAGATTTCCCAAACAACTTTTGTGCATATTGATTTTTCTCTTTTCTGAGCTCTTACTGAATAATTTACTACATTGTTGATAGACTGTCTCTCAGTCTTTCAAATAAAACAAAAAGGGTTTATTCAACAAAATTCTAGTTTTTATAGGAATAAAATTAGGACAAAATACAGATAATAGTAACTAATATATATAATCAGAAATTAGCTCTGATTTTAAAGGGCTGATGGTCTCTTTGGAAAAGGAGAGACAAAATCACAACCAGAAATTTAAATGGAAAGATTTAAACCATTTTCAAGAAGTGACCTCACAGTACAGGGGTATGTTAAACTGCCAAATGAATGGTCTAACCTAATAGTATCCAGATTGGAGAATGAAGAGCAGAGAACAGGTAAGATTTAGTAACAAGGGCCATCTTTACAAAGGTGGTACAACTTGATCTTGATCTTGAAAGAGGGGTAAGATACAGAGAATGTGAGGAAGCTGTGCTTGTTAGGAAGTATATATTCCACATGTTCAAACTTCATTTTGTTGTCTGTCGACATAAAGCTACATGGTGCTTGGTTTCTCTTCTAACAGCAATAGCAAGGTGTTCAATAATGCAGTTTTAGATATCTTCCATATGAACATCTTTTTGTGTGTCCTCTTCTCGAATCCTACCTTAAATCTGACACCCTGTTAGGCACACAGTGTTCAATGCCAAAGTTACTCTAAAAATGATTATATGAATCATGATGGCATTTCTAAGGCCTTTTGTTCTTTAAACTTTTCAAAGTTAATATTTTTTTTAACGTTTATTTATTTTTGAGAGGCAGACAGAGCATGAGTAGGGGAGGGACAGAGAGAGAGAGGGAGACACAGAATCTGAAGCAGGCTCCAGGCTCTGAGCTGTCAGCCCAGTGCCCAACATGGGGTTCGAACCTACAAACTGCAAGATCATGATCTGAGCCGAAGCTGGCTGCTTAACCAGCTGAGCC